>JBBMJY010000012.1:12176243-12187565 GCA_037833715.1 Toxotes lorentzi | reverse complement strand
AGTATTGTCAGGTTTCTTTCCTACACCAGTGACTCACATCTGTATCTCTCAACTGATCTCATGATACATTTCATTACATTACTGGTTTAATCCTTGATATCACTAAGGTGTCTTGCAACCAAATACAAACAAATCAGAAGTCATATACAATAAAACAGAACAGGGCAGCAACATTTACTTTCACTTCTGATTAATCTGCTGAAACTTCACATCACAGTTTCACAGACAGCCACTGGAAAATGGTGAATGATTAATCAATTACCAAGACAGTAGTAGAGTAATTTTTATCTGTCAATCAATTAATAAATTAATCATTTCAGCTCTAGAACTGAGTATGCCCAGTGTTGTGTACAAGTACACTTTCTTTCCCCCAAATAAGCTAAATCTTAACTTAGATAGGTTTCTAAAGTAAAGAAAACTGAAACTGAAAAATTGGAAATGGTTGAAAAAGCCCACAAAACTAAACTGAAAATAAATTTAAACCATGTCTCACCTTGTAAACCCTCATAGTTCTGTCTCTCCCAGTTGAGCTCTTCTTGCAGTTGGTGTATCTTTTGTCGGATGTCCTGGACCTCCAGCACCTTCAGAACCAGGTGGTCTACATCCTGCATGTTGGGGAAGGAGGTCTCTCTACTTGTGTACTGTGAGTACTGTGGAGGGTTGGGGATCTGAGCAGGCTAAAGACATGGAACAGTACTTATTTAATGTCAATTCATGTCAATGTAACTGTAGATGGCCGTTATTGAAAGGAGAATAATAGTGAAAATTATCAGGAAAACAAATTGACTTGGTCTGTTTCTACTTGGGAGGTCAAACTGAATAAATTCACACACGTAAAATGTCTGATATAAGTGCACATTGCCAGAAGAAATACAACAAAAAAAGACAGAATAATACAACAGTATATTACACGTCATATTTTCTTTGAAAAATGTCAACGAAGTATGAAGTATACCACCATTTGTTTAGGTAAACCGATGTTATAGTCCTTTGGTGTAAGACTTTTGCTTGCGACATAGTTATGCCTTTCTCCTGTCAGTCTGTGTATCTGTAATGATATCTATTTTGTAGTTTCAGGGAGCAATACTGTCACCTATATTATACACTCAGAAATCAAGCCTCACCAGGTCCTGCCAAATAATCACACAGCTAATTAGGGTGAAGTTAAACTAAACACGGGCAGTATTTGGTAATAAAGATCTCACCGTGCTGATCAGAACCCTCTCCTTTCTGAGGATGTCCTTGACCATCACTCCAAACTGCAGAGGCTGCTGTTGGAACACAATCTGTAAAGCAAGCACATATCTCAGTAAACTTTAGCTGATTTCAAAAGAAAACCAATGGCAAATTTGTCTGCATTTATGTTGTAGCAGGTTGGCACATTCATTGTTTCCCCACTGGCTGTTGCTCTTTCACAATGAATGTGTACAGTTTCTCTTACATCATAAGGGAGGTGTTTGCAGGCAGTGTTGCCAACTTTGCACCTTTGTCACTAGATTTACCATTCATTGTTAGATTTAGCAACTTGCTGGCCCAGGCACACTTCTTTATTTGTCTCGTTCAATTGACAGCATGGAAGCTGACATAGACGTTCTCTGTGAGCGATCATTTTACAAGTAAATATAAGCAAAATCACATTTAGGTTATGTGTATGGTGATTTTGTCAGATGACATCGAGGTTATAAAATCGGGAATTTAAGTCGTGCAGAGCAGCAGCTTGTATTTGGCTTGGAAGTGACTGGGAAGCGTTTCAGTCACTATTTCACACCTTTGCCTAACAACAGAAACAGAAAAACATTTAAGTGAGTAGCTTTATTGGGAATTCTTGTGTACTAAATTGCCATATATGTGTGCATAGAGAGTAGGGGCAAAAAGATAAAGGGCTGAAACCAGCTGACACCAGGCCGAATTCAAATACGACGCAATGATGTCATGAATTTGTCAGCTTGCGTATGATATCATCTAGAGAAATTTAGTTCCCACTGGCAGCTGTTTGGCTTTTATGTAATAGCTTGAATAAACTGCATTCAACCTCAGCAGCTTAATGCGTGCATAGTGCACTCTTATCCTGTCAGGTATCAGGGAGGAATCTAAATCTTATTCTGAATGACACAGTCCTCATACCATGTTCCTGCTGATCTGCATCAGCTTCATCCTGTCCACCACATTGGCATTCTGCTGAGCAATCGACTGCAGCATGTTGATGATCTGGTCCAACAGAGCTCGAGCCTGGCTCTCCTGCTCCACCTTCTCCAGCACAAAGTCATCCCTGTGAGCACGCACATACACACCCAGATAAATGCACATGCACATACAATTTGTGCACGTAGACATACACACACCCATACATACACACACAACAAGACCACACATGAGCTCGCGCACACAATTATCAGATCAATCTTCAGCATTTCATATGTCTTTGCATAAACATGTGTGTGTGCACAAGTGTTTGTGTATACCATCTTTGGCTCTCAATCCATTCAGCTAAAAAATGTCTGACTTCAATGGGGAAGGCGGATGGGGGATAGAGGTTGTTGATAGTGTCATCAGACAGGCACTGGATCAGCTGGGACATGTGTAGCCACTGGGCCATGATCAAGCAGGGCTAGAAAAGTCAGAGTAAAATCACATTATACATGACTATTCAATTTTACTACATTTTTCAATTACTAAGCAACCAAACAGAGATGGATGTCTTACATCTGTTGCTGGCAACAACAAAGCACATACTGCAAGCTTTATTGGCTTCTGATGTGGGGAGAACCACAAAAACTCACCACATTTCCACTGTCTTGTAAAGTGAAGGTCAAACCATTTATCATTCTACTTCTGAATGTGTGAAGCATTCCACCAGTACCACTTATGTCTAAGATCATTTTGACCTTCATCGTATCTGAAAACTGTCTGAGTGTTTGTCATTATGTGCTGTAACTGGAAAGTGGTTTCCTGCTTATTGCTGATCAGAGTTGGTGTTCAACAGATGCATTATGAAGCTTCTCCAGTTTAAGCACCATGCTTGTGAAAGGTGTGAAGAGAGCAAATGTGATAAACAAGAAAATCCTTACAACAAGTGAAGCTATCTGCAACATTGAGCAACTCATAACTGGAGCTTGAGCTTGAGTCATACTGGAGGAATGGGCCATTGTGACATACTTCTTAGACTGAATGAGGCATGTGTGAATCCACCAGTTTTTGTCACCTAATTTGAATGACACTACATAGCTACAGCAAACATTTTCGCTGTGAGGGAAAACTAAACCCTGTCCATCTGTCAGGAATACAGAATCATAAATGAAAGGTCAATTTCTACTGTGCAAACCTCTGAATATGATCAAGCTCAGTCAAGGACTGACTATTTGTAGTAAATTTGTAGTAAATAGCTTTGCTCTTTCAAGGACTAGGAGGACACTGCTGAGAGAAAAAAAAACCCTTAAAGAATTAGTTTGACATTTTGGGAAGTACTGGAAGTTATAGATGAGAGATGAGAAGATTGCTGCCACTCACATGTCTGTATGCTAAATATGAAGCTAGCGTCAGGCAGTGGTTAACTCTGCATGAGGATAACAAGCTTGGCTCTGTCCAAAGGCAACAAACTCCACCTGCCGGCACCGCTAAAATTCACAAATTAAAACAATATCCTCCTTTAATCTGTACACAAACTGAAAAGCTAAACTCAAAACTTGGTAAACTGATACTTGATCAATTCAGTATAGCAACCCCAAAAAGGTCTTTCAATCAACTATGTAGGTTGTTTGTCCCTACCCTCAGACATGAGCCAGTGGAACGCACCAGCTGCTGGCACACCAGACCTTCTCGTCATGGTGACATTAACAAACATGTGGTTACGATTATGAAACCTTGATGGTTTGGTTAGATTTAGGCACAAAAACATGAGTTGGGTTAGGTTTAAGAAAAGATTGTGGTTACATGAGAATTTACAGTACATGAATATAAGACCTTAGAAAAGTCAACAAAACCAAAAACACAGCATAATGACAAGGTGATAAAGGTAAAGGTTTTAACAGAGGTACTGTACTCGTCAGTTGGCAGCCATGCAGCTGATGAATGAGCCAGTGACACTGAAGCATGAATAAAGCCGCTAATGCCAATCAGGTAGCACACTTTTGCATGAACTGATGCTATGTTCACTGAAATACACTTAACTTAGCTGGATGTGATCAAGTTTAATGAAAGCTATAGTGTAATGGGGAAACACCGAACTTCTACAGATGATATCAATAAGTTAACATTAAAACTGGATCCCATGATCTTCCACTTCTGTGGAAAAGTAAACAGAAATGACTCACAACTGTAATGCCTTACTGTCATTTACTGGCTTGATTTCCCTGCAGTTTAGTCCCTCTGAGTATATCCCACTCTATTGATGGGATATACACTCATCAAATACTTTTTTTTAGGAACACCATACCAACACTGATTAGGGCCTCCCTTTGCTCTCAAAATAGACTTAATCCTTTGGGGCATGGATTCCACAAGATGTTCCACATGACGAAAATTTCTTCAGAAAATCTGTCAGCTGCACGTTCATGTTGCCAATCTCTTGTTTACTCACACACTGAATGTCACAAATTTTGTTTTCTGACATGGTGCATTATCATACTGGAAGTTGCGATCAGAAGAAGGAAAATTGTTGCAACAAAGGGATGCAAATGGTCAACAACACTCGGATAGGCTGTGGCATTCAAACTATGATTCCTTGGCATTAAGGGGCCCAAAGTGTGCCAAAGAAATATTCCCCACACCATCACACCACCACCAGCAGCCTGGACTGCTGACGCAGGATGCTGTTGAAGCCAAGTTTTGACTCCACCTTCTGTGTGCCTCAGAAAAAATCCAGGTCCACCAGCCCAGGCTATCTTTCTCCAGTCTTCAGCTCTCTGATACTGGTGAACCTGAGCCTGCTGCAGCCTCAGATTTCTGTTCTTGGCTGAAAGTAGTGGGACCTGACATGAAGATGATTTGTTACTTGCATGCATAAGCATGTGTACAATTATTCCTAAGACAGTGCTCAGAGAGAAATACAAGGGGAAAGCTACGTTAAATCTGGCAGTGTGAAACCAATCAAGAAGAGCGGTTCCAGAACTAAATAACCACAGAAAGGAGAAAACTCTCTCTGACTGGAAAGTACATCTGTTCTTCAAACTAATCTGAAGCCCCATCTGTTGTTTTGGCTGGATCGGTTCCAAAACAACAAGATTCAGCATGTGCACTCTGTACTGTCTGTTTATAAGAAGCTGCACAACCAGATCTCTGCCATCCTGCTGCCACTACCATTCCTTCTTGCAGCTTTGTAAGTTTGCATTCTGGGCCAGGACTTCTTTAAAGCTGCTTTGTTACCACATAGTTGCACAGCTGGACAGTTTCACCCCCCCAGCGCCAGCGCTAGCATTAGCAGGCAGACCCGGGCAAAGGTCCAGGCTAGGATGTTTCTGACATATTTGGTTGGCTGTTCATTATAATCAGAGGACAATTTGGGCCACAGTTTAATGCAACAATTTATAACCAAGCTTAGATTTCTCTGACGTTGCCTCTGTTTAGATTGCTGTACTTGCTAAGTTTGTTGTTTTGTCATATTGTTTTAAACAGTCCTAAAATATTGCCTGACTAACTAATGTGAGTCACAAGTATTTGACCTATCAGCCCTGCAATCTTAGACACAAATATTCAGACCCATTAAGCTGAAGCTGAGAGAAGTTTCCTTCTCTTGTGAGAGAAACTACATCATCGCCTCTGCAGAATACAACACCAATTTTGTATTCTCCCAAAACATTATCCTGCCTTGGTGGATGAGCCAATCAATGTCAATGATACTTATTCAAATAATGAATGTCTTTCTGATTAGCTCTAGTCACAGCACGACGACCCACACATTAATCATCAATTATCAGGGTAATGTGAGGTGTCATATCACTATCACTACCGCAGCATTGCTAGAGCCGGCAGTACTACTCTGACTTTGTCAAAATGACCAAATGATCTAATTTTGACTTCACTTTCATCTTTGCTCTCATCTTGCAAGTCATGAACATAGATACTTGGTAAGTGGTCCCTGGTGTGCACTAAAGCCTAGAAGCTTTTCTCTCTTCCCAGAGACATCCACTGCGGAAATCACTTGAGATAAGTTTCCTGTATCTCCACTGTAGGGCCTCACAACAACTCCAGCTCAACTCACGCAACATCTTCCCTCTCCCCATGTTCCCTGACTGTTTCTACTGTGATGTCTAAAATAGGCTAAATGTTTTTGTGGCAGACCAGAGTTTCCAATTCAAGATGTAACTGAGGTTTCGAATTTGGAAATCTACAGATCTCTCTGCCAGTATAAATCAATGTTAAAGCTAACAGAAAGTTTTGACCCTGATTTTGTTTCCAAAAGATCAGATGGAACATCCAGCATCATACTGAGCAGTTAGACAAAAGAACTTGAATAATATTCCACTCCGACTTGTTATGGAAGCTTATTATTCAAATTAAATCTATAAAGACATCTCCGACCTTAACAGGCAACCACAACAAACAAAGTACATTCACTCATGGTACATAAAACAAAAACTGAAGAAGAGGGGTAACCTAATAATACTGAGGGGAGAATTTGAGTTACAATGTGTAACTTAATGTTCGGCTTTAAGAAACAAGAGATTATCATCGATAAAAATCACTATCATGAATTCTGGTTTAACCGATATTATAGTCCTTTCTCACTAGAGCTTCATAAAGCTTTGCAAAAAAGCACTGCAACTATAAGTCCTAGTTAAATTGGACACTCAATACTTATTTTGGATTTTAAGTGCAGCAAGCGGACAGGCCATTACTAGACAGTGGCTAGACCCAGATATACCTCCAACTAATGACTGGAATCACATAATTTACTAACCATCTTACCATAGCTTTCTCCATGAGACTGCAACAGGACAAAATTTAGAAAATATGGAAAAACTTGATCTTGTATATTACACCCATATGTGTTTAATGTGTCACACCAAATGTAGGACTGCTACACAACTGGTGAGTAAAATATTTCTTAAAAGAGTGACCTTACATCTTCAACAGACTCTCAATGCACAGAATAAAGTGGGAAGAAACAGATATATTCACCGCTGTACCTACATTTCTGGTTAAGGATTCGAGAAGGAAAGTAAAAAACAACACTACATATGATAATATATTATAAGGTGTGGAAAAATCATGTCACGTTGTGTAGTTGATGTCACAGTATAAACTAGCACTGGTCATTTTCCACTGTCATTCTCAGAAAATAACGTCCTCCAACCTAAACAACCAACAAGGCTGTTTTTCATTGTTTTGGTGGCCCATCCTCCTCCCAAAGTGAAATCTGTTGCTCTATATACAGCGTCATCTGACTTCCCCCTTTGCTGATCTTCTCCATTAAATGTCAGAAAATAAAGGTAAAACACCCATCACAATATCCCTTAACAAAAGGAGAAGTGTTCAAATGACAAACCCAGATATCCGATTTAATATTTAATAGACGAAAAATGTAGGAGATAAATTATTCAATTTAGAGCTGAAACAATTAGTTTATTAGTTAGTCAGTCAAGCAACAGAAAATGAGTTGACAGTATTTATGATAATCATAATTCATTGTTCAAATTATGTTTTAAGCAGAAACCTTTTGGGTAGGGGACAGTTGAAGACATCACCTTTGGCTTTGGGAACATTTTGTTCGACCAAAGAATTAACTGACTGATCAAATACAAAAAAAAAAAAAAAAAGCTGTGACGCTGAAAATAGTCCTTAGATACAGCCGTAACATCTGGCTGACAGAAGCTACTCAGGTGTAGACCTGCAACGATTCGTCGATTAATCGATGTTCAATGTTGGCAACTACTTTCATAAACAAATAATCAGATAAGCAAAAGTGTCAACATATTTGCTGTTTGTAGCTTCTCAGATAGTAAGTTTAAATATCTGCAGCCCCATTGAAGTGAGCAATGACTGAAACAAAAGCCTTTCATGGTGTTCATGAATATCAATACAATATAGATTTTAATTTGCAAATACAGATGAGGTAAATGTAGAATTTTGTAAAACTGCTTTAAGGGAACCAAGGAAAGTACAGCACCCTGCTTGTATGGACAAATTACATCACTTCCTAATGATCACCATTGAGAAGTACACCTTTAATACACTCTATCACCAAGGTGCATCCGGGAGGACCAGAAAACATAAACCCAATTGTTATTTGTCCCTCGCAGGATTTCTCTCCTCTAGCTAACAATAACACCAACAATAACACTTGGCAATGAATACAGCAAAGTCTTAGAAACCTGGCTGCCACCAGACAAAGGGCTGTGCACTCACTTTAATGTTTTCAATTCCTAAACCACCAGTTTAACGACCTAACAGACCAAGTCATAAAAGCCCAAATGCACAGACTTTATCAGATAAGTAATGATAAATTTTAAAGACTTTAACTTTAGATAAACTCTAAATTTAGTGGGTTAGATCACCAGATCTACTCCCCTGGCAGTGTAAACGCCTCAGATCAAGTCAACTTTATGTATATAGCACAAAGCAACAAAAATTCATCCGGGGCCTTCGCAATCTGTACAGCATGCAAGAGCTTCTAGCTTTAGATTCTCAAGTTGGACGCTGGACAATGCATCCATCCATCCATCTTCTAAACCGTTTGATCCGTCAGGGTCGCGGGGGAGCTGAAACCTATCGCAGCTGACTACGGGCGAGAGACGGGGCACACCCTGGACTGGTCGACAGTCAATCGCAGGGCCGACACACGCATACACTCACACCTAGGGGCAATGTAGAGTAGCCAGTTAACCTAATGTGCATGTTTTAGGGAGAAAACCGGAGTACCCAGAGAAAAAACCCAGGCAGGCACAGGGAGAACATGTAAACAGCGCCCAGACTGTGAGGCGACAGTGCTAACCATCTTTCCGTGTTTTCTGCTAGTGCAGGTGTCGTACATGTACTGTAGATTTTTAATGAATATATAGATGATTTGAAGTTCTTCAAAAAAACTCAGTCATCTGAAAAGTCCAGCCTCAACATTCATGCCAATCAAACTATTTGATTTGATGAGGTTTCAAAGAGAAAGCGAAAGGTTTCCCCATTGCTGTTTCATGGTGTGTGGGAGGTACAGCACAGTAGAGGCGCGGACTCTACTGTGAGATCCTTCAAGGACTGCAGAGTGGTTTAGGAAACTAGTTGTGGATATGAGTAATAATTCACAGGAAGCCTTCGCCATTGTCCTATTGGCTTGCATTGCCTTATGTCAACACTCAGATGCTCGTGCTGCAGAAGCAGCTGTGGTTCTCACTGAGGTTGGTCATGACCCAACTCACCTTCTTGGTAATAGCTGTTTCATTGTCAGGCACTGGCTCTAGTGGCCGGCAAATTAAGTTACACATGTATCTGATGTTGTCCTGATATCTCAAAACTGGATTGCTGCCAGTCTGAGTTTTATAACACGGAGAATATACAGACTCTATATAGAAGATACTACAGTCACTTCCCATTTACTTGAGTGGGAAGGTGTCAAGCTTGTGCATATACACACACAGTGGTTATGTGTTTGCAAGTGTACAACACTTGCAAACACAGGGAGTGTCACCGCTGCCCTGACTTGCTAACTTGTTGCAGGTATAAACACCTCACTTTTACATGCAGGATGCATGATATCCACTTTAAATACAGTCATACAGAGTTAGTTAAACCATCACACTGGAGTTCAGTGCAGCTACACATTGTATTGTTTGTGTTTGTTTGGGATATAAAATGCATTATCTGTTATTTTTTATTTTGGGAGCTAATACTATGATGAGATGTAACACTTAAAATGTAATCGATTCCATCAGTGCTTGGGTTAATGCCACAAAAAACAGAAAAAAACAAAAAACAGATCAAAGAAAACTGCTTGCTCAGTGCATGGAGGGAGGGACTAAATTGATAATTGCAGTTGCCTCGTTCATTACATAACTCTTCTACATTTCATGAAAAACAAGACAATGATTAAAGGCAAGGCTGAAGCCTAGTTTTACTTGGAGGTGGTGAAAAAAAAAACCCTGGACATACTCATTTTAATGATCTTAATTAAAGTATGTCGGCCTGTATTTCACATCCTGCGTCAGCCTTTTTTTTTTAAACGTGACAGAGACGCAGACAACCAAAAAAAAAAAAAAAAAAAAAATCATAATGCACCGCTCTCACAACTGTCAAGGCCTCATCAACTGCAGGTTCCACTATTTAGTACAGAAATACCTGAACAATAAAAACAAACAAACAAACAAACAGAAACTACGTGTACTCTCACCTTCGGTGAAATGGAGATTTCAAAACATTGAAATATGCTGTGGTCCGTCGCCTCTTCCTCCTCTTCTGTCTCATAAGTACTCCGCCTGTCCGAATATCCTACTGAACATTTCCTCCCACCATCACCCACTTCAACGCCGACGTTGACCCATAAAAGCTGGACAGTTACAGGCGTTTTATCCGAAGAGAAAGGGAGTTTTGATCGCCGAGTTGACACGGGGCACGTACAACTTTTAACAACGCAGAAAGTAGGTTAGGCTCACTTCCCTGTTACGCACGATGTGCCACTAAACGGAGGAGCGCGCTTTATTTCCTGCCCTCACGTTCAAGTTCACACACGATCAAGTTACTGTAGGAAACGTGGACCAAGGCAAGACCCTGCGGTTTAACAAATGACTGTGGATGTGGGAGTATCCCAGCAAAGCAGACTAAGCTGCAACATGCTTTTGGTCCAAATGTGCACCCTGTCTGGTCTTTTGCTTATGTTTGCACGTAGAGCGATTCTCTCTTGTTAGTTTCATTTTTACTGATTACACGGTAAGTAAGAAAGCATGCGGCCTTTACCACTTCAAGGCTGAAACAATCACCTTAAATAGAGCTCCTAATTCGATGGGCATTCATCTATTGCATCTAAAACAGAAACTACAACCGAGTCCAGTGGGCATGGTAAACTTCCACAGAAGGAGACGTAGGCGGAGTGATGTTGAGTCATTTCACTAGACGCTGTAACTTCCAGTAAGCCTTCTGAGACACATGATACCGTATCTGCAGATGGCAGTGCCTTCAAGTCGGACATCTTCCCAACGGTGTTCACTGACGGAAAACATCGAGGCCGACACTTTTCAGTGCTGTTCAGTATTTTTACCTTAGTGCTGGGTTTTGGTTTCACTCGTCTGGGCCTCTATGGCTTGTAATCTTTTGTTTTCTGGTGGTTAAGTATGAAGTTATTATAGTTTATGGGGGGGGGGGGGGGGGGGGGGGGGGGGGGGGGGGGGGGGGGGGGGGGGGGGG
>JBBMJY010000012.1:12163079-12176143 GCA_037833715.1 Toxotes lorentzi | reverse complement strand
GGAGGGGGGTTTTTGTGGGTTGGGATTTTTGTTTTTTGGGGGGGGGGGGGGAAGGTGTTCAAGTTTCCACCCCCCCCCCCCCCCCCCCCCCGCCTCCAGCTTCTCCTCCACGCCTTCTGTGCACATTATAACCTCATAACAGCTGAGTCCACTGTATAACTTCTGGATGAATCCAGTTGTCATAAAGTGAAACTTGTTCCAGGGGTGAAATGCAACTTGACTCGACTTCTGTATTTGAGTACATCCTTAAGACACTTGTATTTTACGGGAATATCTCAGTTTCATGCTACATTATTCTTCTAATTTGTACTTTATTTATTTGATGGATTAATTGCCAGTTATAAATTAAGGTTTAGCATGATGAGCTTATTAAATGCAATTCAGGGTTAAAGAGGAAACAATAATATTTTTAAAAGTTAAAATTTGCTCCACTTTGCCCTGCCACAATATCAAAATGCTGGTTTCATATGAAAATGTATCATACAGTAATAAAACAAATAATAATATGACACTGACAGGAGCCATTCTGCTGCAAAATAAGTAATTTTAATACCTACATATGTATATTGTCATGACAGTTATGACACAGGGTTGGACAACACCAGTTTTTCATGAAACATAAAACCCAAAAAACTAAAACAAGTAACTTTCTTACAAAAAATGTTTTGCTTTTTGTCAGCAGATAAATGTTTCATGGAAAAGTTGCTGCTTCCCACCTGTGTCCTAATCTGATTAAGACTGGAGCACTGCTGTCCATGTAACTGCCTTCAATGTAAAATACATTAACTTCTTTTCTCTGTCATGTCATCAAATAGATGTTTTTCCTCAACAGATATTTTGGTTGTGTCACATATTTCCTATTCAAGGAATTTTACTCTTCAGTGTTTCCCAACTGAAGCCACCAGGGGTCACTAATGTGTTTAATATGTCACAGTTCGGTTACAGATTTGCTGTCTGAGGTTTGTTAGTTGTAACATTTTTCTATTTGTAGGTATTTTATGGTTGTCTAAATGTGTGCTGTGTTTTATAACAGTGTAAATACTTCCCATCCTGTTTCGTATTGCACATGATAATTTTAAAATCCACTCTGGTGGATTTAAAGCTGTGTCTCCTTAGTGAGTGCTCAGCGTCCCCAGACTGAGCTCAGTAAATTAATCACAGAGTACTTTTGACTAAATCCATATATATTTTTGATGAAGTTTTGCAACAAAATAAATCCCCCCCTAAAAAAAAAATTCAGCCAAATGTTGCTTTATTTGTCAGAGTCTAATCTGAGTGGATTCTTGGCACGATCAGGTCATTCATCTGCTTTTACATTTTCTCAGATTGGCCACATGAGGGAGCTAAAGACCTGTATAAAACCTGCCTGGCTTCAGTATGTTCAGGGGTCTGTTTGAAATTAGGTTCCGATGTAGCAAGATCACACATGATCATCTGCAGACAACCCAACATGAAGTAAGTCTGACTTTGTAGAGGAATTTTGTCTGCTTCCATCAGTAGCAGATTCTGCTGTCATTCTCACAGGGACACCTCGGTTTCAGTTATTCTTGCCTGTTGATTCTCCTATAAAGCTGTTTATCCTTTTATTTATTCAGTGATAACGTTTCAGTCACATGAGAGGGGGTAGGCCAAGATATTTTACCAGGACATTCCACCTGTCAGATCCAATTTCCTGAGAGTTTTGATTGGCCTCTCCAACACAGAAACAATGCAGCTGCTAAGATTTGATCATTTCCATACCTGAAACAGATTTTAGATTTGCTTACTTGCTAGTCTTAGCTGCAAACTTCACCTAATGATCATGATTCATTTTCTCCATGCTCTCGTCTCAGGTCTTTCTACTCAGCCAGCCTGATGGACTCAGACCATAAAGATTACACTCTTTAGTATTCAGGTCAATATTTGTGATGACAGCTACACCTTCCAGGAAACAGAGACCCAATATGTAATGTTAAACAGCATTGATCTTATTCTCTAAAAGCAGTCTGCAGTGGTCGTGCTTTCTCTATCCCAATATGCAGCTTCTCCTCTGTCAAGGGCAAGAGTTTGAGAAAATTACATAAAACATTTACATTTTAAAATATGTAATGTTATTTAGAACCCGACAACAGATGCATTCAGCTTTTTTGTAGTGGTGTGTTGGTTGCAGGTTTGGTGGTGAAACATAATTTTTGCTCACTGTTTGTGTTATTGTTTTTTGGTTTTTTGTTGCATTACCATGTTCTGTGCAGGTCTGTCATAATTTTTGGGGTCCTCTTAGGTAAAGGGCGCTTGCTGCAGTCTTGCAACATCTGGAAACAATACAGCTATGCTGACTATCTATGGGACCAGGGGGCTTGGAGGTTGTAGGCTGGTCTTGGGACAGGGGGGGTGGCGAGGGGTTGCGCTAGTTGCTGCTTTGGGCCTGGGGGTCCATGTGTCCCTGACTTCAAAATAGACTTGATTGCTAACAGCTGGCAGTCCTAACTCACCCAGTGTCAGAGCTCTCCTCTGATGTCAACCTTGTCAATATCAAGGCCTGGACAATGGAGGACCAGGAGCATGGCAAAGGTAGAGAGGAGGACTGTGTCGGAGTGAAATGAGATTCAGAAAATGGCTCCTTTTTTTTTATGAAGGTCGTTACAATAAATAACAATAATAAGTTTTTGTCAAAGCACCTCTGAATGAAGCGCACGCTGAAGATGGGCGTGAACACCATGCAGCCTAAACTGAGTACACTTACAGCTGACACCAGCATAAAACAAACAGAAAATATAAAGACTCAACAAGCAAAATGAATGCATTCATCCATACAACACAGTGACTACAAACATTGGTTTCCGTTATGGCTGCACACATTTGACATTATCAGATCATAAAAAAATGTGTTATAAGGTCAATTATTCCTTTGTAACCCTAACTACTTCATAAACCCAACTATTTAAAGGTAATATTCTGATAATCAACATGTAAATCTTTCAATTATTGGGAAATGTACTTTCAGTATCGATTTTTATTAAGGTTGTTTCACAGTGAGGAAAGCGTGGCAGAGCCGTGTCCTTATATTCACTGCCACAGTATGAATAAATAGGACAGCAGCTCATTAGCATCTTTTATTATCCAATTACAAACTCTGCTCGCCTAATTACCTCCAATCAGCAGGGAGAAGAAAACGATTGACTTCCTGGAGGACAGGCATCACTCAGGACAAAAAGGACAAACTGGTTTTCAGGCACTCACTGGAAGCGACTCACCAAAAGTCAGAATATGGAAGTATCTGTATATGTAGAGGGCAGCTGAGCAGCTACTGTTTGATAGTTGAGAAATGAATTATCACAACTCACCTCATGGTCCATCACACTATGTGGAGGTAAAACAACTTAATTTATGACTGATGCTAGTGCAAAAACACCTTTTAGACTCCAGGTGGGACATAATACTAGATATCTGACTTCTTAAAAAGTTTAGTAACACTAGGGTAAAATTAGTATGCAAGTGGTGAAATAAGTCTCTCCTCATATTCCAATGTCACATTTCCACATGGTCTATTCTACCTATGCAAGGTTATGTAGTTCTGTGGATTATGTTATTGAGTTTGTGACAGGAAAAGATAGGATACAATTTTTTAACAGCTGCAGAAACGATTATCCTTCATCAGAGGATGAAGGGCAGCCGCTGCACAAGGTTGCGCTTATAACAGAGCTATGCATCATTATTAGACAATTAATTACTCTGTCATCAACACCACCAGCACCACCGTTCTATTGGGATTCAGACACAGATGTTTCGAACTCCGCTTTGACACCGCTATCCATAACTGGGGAGCGATGAATCCCTTTTCAGGTCTTCGACTAAACTTTCACTTCTTCGCACGGAGTTGTTCAGATTTACTTCTTCTCCCAGCTAGTTTTGAGTCTTTGAAAGATGTCAGGAAAGGCCAGAAATAGCATAGGGCAGGCCGCTGGGACGAGCTGTTGTTTACAGACAGTGACAGGGATGAAGGACCTCTGTGCTCTGGTGCTGGGCCTGAAGCCTCAGGGGTGTACTAGCACTGCTTCTGTTGCTGTTCTGGACACTGCAACACACACATAAAAACACATGGCCGAGGAACTTACGTGCACGTGGACACACAACATACATACATACAATACAACACAAACATCACATACAATATTCTCTGTCTTTGTTTTTAGCTTAACTTAACGCACAGATGTAAAACCTCATGATGTATTCTCATGTGTTTATGCGTTAAACGATTTAGCAATCAATTTAAGTAACTGTGCTGACCTCAACACTGGGGTCAGGCCGGGCTACAGACACAGAGACGTAAGGTAAGCACCGCCATCGTGTAATTTCTGCACTCTGTTCAGCTGCAGCAGCCTGAAACAACAAAGACAAAAACCGCAGTGCAGTATTGACAAATTCTGTTTAATATTGTGTGATACTCTTCTCTTAAAATACAGTCTTTTCTGAGGTAGACCATTACAGTTCAAGAACATTATTATCATTTTTAAAACAGACATCAAAAAAGACATGAAATAAATACTTTCATGTACAATATGCCGCAAAAATGAGGTAGAAATGGTTACAGAAAATGTACAATAATCAAGAACAACAAGAACCGCGAAAGCAGATCAAAACGTAAAAAATAAAAGCTTGTTTTGTTGGACAAACTGTAGGAAGTAGTGGAAACGACAACAAATCGAAGCATTGTGGCTACTTGTACCTCTAACTTATTATTATTATTTCATTTCTGTAATTACATGTGAATAATCGCCAGCATTAACTAGACGGTGCCGCTTGGGGCAGGGGTTGGTCTGTAATCTGTAAATGTGTTTTCAGTTTCTGAGACAGTAATCAGTATGCACAGCGGGGGTCACTCTGATTGATCTGGCTGCATGGCATGACTGAAGCCACCAGCTGGAGAGGGAAGGCTGCACTGTGATATAGGGTTGCTGGACATCAATCAGAGCACTTCCACTCCAGAGGAATCGGTATAAGGGAAGGGGAACGGGAGTGGGGGGTGGGGAGAGGATATAACGCCACATGGCCACCGGGGCTCGTGGCCAGGGGGCAATCCAATCTAATGAGACCACATTGGGGAGGAGGAGAAAGAGAAAAAGAATGATGAGGCAGGGAGGGGGAGACAGAGGAAGGAAAGGGCGGTAGGAAATATTACATCATTCTGTGTATACCTCCTCAGGACCATGGCAACAGTCTAACATGGACGACCTCTGTACCTGCAGTCCAGTGACCAAGTTTTTCCAGGTTGTTAAAACAGAACTGTAGGGCTGCTGGAAAAGGACAGATTTGTCTGGATTGTCTACATGTTGGGTTCAACCACAATATGTACACATTAACTGTGAATTTTTAGACTTTGGGATTTGCTGAAAGCTACACAAAATGAATTACTGAAAGGTTTTTTTTTTGTTAGTTTTTTTGCATCTGTGTTTTTGTTTGTTGTCCTTCAGGAAGGTATTTTGTGCTCTGATGTTCACTGTGAGTGCACATGTATGATTGTGAGTGTGTTGTATTTACATTTTCAAATGATATTTTGCAGCTGTAAAACTAGAAACTGCAGACATGCATATACAGGATATGTAAACACGAAATAACACAAAGATCGGCGCAAGCAGTTTGTCCAACAAAAAAAGGAATATTTTCTGTATTCTAGCATTTCTTGAAGACAATCATCACTCCACCATCAACTACAATAAAAATAAAAAGGTAAAAGAACAGAAAAGAAAATGTATTTATATATTCATATATAATAATACATGGATTTATGGCATCAAATATCCTTTGAAATACCTGAATTACATTCAATGTTACTCTTTGTAGCATATTCAAGTTTCTCTCCCGAGGTAAAAGCCCAGCTGCAGTGGGTATTACAAGACTGTCAGGTTTCTCCTCACTCCTTTCTCTCGCTCCGCGACACTCCCTACTAAGACCCTAAGATTACATACATTCTTTATTTCATATTTCTGAGGTAAAGAAATTCTTCCTGAGCATTTCAAACAAGACTACATACTAAGAAAACAAAAGGAGTAAATGAAATAGAAAACTGACACGCTGTTGGAGAAGCTGGCTGTGCAGGTGGGCTACGTGTTGTTCTGTAAGTGTGATTCTCAGGAAAACTGAACTCGATGAGGAATGTGAGGTCGAGAACAAATTACATGGAAGTCCACCAACAACAATCCAAAAATAATACAGTATGCTATCTGTGAATTGTACCATTTTATAGTTAAAAGAAGCTACATGTGAAGTATCTCTGCAACCAGACATGTTGAGTGTAACTGCAAGGTTTCACTTGAACAGCTGAACTCCTGGCGAAGGACAGATTCAATGATTAAATGTTCTTTTTTTTCCCCGGAAAAATAAGGACTAGCTGTAGCATCATGATTTTGGTAACAAGCTATCAAGAATATTCATATGTTGTGAGTTTGAGGATCAGTCTGTTTTGAGAAATATAGCAGCGCTGCTGTACTGATGATGCATTTGGTTTGACATGTTTTTGGTCAAAAACTGTGGTCTGCTGAAATGTTGCTCGAGCCCTTCGTACTGAATGATTAGTGACAATCCAATGACTAAATCAACATTAGGATGACATGGAAGTGGACTGGCAATAAATACAATCCTGAGAGTAGCAGTCAAAGGGGGTATTTTCCAAACCCTGATTATCCATACTCTTGGACCACGTCACCTAGCAACAAATAATTGATTTTGTCCTGGACCAAGGCTAATCAGGATCTCTCAGAGTATCCAAATAGCTATCTGATTCTCCCATTGGCCAAACGACTAGTACACTAACCCACTCAGCAAGGCCTATTCATCTTTTTTTTCTTTGGAAAAAATAAAATATTGCGGATATTCATAGCAAAACAAAAACAGTACACCATGGCATGCTTCTGCCAGTAAAACAACTTTGTCGGCTCTCTTGTATCGTTGAGCTTCTCTGGCTCTTTTGGCTTCGTAATCTGTACTTACAAAACAACAACAAAACATTCCCAAGGCTTGCCATGTCAAAGCAAAGACAGGTTCGTAGTGCAGTCCGAGTACAGTGACTGGCTGCCTTCTCAGTGGCTATACATCTTGCTCCACTCTATACAAGTGTCCAGTTCTTTTGTGGTGGTGTGTGGGCGCACCTTGCAGAAGGCATTCTCAAAGTCTGTGAAGGCTGGGGGTTTGGAGGATGCAGGGAGGCCATGCATGGCCCCAGTGGGGGAGGCTGCTGAGGAGAGCGCCTGCTGGCTGAGCTGCAGCAGTTCCCACACTGAAAAGCCCTCAGTGCGCTGAAGCACGGCGTTCAGCTCCCGCTCGCTCAGGCTGCAGCCCTGGGGCGACAGCGCCTGCAGCAGCACTTGCCTGCGCATACCCACATCTGGCAGGCCGACATGATATCGCTTGGCAAAGCTCCGATGAACTGCATCTTGCAGCAGATCTGGCCTGCCAGTGGCACATACAAGAATGACCAGACCTGTAGTCCCCACCTGGGCTTTCTCCAGGGTGGTCAGCAGTGTCTGCCTCAGCCCGTCCTCTTCCATGGCTTCCACCTGGCTGAGCAGCACCACAGAGGGTTGCCGTGCCCCTGCCACCTGCAACAGAGACCCCAGAATGTGCTCTGCCTCAGCCTTCCCTTTAGAGGCCAGCATGGCTCCACTCAGCCGGTAGAAGGAAGCCCCCAGCTGTGAAGCCAAAGAACGAGTCAAGGTTGTCTTACCCCCTCCCTGGGGGCCAAAAAGCAGGACGGTTCTTGGTGGCCGTACCACTGGACTGGGCCTTAACACGGGCCACAGCAGGTCCTCCTCCAGGGCAGTCTTGACATGGGTGAGCCCGGCTAGCTCGCCCCAGCCTAGGGCTGGGCTGCAGTCTAATAACTCCCCATTGACAAGTTCCAGCAGTTGGGGATCTGGGCTCTTCATAGTCTCAACGGTGGGACCACACAGTGGGAGTCGTTTGTGGGCCTGGGAGCGGTGCTGCTGTTGGGTGAAGCCCTGCTCTGCCACACCATTCTCCCCTGTCATTCCTGCTGGAGGGCTGTACTCCCCTGCTGCTCCATACTGAGGAGACACGAGGGGCTGGGAGGAGGGCTTACTGGGTTTGAAGGTTTGAGGGTCTGTGCTGCCTGAACTGCTGAAGCCGTTTCCCCGGCACTCTGTTTTATCATTCACACCGTACGGTGAGTTTCCCCCGGCCTTCAAGGGGTCATAGCTATATTTCCTGTAACGAGAGCCATCCCCGCCTTCATCCTTTTCTACGTTCATCTCGAATGCTTTTCTTTTTAACGTCCCTCCAGACTCAGACGTCCCAAGGTTGGTGCTCTGGTAACTATAGCTGCCTCCTACCACTGTGGGCCTCGTGGGTACTGGGGTAGGGGCTGGTAGACCTGAGGGCAGGTAGGCTGCAGAGGGGTGGCTGTAGCTAGGGGCAAGGCTGGTTTGGGGAGGGTATGTGCTTGGGGGATAGTTATAGACAGGTGTGGAAGGGCTATAGCTGGGCACCAGAGTGGGGGTGGATTGGAGAGTGTGCAGGGAGGCAGGGGGAAGTGCTGCGCTGGGTTGGGGACAGTACCCTGAGGAAAGATAGGTGCCATTGTAGCTGGAGGGGTACTCGCTGGAGCCACTGCAAGAGCTGCTGCCACTGTAGCCAGAGTCTGAAAGGTTACTGTTCACCACAGACACACTGCTAACTCCCGGAGGGCCTGCAGATGTGGCTACGACCTTGGAACCTGAGAGGCTGTCATGGCCTCCCGGGGGCACAAGGGAATAGGAGGCATCAGTGCTGTGCGTCAGTGGCCACGGCTCCAGCTCAGTCTTCTGGCCACTGAGGCCCCCAAAGGCTCCAGGCTCTGGGTAGGTGCCAACAGGAGGTGGCCGGTCATAAGGTGAGTCCAGAACACCTGCATACTTCTCAGCATAGCGCTTCAACAGGTTGGAGGCTGTCAAGGCAGAGATGTCGTCATTGGCCCAGGCGTAGTTGTAGGAGCTGCGGCTGCGGCCAGAGTAGAACTCTGACTTGTGGGCTGGAGAGGAGGTGGTGGAGGAGACGTCCAGGTGCTGCTCAGGCCACTGGCTGAGAGGCTGGGCATGCTCTGGGTTCCAGTGCATCTTTAACAGACCTGACAAAAGAAACACACAGAGAAACCTTGTTATAATTTTTCTCTAATCTCCAAACTGGTGTAGGAGTGATTATATTCTTAAGAACCTTGGTAGAAAATTGAGCTGTACAGCTTCCTGATCATGGTATGGATCTATTTGGGACCACAGAGTACTTGTTTCTCTGTCTCTCTCCCATTGCTTTGGGTAATGACTGAAATAATTCTCAAAATCATACTTTCTCAAAATAATTCTCAAAATCAAAACATTTACATAAACGCAAACAGCATCCCAGGATCCAAGATTGCCATTACATAAAAACGTCACCTTACTTACATAAGCATTCAATTTTGAATTTGACACACCCTCTGTGAGGCATGCTTTAAGTGTGATTTTGAGATCTACTTCACTGTGGTATGACAGTGAAAGGACAAGACAAACACAGCATCCACTGTTTACTCCTTGCAGGGGACGAGACAGATAAAAACTGATAAAAGCCTCAGCAGCATTTGGACTGACTGCATTTGTCATGGCCAGAAATGTGCTAAGATTGTTGTAAAAAAAGATCAACACTGCCTTCAAACAAAACTGGTAGTTTACATTCAGCTTGATATAGATAAACTAGTAACTAGAAAGGAGTTTAGGCACTCCTCCATGACTGTTTTCCTCTCCATCACGCTCACAGTCACACATGGGCTGAGCCCCTCTACTCCAAGAAGCCAGTGACAAGAAATGGCCTTTTTCTTCTGTTTGGGAATGAATCTTTTTCATTCATGCTTGGTCGCAGAGGGGGGTCAGATTTCCCAGAGAGGGAGAGGAAAGTAAAGGGGAGGTGGAAGGAGAAAGAGAAAGCTGCAGAAAGAAAGAGAGTGAAAGCAGATCAGTGGGTTGAATGTGTTGTTTTGCAGTTTCCCAGCTTATGTTAGAGCAGTGATAAGATCCCACTACTATTCCCTATACTGCGAGCATCTGCAGGTCTCCCAGAGGAGCTATTGTTATCTCCCCGTGCATGTTGCTCTGAATGCCTGCTCCCTCCCCGCCCTGCACCCCCATCTACCACCCACCAATCCACCCACCCACCGTATACCAGAGTTCCAAAGGCCCAGTGGCCGGCTGGACAGAGAGAGGGAGGGAGAGGGGTGTGTGTGTGTGTGGACAGTGGTGTAGAGAGAGTGAGAAAGAAAGAAAGAAAGAAAGGAAGAAAGAAAGAAAGAGGGGGGTTGGGGTTGGAATTGCAGCATAGTGTGCTATTCATCAGCACAGTCTCCCATGGAACACTTCGGAAAGTGGAATGTCTGTTCCTCTGGCTGACTTCAGCACGGGCCGAGGTCTGATTGATCATGGCTGCTACACACTGAGCACATCGCCGAGCTAACAGGAGAGAAGGCAGCCGGGAAAAAAAAAAAAAAAGATATTTTGTTCCACGAATTGTTGTCTCTCCATGTCCCCTCATGAAAACATCTTAGTTTCTGGCAATTCAACTGACATTGCATTGCATTTGAAATGTGTGGAACATGCATATACCAATTATTTTCATTATTGATTAATCCAAGGATTATTTTTTTGATTAACCGATTAATTGATTTGTTTATCAAATGCCAGAAAACCGTGAAAGATGCCTGTAATAATTCCCAGAGACAAAGGTATGGTCTTCAAATGTGTTGTGTTCTCTGACCAACACCCCAAAGTCTAAAAATATTCAGTTTGCTGTCATGTATGACAAAGAAAAACACTCAAATCTCCATTTGAGATGCAAGAAAAAGCTCATGTTTGGCATATTTGCTTAACTGATTAAGCGCTAAACTCCTTTGCCTGCATGTAAAATGCATCTGATAATTCTCAGTGTTTGCATGCTGTTCTGTTCTTACCTTCTCTAGCCCATTTTATTGTGTGTCTGTATGTTGGCACATCTGAAGAGCATATGTTTATGTGTGTATTAACCAAATATATTGCATTATGATAGCTATAGAATCACCTATTTCATGGAGACTCTCTACCTCTTGCTGAGGCATTAGCTTGACATTCCACACATAGCTTGGCATTATTGAACTGCTACGATTTACCCTGAGGTGATGACTACTTCGGCTAGAAAAGGGAGGTAAAAAGGAATATCGCAAAAGCTGTCATTACTGGCCTCTCTGGCTCGCCTTCAGTGGATGCCTGATGATTCATTATTCATGGCTGTCTGTGTGTGTGGAGCCAGGCTTCTTATTGCCATTTAAATCAAATCTCAATATCCACAGCCTGTGATTCTGCTGCTGCTGCTGCTCTCCCGCTCTCTAGCTCACTCCTAAACTTTGGCCTCTTTCTTTTTCCCCGCTTTCCAAACCTCTCTGTGTGTGTTTTCAGATTACGCCCGTTATTTATTCAGTCAAATGAGACCAGCAGACCAGATGGCCGTTGGATTATCATGTCCTTCATATTCAAATACACTGCCTTAAGTTCCCAATGGCCAAACCAGTTCAAGTACTTCCCTAAGCTTCAGCCAACACACACAGCCACACACCCACCAGAGCAAGATGCACAAGAACGTTCTCACACTCTGTTCACCTGTCTTTTTACAAACATGCTGAAGACATTGGCTTGCCCACACCCAGATGACCACATATTTTTGTGGTCTGACTTGCAGGTCTTTGTTCTCGCTGCAGAAACCATATATGTCCTGCAGGCTCTTCCCATCTGCAGCCCAACCAGTTTGTGAGCAGCCCCAATAATGGGGCCTGTGTGTGACAGAGATGGATGAGAGCCCAGGGGAGCTCATAAAACCTGCAGCGGGGAGGGAGGGAGGGATGGAAGGAGGGAGGGACGGAGGGAGGGGAAAGAGTGGACAGCAGGCGCTTCGTCCTCTCTAAGCGGACTGGAGCGGACATTAGAGGACTCAGTGAGGCGGGCTAACTGCTGTCCACTCCATCATCAGAGTAGCACCAATACAGAATGGACTTCTCTCACAATACCCTTCCTTCACCAATTTAATGAACAGCTGCCAATACCTGAGGAACAAATTCACTGTTAAATCTGAGAGTCATTTCTACAAGTCCTTTAAGAAAGTGCATTATACTGTCTAATCCTTCTGTGTGTACACAATGAGTTAGATGAGTGATAGGCCGCCACTCACCCCTGATGAACACAGCGGGGTTGCTGTGCAGGTTAGCCCTTTACATATAATTAGATCTTGCCTTCTGCTGGATTGTGGTTTTTTTAGAGCAGCAGCACTCCACAATAAACTGAGCAAGCTCTAATCTACACTTCTGCTTAAATCAGAGCCATCATGTAGATTAATTCACTGGAGGGACAGGAAGAAAGCTAAGATTAGAAGTAGGAAATCAGGACAATGTGGGCATACTGTGGACAGCAGCGCAATCATTAGATTAACTTCAATATATGCTGCAGTGCGATGCTAGCTTGTACATTACCCTCTGGAAATTATCCCATGCAAACACAACAATCCACTGCTAATCTCTGTGAATTTTGTAACCCAGATTGAAGTAGCTATGTTTCAACTTTTATCATGATACATTTTTCAGCTCCGGCACTGTGACATTTCCCTTTCCTGGCACCCCCCAACTCTGTCTCCCCTGTAGTAGAGGAAAGAAAAAACCAAAACATTTATTAAACATCGAAATCTTGTTTGAAATCTTGTCCTCATTTAATTGTTTTGGAATCATTTGTAGCTGTCATGAGCATAAGTAAAGCAGTTCTGTCATCCAGGCACAAGGGAGCTGGAGGCGTATTTAATATATTTTATCATTTATCAGTAGCATTATTAAATTTATATTAGACAACATTACAGAAATTAGTTGGAGTGACCACATAAATATGTGACGAGGTTGCTTTTCTGTTTTCTATTGACTGATGGTCTCACTGGGCTGGGAGGAGGTTGATAAGAACCTTGTGTTATGCACATGAAACTTCCCACTGTTTGTGTGTGTGTGTGTGTGTGTGTGTGTGTGTGTGTGTGTGTGTGTGTGTGTGTGTGTGTGTGTGTGTGTG
>JBBMJY010000012.1:12140728-12155952 GCA_037833715.1 Toxotes lorentzi | reverse complement strand
ACACACACACACACACACACACACACACACACACACACACACACACACACACAGAGAGAGAGAGAGAGAGAGAGAGACAGAGACAGAGACAGAGACAGAGAGAGAGAGGGAGAGAGAGGGAGAGGGAGAGGGAGAGGGAGAGAGTTTATGATAAAATTACTGACCAACCTGAGAACACTATCAGTGTAACAAAAACAGGGTTCAGACAATCACACAGACCCACACAGTCTGCCAAACTGGCCCACACAAGGGTATTCATACTAGGCAGGCATTAAGCTAATTGTGAAGCTGTGTCAAGCCTCTAAAGAGGGCTTTCTGAATCTGCCTCACAAAAAAGACTCATGCATACCATTGCTCTGTGCACTCGGGCAATAAAGACTGCATTCTTAGGAGAACACTTTCGGAGCTGCATAAGCAAAATGCAGAGGGAACACATGTTTACTGAAACGTCAAAGTTTCACTGATCAGGCCATCTGATGTAAATAAAGGTGTAAATAAATGAAATCATATTTGAATGATTTCAACTAACTATATCGGTCTGTTTTCAAAGATAAGGAAAAATAATCTATTCTGTTCTGGGCTGTAAATGTCACATTTTTATCATGGATAGATTAAAGGCAGTTTAATCCTCCGATTTCAGTTTTTTTAAATTCTGATATAAAGCACCTCTCTGAGCAAACCCATGAGATTAAAATAGCTGTCTGTTACTTTAGTTTTTTCATAGCAGCCATTTGTGTTAATTCCGAATTCCAATTTCGATCCACCCTGGTGACACGTTGCTTTAAAAAGTATAGTGTAAATACAACAGACAAATAATTAAAACAAATAAAAACAATTGTCTTCCAGTTTTTAAAATCTGTGAAAACATTTAAATCCACAAATACACATATAAATGTTTCTGTAAATATACAATCCATATATGGGTAAAGATGAGGTTAATAACAAATCAAAACATCACACAATCTCAAATACATCAAACAACTTTTAGACACCAGTGTTTTACCCAATGCAACACTGTGAAATTTACTGCTTTGGCATATTGTCAGAGTAGTAGCAGAGCCTCTACCTTTCTTAGCATGTGTAAAAACAAACAGAAAGGCAGATATCAATGTATATTCACTCATGTACCATTCATATGGAAGAGAAATTACGCAATGACCACACGGCTGTCTCCGGACACCAACAGGCTTCACGTAACAACACCGCTTCCGTCCACGACCCCCTCTGCTCTAACTGACAGTCAACTTTTAACACTCAGCCCAGAATAACTAACTACACCACGGCAGCAAACCACAGCTTCCACTTAAAACAAACACCGTTCTGTCCCTGCACAGTTCAGAGGGAGACTGAGAAGAGATGGCAGAGTTAGGAGGTTTGGTTTGCTTAAGGAAATGTCTCATGGTCAGTGGCCAAAGAGGAGGGCTGCTACAACACGCTGAGCCCTGGTTCTCTTCCAACTTCAGCGGAGCCAAGTCAAACAGCAGGGAGAGCAGCGGGGCTATGACAGGAGATCAACACAGAGATGCAGAGAAGCCTTACCTATTCATGCCTGCATGTCCTCCATCAGACCTGAAAGCGCAAGGATAATCCCTGGAGTAGACCAGACCCGTGTGTGTGTGCACTGCTATGCTTTTTTTCCACATATGGGATACAACTCCACTCTCTCTGTCTCTCCCTCCCTCCCTCCCTCTCTCTCTCTCTCTCTCTCTCTCTCTCTCTCTCTCCCTCACTCTCTGGCCAGTGCCAACAGAGTGAGCACTCAGCTCCCCTCCCCCATGGATATCCCATCCCCCTCTCCCTCCCCTCCTTCTCTCTCTTTATGCTAAAAGTATTTAAGTGGGGAGAGAGAGAGAGAGAGAGAATGAGGGGAGGGCAGCAGGGAGGGTGGGGGACTGACCAATCCTGCTCGGAGGGAGAGAGAGGGTGATCACACTGAAGCTTGGACACAGAGGACAGCAAAGAGAGAGACTTTTTGGTTGGAGGGAAATGACCAGGGTAAGTTTGGTTTGCCCCAGGAGGATTAAGAAAGAGCTGAAGGAACAGTGGTCAGATTGTGGTGAAAACACACCAAGGAACAATCCTTTACCTCTCCTCTGACTGACAAAAACCTATGATGACCAAGTTGCTTGAAAAATGCAATCAATTATTCACTGTTTATTACTCATTTAAAAGTAATTAAATGACTTAACTAATTGCTCAAAAGCAGAAACAATGTGACTTTACTTGTTAAATAAGGTTTTTGTTATTCAGCTCAGCTCTGTCAAAGATGCCTTCCAAGCCACCACACCCACACGTCACATCTTCTGTATGTAACATATTTAGAAAGCTGTTTAGCAAGCAAGCAGCCAGCCTACGGTTTGGAGGTATTTACTGATTAACAGCTAGCTCCACCCCTGATGACTGCAATCCAGTCACCAGGACTCCAGAAGTCCTGTCCTCATACAGCACTGATTTAGGACAGTCCTACTAAATATTACAGTCCAGAATGATCAGTCACACAGTGGCTCCTAAACTAAATTACAGGAAGAACGCTGAAATACAAACCCAACAAGAGTAGAGAGCAATCTTCTTAACAACTTTTAAGGTTGAACAAAATTACAGCATCAGGTTTGTGCAAAGCAACAACAAACAAAAGTCTTAACAGACCACTTAAACCAAAAAGATACCGCAGGATTTCTTACTGTTCAGTACTCCATGAAGGTGTAAAGGAGACCACCTTTTTATTCAGTAGTGTTTTTGTAATATAGGCTCTGGTCACTGGATGCAGCACAAAGTGCAAAACAGCCCCCTAGCAAGGACGGACTTCTGCACTATTTTTCATTTTAAATGGTTTGAGTTACCTTTTGTGGGAGAGACTTACCTTGATTGTGCTAAGTTTTTTTTTTTTTTTTACTTTACATCTGTCTGAAATAGCATTATTTCCTTCTTAAAGCCTCTTGCCTGCTATCTGAAGATGTTTTTCAACATTCTTCCCATAATAATGAATCTCATGATTGATATGTTGGGGCCATCACCTCACAGCAAAGCCACTGGGTACACAATTTCCTAAAAACAAAAGCCAGTGATTTCTGAATGTCAGCTTGCCAGTGGATATCAGTTCCGTTAATAAGACAACAGATGCAAATAACACAATCTTGGAGTTAGCAGAGGGTGTGCTCCTCTCCCAACATCCAAAAACTAAACATGCAATAGTTCTGATAAATATGTCAATAAATAGTCTTAAGTCATTTTTGATATGTTTATGATCCAATATTCCTGTCACTCAACAAAAGTTTCCGAGCTCCATCTATCTCATGGTCAGGTGCTGTTCCAGTTTCATTTCCTCGCTCTTCACACACAGCTGTCAGGCTGTTTTTAGCGCCACACTGAGGGCCGCATGGCCCAGTCATCTCCTCCTGTTACATGGAGCCAGTGCTCCAGTCGAGCTTCCCTGCTGCGCTGCCGCACAAGCTACAGGATACCACCCACACACACACACAGTCCAACACAAATATTCATATGCAAGTGAGTGCATAGAGTGAGCTGACCAACTGAAAATAGAGAGGGACATTGTGATCATATGTTTGCTGCTCAGAGCATCCCATGCACCTCATCATGTGAGAATATAATGGAAAGTCTTAGCTCTAAGCAGCTTGGAGGCCTGCTGACATAAAACAAACCATCCTGTGATAATAACATAGTAACATAGTAATATTAACATTGTAAACACCAGGTTTTTCACTGAGAGTTAGGGAATGCAGCAACATCACTAAAAAGAAGTCTGTTGGGTAAAAAAATGCATACATACTGTTTGGTGGTGACTCATTTTCAACTTCCTGATCACCCGACTGCTCCCAGGTTTCAGCGATTAGTTTGCAGAGTACAATGTTATAACAGATAGAAATAATGATCCAAACTACAAAACACAAGACGTTGTAGTTGAAGTTGTAATAGACTGTAATTACCCCTTAAACACATGGCCTCTGAGAACTCTCTTTTGTAAGACATGTGGGTTGAGCTATTTTAGGAGATGCCCCAGTGGTCAGTGACATGGCTCAAATTGGAATGCAGGGCAATAAACCCATTGGAGGAAACACTGCAACTCATTAGAGTGGTTACAAAACTTAACACACCCAGTGAGCCCCAGTTCAGAACCACAATTAGACTCCTTAATGTTTTCCCTAATATGGCATCCTCAATAGATTTGCTAATGGTGTCTCAGTGGGGGGGTTAGGTGAGGGTATGGTTGAGTAGCAATGTTGAAAGCAGACAACTCTGGCGCTCTTGCTATCACTCTATTGCCTTATTAGTGCTGAGGCAGCAGTGTGTAGACACAGGCAGCATGTTGAGCCCAGCACTACTGAAGCACAAAGACTTCAGGGCCCCCAGGACATGAGACGAGCCAAAAACCGAGAAAAATAAGACTGAGAGTGAGTCTGAATGAGAAAGAGACAGAGCAGGTATGAGTGCACTGACTAGTTCCTGGGCCACATGAACGAGTTTGACAGGTGTCAGTCTCAAAGATCCCGCCCCCCTTCTCTGACTCGCATTAAGATATTCCTGCACACGTGACAGCTCAGGCTCCCCTAACACTCGGAGGACATTCAGTCCAGTGGACACTGGGGGACATATTTTACCGTCAGAAGTGGGAGGTTGTGTAGGTGCCTGGTGGTTGGAGGTTAATGGAGAGATATGAGAGGCAGACAAAAGAGCCCTAGCAGGCTGAAAATGACTCCTGAATGGACAGAGGCTACAGGTCAACATGCTAGTGTTTGACCGCATACTCCGGGTCATGTCAGCTCAACACCTCCATTCAGCAGGTTGTTCGCCCAACGATGAACTGTGTTAGTGTGTCAGCTGGTTTCATCGAGCCAAACTGATGAATCAGGCGTATATTTAATTTGATTAAATGAAAACCTGCATGCAACACAGCCCCACAGGGTGATTAGCTAAGCAATATATTATGCTTAACAGGAGGCAGGGAGTCAAAGCAGCAGCTCGGCTGTGAAAGTACAGTAGAACAGACCTCCTGCACTCCCACACCTAACATCTGGGAAATGCCGTGGGGAAAGCTAAGCTTTAAACTGCAAAACCATAACAGCCAGAGCTAGATCATACTGTACGTGTAAGGACAGTGATGGCGGTGATACCCCAGCAGTGTAGCCAGTCACATTACATGTCTCATATAGCTCGAAAAACTGGAAATAAACAACCCAAAGTATGTATGTAAACACTGCAACCAGTAACACCGTCTCAATTCGTTGCACCTTACATTAAAATGTGTTCTTTTGATGGCAACAAACATCCGCCAGTCAGGCGTTGCTTGGGTACTAAAGCTAAGTGTCATAGTCAGACTTCTAACTGCCAACATGAAGTATGGTCTATCGAACAAGTTTATTCTTTAACATTTTCAGGAGCTGTCTGCTTTGACCAGGAAAGGTCTCTTAGTCAACAATCAAATTTTTTAACCACCCAAAAAGATTAAATGGCTAAAAATTTTCAAAAAAGTTTGTAGACTTCTACAAGGAGCAGGATTATCAAGATGAAATGGCAATTATTTTCCCAGTACACATACTGTACATAAATACAAATGTACCTGTGTTACTTTTAAGTCCAACATAACTGACATTGTAGATAGCCACTAAGGTTGAAGACTTGGGATTCTAGAGGCTTTTGACCAGCTACATGGACTGACAGGACCAGACCTTAGGTATGAGACTAAAGGTCTGACCTCGGGAGACTAATTGTTTCCAGGGCTGTGTAGACTGCCCTGGACCGAGGCACTACTTGAGGGAAACTAAACACCCAAATTCAAACATATAGGCCTGTAAGCAGGACAAGATGCGAGACAAATGCATTTTTCAATTATTTGCATTTCAAAACACATATTAGATGTAATTTCCTGTCTTGTGACAGCATCTCAAAGCTCAGTGAAGCATAACATAGTGTTTGAGGAAACAATGTAGAAAAGCTATCCACGGACTAAGAGTTGAGAGTTCACACTTCACAGTTCACGCTGCCTATGCTGAGGAGTGTGTGTAAGGATTATTTGCGCTTTTACGTGTCCTCATGTGCATGTGTGTGTGTTGACAGTGTTAATCAGTTCCAGCTTCCCAAAGTTCACTGATATCATTTCGTTAAAACAGAGGAGCAAACGCTTGGGCTTTGGCTGAGATTAGGGCAGAGAGAGAAACTCTACCCCAGCCAAGCAGTGGAGGAAGGGACAAAGTGTGTGTGTGCCTAAGAAAGAGTCCGGGGGGTGGGCGGGGGGGCTCCAGGATTATTAGTGGGAGGTTCAGCTGTTTATTATTCCAATTCTATCTCTAACAGCTGAAAATTGGAGAATTAGGCGGCAGCCCTGAGCAACCTGGGGATCAATGCAGAGGGGTTAAACCCTGTGGCATGGCTCCACGCACTGACAGCACACAGATACTGACGCAGCACATACACATACACACACACACACACACACACACACACACACACACACACACACACACACACACACACACCACAGAGGTCATTCACAAAACTTAACAGACACATCAGATTTACCGCTCTGAAGTGATAAGACACTCACGGACTTCACAGGTTGATGAATAGCTTTGCACTTCAGACGTGGGTAAGTGTTTGAAAAACATAAGTATGTTAGTTGGCTGCTAATAATTCTATTGAGTTTCCTCTTTCAAGAGAGAGCCATGTGCCCGCAAAGCATCAAACACAAACTAAAGCCTCTTGTATTTGTAGTAGTACAGAGAAATTCTTTGTCAACTTGTCTTTATGCTGCTCCTCATGACCTATGACCAGAGACAATCTACAGAGAACGCAAGCTGAACAATGTCTTTAAACCTGCTGGAACACCAGCTACCACTCAATGCATCCTGCATACACACAGACTTTTTAACGTACACCGTTGGCATGAGCCTGTAGTGTCAGAGGGTCTATGGTCACGTCCATGTATGTTGTTAATCTGGAGAGGGACATGCGACACTGGAAACAGGGAAACTTGAACTTTCCACGCCATGCAGGCATGCAGTCTGAGGGCATGGGAACAGGCCTTTGGACATATGGAGGTCAAGGAGTTGAATTTAGATTTCAAATGGACTTCTAGCTGCTTCAAATTACAATCTGTATGGGCATTTTGGGTTGTTTTGGCGTCTTTCTGTGGCTGACAGAAGACAAGCCTAAGACAAACCAGGAGGGAAGGTGCTGACAAGACCAGGCCCTGATGCAGTTGAACATTAACTCCAGATGTGGAGGGCTTCACTATCAACATCAGCTCTGTGGATCAGTTATAGTATTTGCTGGCATTTGGACATTAGCTCTTAATGCCCCTTATTTCGATTTACAATGAAAAGAGCTTATATTACGGGCAAAGAAAAACAATTACAGAGCGCTGTGTGTGCGTGTGTGTGTGGGTGAATCCTTTCACACTGCCAACTTTAAGCTGTAATTAAAGACACAGAGCTAATCCGCTACCTGCAGCCTAACGCTAGTTACTATCAGTAAGACAATGAACATGATTTACCCACAGAGTTCCCTCAGTCCAGCTCCAGCCACTGAACAATGTCCATGTGTACACACTTGTGTAATGCATAGCTACCAATTCCCCTTGAATCTACATGCTTTTAATCAAATAATAAATAACATATATCTAATGACACTTGTCCTCACGTCCTACAAATGATGATGACAACTGATGCAAAACAGAACCATGCTTACTGAGGCAAGCTGTAACTTGACGCTACCAGTCACTGACATTAATTTGCAAAAATGCTTGCTTAATGAAGATGATTTCCTTAAGTAATGGCATGCATTTATTCACTGTGAGGTCAACTGCATATCGCTGTACACTTCCAGCCTGCTCAGCTGCTTGAAAGAACCTTTATCACTGAGGTTTAGTCACAGTCACAGAAGTGTTGCAAATAGCAGCCATACAATGGCGAGCTGATGCTGTAAACTGACAAATGGACTGGCTTTAATGACCTAGCCTAGGAGCACCTCACTGTTTGGCTCAGTTATATGTCAATTATCACAGTAAACCTTTAGCTTATTTTTAATAAAACATTTTTTATGGGATATTGATCAAATTACAGGTATGTGTGAGTAAAATCTCACTTAATTATGACTCAATCACCAGAAGCTATTGATAGACGTGTTTGTGGCAGAAAAGACTTTGAGAAAATTGATTGAAAATTGATTTAATTTTGAAAAGACAATTCATATAAGCAGGGCAGGCATGAGGGAAATCAATGTTTGTCATCTGCATGCAAAACAGACGATTGTGAATGCATCCAGTGACACCTTGACTTCACTGGGATGAAATATAGGAAATATATATTTTTTTTTTTTTTTGTGTGTGTGTGTGTGTGTGTGTGTATGTACATACTGCATATGCATGCATGTTTGGGTGTACTAAAGAGCAGTGATAATAGAGGATAGGGGCTCAACCCAGACCACACAGAGCCTGGCAGAGATATGAGCAAAGGCAGAATATGAGCAAGCTAACACACACACACATATACATACACATACACATCTCTAAATAAGTGAAGATCCAGCTGCTGAATTAGATGGGATAAATGAGGTAATGTGGAACACCTCCAATTTTCTTTAAATTCTGGCTTCTTAAATTTTGTAATGGCTGAGGCCAAGTCTTAGATGTAGTATACTGGTGGACTGGTCAGGCTCATGCTGAGGAAAGGGAATTAGTTTCCCCTTTCGTGATTGTCACAGACTCCAATAGTTCTTGTTGGTCTGTTGGTTCCTCTATTTTCTCCTCCATCAACAGAGGTTGGGAGGGAGCTAATGGCTATTCTCTACTCCTTATTAAACCTTTTCTCCAGGGTCTAACTCGTGCCCAGTGTTCAGGGAAACAGGGGCAGCAGAGCGGGGCATGGCTCACCGGGGTGTCCTTTCTAAAGGGTCCACCCTGTTGGAGAAGACCTGGACAAAGCAGGAGCTTGGTGAAAGCTGCCTGTTGTCCACCTAATCCCAGCTATGGCCCCGTCTCCATTGACAACGTGAACCCGAACAATGGCCTCTTTCAAGAGTCGTTCTCTTCACTGACAAACTGACATGGCAACAATAGAAGAAGACACAGGGAATGGAAAACCTTGTCCATGATCACACATGAGCTTTCTTCACAAATGATACAGGAAGAAAACTGTATCTGTACACAACTGTCTAAAATAAATAGAGTTTTCCTCTGAGAAAAAAGCTGTGGGCGCAGAAATGTGAAGCCAAAGACACATGAGATCAGTCTTCCATATCTTCACTGATGAATGCAATAAACAGCAGCCTAGGATAGCCTCTCTTCTTTGAGATCAGCTTCTCTCACCCTGCTTTTTCCTTTCCTTTGAGCACATTTGCTGACCAACAGAAAAGGAAGATGAATGCTTCCATTTCAGATGCTGAGGCCCCCTTCTCTCATCTTCTTCGATCCCGATTTCACATTAAACTTGTAATAGCATACGACCCTGCAAGGCACGGTTTTCATTCAGGTGGGCCATGTTATATGAATGAGATTTGGTGAAATGCCAATATTTATGCACATACATTCGCATTCTGAGCCTTTCTCATCACAGCATCTATTTCAGTACGAAGGGATGAGCAGCTGTCATTTGATACATCAAATTATATTGAGGACTACACAAACACACACGTGTGTGTGTGCACACTAAATCCACTACAAATCACAACCACGAAATGGTCAAGTGCAATCCACTGTCCGGACACTGGTTAACCCGTAATAAGCTTCTGTGCATTGCTCTGTGCAGCACTATCCAGCCAGCAGGCTGTTCAGCTACAGCTACAGCTGTTGGGAAGGTCATCTGTCAGAGAATGAACTAGGCAGTGGCTGTTTGGCATCCCCAGGAGGTCTGCAGAGAGAGGAGAGGCATCTCTGAAGGACACTTTCCCTCCTCTCCTGTGCTCTAATTCAATCGTTCTGACAGGGTAGCGGTGTCCCAGTGTCTGCCAGCCCAGTAATCTCTGTGTAATTGAGTTCCCAATCAGCCATCCATCAATAATGCATCTGGTTCCATGAGACGACCACACTGCTCTGGCCCTCTGCTTGGAGGAAGGAGACAGGATTCTTCTCCGCTCTGCTCTGGACAGAGAGATCTATTACTTCCTGGAGATCACTCACTAGCCTCTCTGGCTTGGATCACTCCCAAACACAAGCTACTTCAAAAATGGGATTGTTCTGTTATTTCCGACGGTATCGTGGCAGTGGGTGGTTTGCGGAGCTGAAAACGTTGCTCAAGACAATCACAGAGATGTTTAGAAATCTGCCCACGCGTCAATGTTCCAAGGTGTTGTGTGGTTATATGATGGAAAAGATTCAAGAAAAACGTCAAGGGACATGAGAAAGATATCAAAGCACTTTTATGAAGCACCTCTTAGGATTGAAAGCGGTGAAAACTTTCTTGAAACACAGTATGTCCTTAAGGACACACATAGTTCTGACGCCTACCCACACACACCTCACTTTTCATTTGCCAGTGCATGCCAACCCATCAATTAGTGACTAAGACCATGGTCCACCAAGGTTAAACTGTACAGCTGTCTGAATGATTTTCAATTATACAGCCAGGAAGCCCCCGACAGCTCGCTGGCTCCCACCTCCCTCTCTGGTCTCACAGGGTCATTTATAATACCTAACGCCTCCCACAGATAATTGTGTATCACCACCTCGCTTCCCTTTCCTCCACGGTGTTATCTTCATTTTCAATTTCCGATCTTGAAGCACCTGGTATCCTCTTTTAAAGCCTCAGTTTGCCTCTGCCCTTGTGTTATGAATAAACTGCTTTTGATGGAACATTCTGAGAAAAAAAAAAACAACCTCTTCCCAGCACTGAGATACAGTATACGTGCTGTTAGACTTTTGATCGATGTATTGCCTCAAAAAGAGCTTTAGCCGCATAAAAACCATCCACTTCTTAATACATTTTAAATGTCAGTTATCCTTTTTAAAGTATGAAATCACAAATAATCTGTGATCACCTGCAGCCCCCCGCATCTTGGTTACATCATGCTCCTTGGATCCCTGTTGTGCTGTCCCTTTACCCTTGGGTCTGCCAGATTAATGGCTCATTTAAGTCCCCATTATATTACATTAGCCCATTCAGCCACTGCACACTGTACACTCCAGCAAATAAATCACATCATGAAAATATTAATCAATCTCAATTAGTGACTGCACATAATCTGTTTGATGTTAAAGACTATGACAAAGGTTTATGCGGGGAGCAGCAAATTACTGTCACTCACAGGGATAGACTGACTCTAATGGCTCTGGAGCTATTGGAGCAATTGGCTTATCATAGCAGTGAGTCTATGAAGCTCAGGGGGAGTAGAATATTCTTGCTGTTACTGCTACCAGATTTCACAAGCAGAAAGCCGAGTAAGTTGGTGCGAGAGCGTATTACACTAGTCAGTGGTCTGAACCGATTCCTGTGGTTGGCTGGTTGGGCCAAAAGTCATACAATGCCACAAAGCAGCACTGCTTGCTCAAGCAATTTTAGAAAACCGATTCTGTGCCGCACAATAGTGTGACCGTGTGAGTTCAAGAAAATTTCTGTGAGTTGCAGGCATGGAAAAGGCATAGGTGCGGTTCACACCACACACTAACACACACAACAACACCGTTCCCAGCTGGAGGTTAATTCAATCCCAGGGCGTCCATTCTGAGGCTGCTGTCAGGCTCAGGTCTGCAGTGTGACATTGTGAGGGAGAGGTAATTACATTTCGGTCTAGTCCAGCGACTCAGCGTCTATTCAGAGGGTGCTGTCAGTGCCCTCCTCCTATAGACCACAACCACCAGAGGAATGTCCAGCTCTGGATGCGCTGCTGTAGACAAACAGCTCCACTGAATGCACCACTACACTTTACAGGCTACAGCAGTGGATTCTCATGCTTAAATTAAAAACATTTATTAGCAGGATACTTCACATTACTTTGAGTAGTTAACTACTGGGAAAAAAATATAAAATACTAAGCTGTGAGTTTTATCTGACAAAACACAAATTAAAAATTACATTACAATCATCCGGATTTAAATTACTCTCAATTAAACTTATGAATGCAGTGTGTCAAGTTGCTTCAGCTACGTATTTCTACACTTTCTAACAAGTAGGCTGGAACAGACATTTGAGCATTTGAGGCAGCTCAGTCACATGATGTGCAACAGATCCGGATCATAACAGAAAGTGATGTTGCAGCGGGATAGCTGAATATAATCCTAGAGTGTTTATTTTCGATTTTGGAGGAAGAGCGTCAGCACTGAAAGAGAATCCAGTGATGGTGCGACACATAGGGAGGACCCATCATGTCCTCTTTGCACACTGGGTATAATCACAGTATTTCACAATGAAATAGTGGCGGTGCCGAAAGTCAAGGCGCTGTGGACTTTGAAGTAGAAACACACCCAACTGTTTTTATAGTTTCTCTGCAGTTAGCATGTGCACCTGACCACAAAACTTCGTGATAGATTTACAGCTTTGCTGATGCTCTCAGTTCATGTGTGGTCATGTTGTACTTGTCCATTGTGTACTATTGATCAGGCCCTGGTGAAACTTGTGACTAAAGCTTAGTCCTATCCCAGCAGAATAAATCACAGTATTGACCCTGTGGTTATCAATAAAGGTAATGACAAACATCTGGCCCCACCTTTAATGGAATCGACAGAGTCTTCCTGGCAGCAGCCCAGAACTGGCCACACATAGATTGCCTTGATCTTTTCAGTGGGAACCCACTCTTAGTATGCAAATGAGAGGGGAGAAATGCAATCGCCATCTAAAGCTAAGCAATGGTCCTATTGAATTAAGAGCTGAAAATCTCCATAAACACCAAAGGAAAAACCTTAAAATGTCTGCTGACAATAAGCCTGTTTAGACTGACTAAGATTTATTCTGTCCAGGAGCTCTGACACAGTGTATCTGTGTCAATGAAGGAATAAGTGAGGAGATCAAATCAATGGTCGCTCCACTGAGGTTCCAGAGGTGCTGAGGTGGACTTTTGGACTGGCTTGCAGAGGCAGCACTCTGTCCTGTGTGTGTCTTGGGTGTGTCAGGGCTGTATCTACACAGGATATCTTATTATTAGGGCCAAGGGTCTTCTGCGACAATATGCTCTCATGTATGAACACATCTGACCCTGGTAACAGAAACGATATCCATGGGCTCAGATAGGAGTGTGGCTACAGCATTATTTGTGTAAGAAAGCCTCATTGTCCTTCTAACCTTGGGATCGATGAGTGGCTGAGAGAAGCAGTGTGGAATACATGTTTCCGTTTGCTTGTTCTTATAACACAAGGATGGGGCTACAGAGAAATTCATCATAATCAGAAGGGATAGCAGCATTCCTGAAAACATAAAGCCAGTGGATACCCTGCAGGCCAGTTAGCGTTTCACTGCAGATGACAATCAACAGAACATGTTCACCAGCCTAATAGTGACTGACACAGAGTTTCACTCTATTGACAGTACTGAATTCCTTAAGGTACCGCAACAGCAAGCAATTACAGCTCTCTATCACAAGCAATTTGAAATAACATCATTTTGTGCCAATGGAAATGTTATGAGTGACATTTTCCTTTACAGACAAAATGACAATACAATGCTCTGCTGCTCCGCACAAGGAGAGCACTGTATTTAGTGTAATGTTGAATTTATGCAAAGGTGAGACACACAAAGTTTAAAGATTGATGTAAAAACAACAAAATGAAATGAAAGAAAAAAAATCAATAACATCTTCAGCTTTATCTTTCCTGGAATTGTCCAATGAGAAGAGAGCTAGTGAAATTTTATCAGCACGTCATAAAATTCAGTCATGTGTCTCCAGGTTTCCATCATCATTTCTTTTGGGTTTGCACTTCATTTAGTGGATGGGCTGGAGCCCAACGAGCGAGTAACTCATAAAGTGGGGATGTACTCACACAACATGCAGGGGGACAAACATAAAGGTTTACTAGAACAATTTCATTATAAGAGGCTTTAGGGTCAGCTGTGTCTGGGAAGCTGCACATGACACATACAACTATAAAATGTATGTGTAATATAACACCTGTACATAAATACACAATATGAATTTTCCAAAATACAATGCATATAAACAAAGTGGTGAGCTTACATCCGGAAATGGGATTGGATTGGATTATCCTGAAGATTTGCACAAACTTGCGACACTGTCAAGTTCATCAAACTATTGGCAGTACTTTACATTTGTCTCTGGGATATTGAATAATCTATCAGGCTGCAAAATGACCGTCTTAATGAATGTTTTTTTTTTTTTAAGATATGTAACCACATGTAGCAAACTTTGAACTTTGCCTTTTTCTACACAGAAGCCCCTGAAGAGAATCACTAAAATTCAGTTAGCTTTACTTGTAAAGCCAAATTGTTTAGCTGAGTAGGTAAACGATACCAAACTCAGGCTGAATATTTGTCATCACTTTGTGACATTTTTTTTCATTTACGGTTAGGTGAGGTAGACCTGAACCTTCCAGTTCCGCACCAATCCTGTTACTGCTGGGATTTGTTCTGCTGGCCCCTATAAAAGATTAGTCCTCGAGGAGAAAGAATGGACTTGATTAGCTAGACAGCAATTTAATAGGATTGTCAGAGGGCCTACAATAAATCAGCTTTTGTGATTAAATGGGATCTCCAGTAAAAGTTGTATGTCTCCAAATCAATAACTATTGAATGTTTCTCCCTTTGTTCCTGGCGAAGAAAAAAAAAGAAAAAAAAGAGAGAGAGAAACAAAGCCAAAATTTCCGGTGAGCTAATGACCCTGCAGCCTGTGGACAGAAGCAGCTTACATGTTCAGCAGGGAGGTGGAGAGACAGGGCAAGGAGCCACTCAGCCTGGAGACGAAAGGGGAGAGCGAAAAAGAGATGGAGAGATTTGTATTTAGCGTAAAGAACAAAGCACCAGGGAATAGTGAAAGCAAATGGACTTAAGCAGAGGCAGATGCATAGCCATAATTGGACTGATACTGTAAAAGCCCTAGGCATCGCCGTAATGGCTAACCACAGACGGCAATGTACTCCCTCTCTCTGTCTGTCTGTTCATGTGCTCACAGGGATAGGAGTCAGGTCAGAGAGAGACACTCGATGTGTCTGTCTCTCTCTCTCTCTCTCTCTCTCTCTCTCTCTCTCTCTCTCTCTCTCTCTCTCTTTGTGGGTGAACGCGGAGAGAGAGAGGGGGTTTTTGTCTGTTTGGGAAAAAAAAAAGGGTATAGCT
>JBBMJY010000012.1:12080645-12140628 GCA_037833715.1 Toxotes lorentzi | reverse complement strand
GACGGCAAGGTATTCTCTCTCTCTCTCTGTCTGTGTATGTGCGCACAGGGATAGGGGGGAGGGTAGAGAGAGATACGCGATGTGTCTGTCTCTCTCTCTCTCTCTCTCTCTCTCTCTCTCTCTCTCTCTCTCTCTCTCTCTCGTTGTGATTGAACACTTGGAGAAAGAGCTGGGCTTTGTCTATTAATGGGAAATAAAATGGTGTGGAGGCACAGAGTCTCCATGACCCCGTGCAGCGATGGAGAGGTGCCCCGGTCAATTAAGCAGCAGAGCTCTGATATCTCCATACATATTAACCACCAAACACCAGTCAGACACAAAAGGAGGTGCCCATAGATCATCACACCAGGTTAAATAGAAAATATCATTGATCAACGTGTGTTTTTTTCTGGCTTAATAGATATGGGATTTGGACTTTGCTGGAGGTACCATAAGGTTAAAAGATTTATTGACGTTCTGAGGCATAATGGGGTTTTTTTTGCAAAAACACAAAAAAGAGGGCATTCATCAAAGCATAACAAATGCTCATGTGACAAAACACATCCACATAGCAAAACAAATAACCACTTTTTTCTTCTTCTTTCTCGTCTAATGCCGGTTCAAGTCTGGTAACCAGCTGCATGTCTGTGGTCCTGTTCAGTATCTCAGTTGATGTGTGCACTGCTAAGCCTTGACTCACCTCTCCACTTCACACATTACATCAGATCAGAGGGTTAGAAGAGCGTTCCAGGTCCTACCAGCCCGCTCGACATTCCTCCTGCTTTGATACTAGGGGGGGCTCCCCCATGTCTGTCCATCATCATCGTCTCCCCTCTCCTCCACCTCCAAACCTCCTCTAATCCCCCCCATACACACACACACACACACACACAAGCATGCACACCACCACCACTCTCTCTCCCTATCCTCCCCCAGCTCAGAGGAATTCTCCAGATCTGGACAATGTTTCATTTCTTCACAGGCCACATCTTTGATAGCTTAATGGCCCCGGCAAAAAGGAAAACATGCACTGAGAGACAGGGAGCTTTTAAGTCGTATCACTCATATTCAAGTCGTTCAGGCTAAGCTTCGAGTCTCATGTGTGGGCCTCGCAATGAAACACTGAGGCATAGGCAGTGTACAAATATATCATGGTTTTTGGAAGAGCTCACTTTGTTTCCACTTTTTGCGGGACAGTGGTCAGCAAATTAAACATTTATTAAAAAAAAAAAAAAAAACTCAACTTGATTAAGCTGTTACTTATCGGTATTCCTATTAATAGGAATATGAATAAGAAGAATAAGATTAAAGTTGAAAAGTAGACCTTTGTGCCTGCAACATGGAGGCACAAAGCAGCAAGGTGGAGGCAAGAATAGCATGTCTCTTTCTTAAAGTGAATTAGTGATGAATAACTCATGCATGAATTATACATCAATAACAGCCTAATTTTCCACATGATCTGTGAAGACAATTGAGAAAAAAATAAATGCATGGCAGGAAAAGCATACTGTCAATATTTTAGAACCCCCCCCAACCCAAATTTTCACATATCAACTTTTCAAGGGAGCTCACATCTTATTTAGAGGAGCCAAGCTCCCCCTGGCTCTCCTGTAGTTCACACCCAGGGCATAGCATGCTCTGTTTGTGGAAGGAATATGTTCATGTTATTCAGAAAGCTCGGCTCAATGTACCTTTCACAGGTTGCAGCTAGGAACACAAGGACAGCGCACGACAAACATTTCACAAAATCAAGCCACGTGCATGAGCCTGGACTCAATTCATTCACCCTATTCGCTTCTTGATTCACACTGAGCCATGGCTGTTCTGCTCTTTATCAAAGCCATTTTAGTACCTTTCACTTTGACATCATCACAAGAGTGCACGCTGTCGATGTGGCCCTCTGCACTTTGAAGGTCTGCTAATTTTCTAGGCTGAAGGCACAGCACACAGAAAGCTGCCATACACAAAATGATCCTTCGATCTGAAAGCAAGTATTTTGCTGTTCTTGCAGGGGAATGAAAATCTATCTAGCTGTAAGATTTTGCAGTGTGCTGAAAGATACAAACACATGCCTTTGAAAAGTTATAAAGATAAAGTAAAGATATATTGATTTATTTCAAGCGCTCCTGCGTGGTACAATTCTTCTACAGCAAAATCTCTAACGTATTTTGCCTTTTGCCTTTGCCCACTCGCCCATCTAACTGTTTGCTGTACAGAACCTCATAACTGGCATCAGGGTCAAGAAAAAAAATGGTCACCTGCTATGACAACATGACAACAGCTAAGAAAACTCCCTCAAAGAGCAAAGTAGATGGAGAGCAGTTCAGAATGAGGCTGAATGAAGTGGTGTTATTGAGCTAAATATAAACTGATTGGTTTTGTATAACATGTAAACAAGAGGATTCATCAATCATAAATGGGGAAAGCAAGACATCTGGCCGGTGTTTCTGGGAGAGTGGGCTGGAGCACTGTAGCTGGCCACTGACCTTCAGGTGCCATTTGAGGGACAAGACCATGACGCTGCTTTTACAGCCAGAGCCCCCCTTCCCCTCTCTATCTCTGCCTGTAATAGCATGGCTTATAGTCATTTTCAGCGATAGGACATTTTATGACAGCCATAGCCATGATTGTGGACCAGGCCAGTGGAAGCAGTGGCAGCATGACTGAATACGTTGAACAAGGTGCAGTCTGACCCTGAACCAGCCCCCCACACTATTGGTTCAGCCACTGAGGAGAACAACGAGGGCTGGCGGACAAGTAAGATTATGGCAGGAGAGGTGCGAGTGTGGGTTAATCTCAGGTGTTGTGAGCAGGTTTTAATATAGAGTGAGGATGTGATATGGGATAATTGCTTCCAGGGTTGTCACAGATGGTGCTGGTTGATCTGTTAACTACAGCCATGGCCAGAGCTCTGTCAAGGACATCTTTACTGCTCTGATCTCCTTATCTCGCCCTCACAATGTCAGTCAGAACTAGTCCTGCAGAGGTACGACTTCATATGTAGTTCATTGCATTTTGTGTAGTGTTTTCTTTGCCGAGTAGTTCTAGTGTCATGGCAGCACCATACAAATGTTTATTATGCAATGGCTGATATTCAAATCTAGTGAAAATAGATGCCATCTCATTTAAAAACAATTATATAACAGCCACACTTTTGTACCAAAAAACAGCGTGCACAATAATCTGATTGTTCCTAATCGTACTCCTATTTTGAATACTCCGACACAGAGAGTAAAGTCCAAAATGTCCGACAGCACAGAAGGTGTAAACATTCAGAACTGTACACACTGTACAATTGAGCACATGTCGTGACTTGTCAGATGACCCACTAACAGATCTACTCCAATTTCAGGAGAATTAAAAGTGTAGAATTGCTGGGAAACATAAGAAGACATGATCCTGCATGTGAATGTTTTATGGTTATTGTTTTGGCAAATGATCCTAATCCCTCACTCTAATACGCTATGATATAAAATGAAATCAGATGGCTTAAGCTGCAGTTCATCTACCATGATTTGTCTCAACTATATAAATGATTTATATTTTAATTACCACATTATCATGACCGCATATATAAATAAAATTTGTGTACATGTGTAATATAGTTCAGCAGCTCTCTCACACCAACCAACAGTAGACATGCATGCGCACACAGAAACAAAGTAAGAAAGCAAGAGTGACAGGGAGCAGCAGCAGAATGATAGAGGTCTGCGCTTGCCTCTCATCAGAGCTATTCCAAGCGGCCGCCCTGTCAGAACACGCCCCAGATGAGGTCTCTCAAGGCAGAGAGAAAGCTGTCATAACAAGACGCCTGGAGGGCCGTTCAATCAGACAGACAGCTCTGAGAGGTGTTATGCACACACACAGGACCTGTCTGCATGTGAGTGTCCCTGGTTATAGCCACAGAGTACAGCCCTGCTGACAGCCATCATTCAGAGGTCTTTATCTTTCTCTCTCTGTGTCTCTTTTCCCTTCTTTCTCTCTCTTGTTTTCTCCTTCCTCCAAAAGAGCACCAGGAGGGAGGGAGCACCACTGACGGGTTTACTTAAATATTTATGCTGAAAGAGAAAAGACAAGAATGTTATCTCCAACAAAACATGCTTCTGTCATCAACACATCCTGTGGCTCACATGAAATATTTGCTTCCTAATACCTCTCCGCCTCCTCTTAGAGCTAGTTAAAAAGGTATGTGCGCCAGCAAAGATTGAAAGCCCAGATAAGACAACCCCAAATTCAACACCAAATTTCCTCAGGTGCCCTAAATATGTGAATAATCCAACTATGTGACAAAATGGCTGAAAAAATGTCACAGCAGGAATCATGACACTAATAAAACACACCTTGCAGCCTCTGTCTCTCTGACCTCCTGAAATGATCTGCACCACTTTCACCTCAGTCGTGCACACTCTGTCCTGTTGTTCACTCTTTTAGTTCATGTGGCTCCGCTTACAAAACACAGATGGGCCGGTGTTGTTACAGTGCGCTGGGCCCCGGGGACACGTGTGTGAGAATGAGGCAGCGCTGTACACAGATGCCACATCTCATGCGATGCACAACCCATTAAAGGAGGGTGGACAGCTTCTCCAATCAACAGATCACCTTTTCAAACAGCCCTTTGTTTCCCGACCTCCGGCAGCTGGCAGCAATTAGCTGCCAGGACAGGTCACAGCAGTCCAGCTTGCCAGTCAGTCCATTACTGTGCAGAGACGGGTGAAACATGGGAGTGGAATCTCAGTTGCTGGAGGCTGTAAATTAGATCTGTGATAGATGTGGAATCTCTACTCCCAAATCATGCACACATGTTCACAGGACCCACTTTGTGGACCCACAGGGGATACTGTGTATACAACAGTTGAGATATTAGTCTTCATACACGGCTGGTTTTTGCTTTGCCAAGTTGGCACAACAGAGGTGATGAGTTCAGTTTACCCAATGGACTGCCAAGTTTCCCCTTGAAAAGTCTTGTTGCTGACAGCAATAATAAATTGCAATCTGACCAATCAATTGTAGACCAGCTTGAACCCCTTTAAGTCCTTAAGAATGAGAGGCTGGGGAAAAAATCAATTTGCAATTTACATCAGGCTGATGAGTGTTGAAAACACTAAGAAAGAGACAGCTCCAAGGATCCAAGTATAATTACATTCCAGCCAGTGCAGAGCTGTGGCCCTAACATCATCATGAGTTTGATAATCAGTGGTGCTGAGCAGGACTCTAAACCGCTGTCATTCATGTGCACAGACTGCTCAACACACTACCAGATATTACACAGGGGGAAATGATTTGTGTCGCATCAATGGGCAGTGAGTGTGTGATGACAACCTCTTAGTGGCCTCGCTTCCTGGAAACATGGCTACCTGGCTGAAACACAATGGGGCTGGTTGGAAGAGGACACCATTGAGGCTAAGTCAGTGGGGTGTCTCAGGTGCCAGAGGCTACTGCCACGTTGTGCTGAGGCCAATGGACTCGTGTGGCGAAATCAGATCTGTGGAGGTGCTAGGAGAGCGACGGACTGTGAAGCTTTTATTTTATTCCTGTATGGAGACCAGGATGAGAAATCCAGGAGTCACTTCCATCATCTGTCTATCTGTCACTTGCTCTCACAAACACACGCAGCAAAGAAAGAGGGTCTCGACACATTCATGCAAAGATCGCAGCGCACAGCCAGAGACTGAGCCAAAAGTCATAATGAAAAACAGAAGCAGAGGGAGGTGAATGAATAGTCGTGGTTTCAACTATGTTTTGTTTTCTAGTGGAGACAGAAAGAAGAGGCAGAAAAAGGAGCAGGCTCGAAGGGTTAAACGTTGGCAAAAAGCGGGGAGGGGACAAAAGGCCCATTGTAAGGGCCAGAAGTGTCCCCGGAAAGGAGGGGAGAGAAAAGAAAGCCACCACTGGCTGGTCCCCTGGACCCATTGTAAGCGAAGGGGAGTGCAGCCACGCATGACAGATGTCCCTGGCCATTGTTTCCTCAGCAGCCTCCTCTCTGCCTCCTGCTCCGGCTCTGGAATTCCATGAGATGGCCTCCGCCTGTGAGAGTCGTTCAACGCGCCTCGTCTCTCGCCGAGAGTTCCACGCCGCCACCCTGGCTGTGTCGGGACAGTGGGTGTCTACGCAGACTCTCAAGGTGGGGCTGGGGCTACGCTTCTCAAGAGGGGCCCTTAGTGAGGTGCCAGAAGCTATACTTAGTAGACACCGTTGTTCCCACCGGCCTTTCACTTATGGTACTGCACTTGCCAAGACCTGTGCATGTGAGTGCATAAACATACACTGATTACTAGAGTCAGAGCAGCTGCACGTAACCACAAAAAGAAATACACTGGTACTACATAAGTCACCAAGACCACTACATGAGAATTGACATTCACCAACTTAGAAATCAATAAAAAAAATAAGATCAATTGCATTTGTAATTATCTGAATGGCTCCAAAAAACAGCACTCACATTTTATTTTTGCCTCAGGGCTGTGAGGCAAAAGCAATTACTAAAGTGTTAAGTGAAGCGCAGGTGAAAGCTTTTCGCAACATAAAGAGTTGAGGTAAGCTGTTTTTACAAAGCAGTGACGTTTTGCCTTTCCCATTCAGCGGCCCACCATGTGGCAGCCCTACAGAGGCGGCTTGTCGGGCTGTCAGTCACAGCAACAGTGTGCCAGTGGGAAATGAGCGCAACAATAGCCCTGTCTGGTTAATGGGTGAGAGAGAAATAGCAGACAATCCTGCATTTCTATGCCTTACCACCACACTGTCTGTTCTCTGCCCTATTCATCTCTTAGTCTTAACCACATTCTACCAACACTCGCTCGCTCGGACTCCAATCAGTTGCCCCACCCCCGCCTGCCTGTTAACATTCATTTCAAACACACACGCTCGCATTCCAATGCATAAGCATGAGAAGGTGACACACTGAGAGAAAGATCTCTAAACAGAGTGGAAAATCAGTTTGAAAGCAATGAATGTTTACCAGGTGGATCAATAGGCTGGCTGTTAAATCATTTGGTGAACTGTAACAGTGGTGAGGCGTAGCTGCTGCTGTAATGCCCGGGACCTCTCTGCTGTACTGTCTGAAACCCTGCGGCCCTGACCCCATACTAAACACTGCATCAGCACACAACCACCAACTATGCCACTAATAGGAGACACTTGCCGGTCATTATAAGCAAAATATTCTTCACATTACCTAACGCAGATGCTCAGCTACACACAGCCCAACATTCAAAAGTATTGGGGTGGTATTTTTGCATTGATTTGATAGCAGAAGTGGAGAGGTGACAGGGAAATGGGGGGCAGAGGATGGAGTTGAAGAGGAGATGCTCCAAATGCAACACACTGAGCTGTTAAGATGGCGGTGTACTGTACTGTACATGTTTGCTCTGAAGTTGCTCAACATGCCTGAATCATTCCATATATCAATAAATTGTTAAAATGAATCATGTGCTCCAGTATCTTAATTAGTGTTAGGCGTTGAGAAGTGGCCCATTATGCAGTTCGTATAAAAAGAAAACTATTCATTCATTCATTGTGCACACAGTCAGTAGCTTAAACCCCAAGGCCAGCAAGACCCAAGACGCCCCACAATCTCAATTTAACTGCAGCACTGTAGCACCCTAGTAGACCTACTTTCAGAAAAGCAAGAATTAATGGCACATAGTGGCCTACAGTTATACTGTTGTGGCACCATCAGGGGGGTGTTCAACTTAATTTTGCTTTAAACATCTTTTCTTTTACAAGAAAACCTTTGATGAGGGTATTTCTATGATTAAAAATTTGCCAAATCTAGACAAGGAACTACACAATGGCTTAAGAAAGCACAAGTCACACTGACAACACATACGCTGCAATCATTTGCTCATATTTTGTTCATCTGTACATGTTTTCTTAAAAACACAAGGAGAAATCAAGGAAATCCCATATTTAAACAATATTGTGTCTCTGTCCCTTCTACGATGGACACTTCACCTTGATGCGTGGCTGTGCAAACAACTATAAACACTTTTCATTTCAGGCAACATGTAGAACGAACAACATAATAGATCTGTTTGCGTCAGTCCCCTTGTTTCTTTGTCTAACTTTTTATCCCTGGAGCTCTTTGCATTCTCTTGTTCAAGTTCAACTATTTACCATGTATTCATCTTTGTTCTTCACTGTCACATTTGGCTCCAGATAAGTGCATGACTGAAACACTGAACACAACATACTGGCCTATTTTACTGTCACATCTGGCAGGTTAATGTCAACAGTGAAGCAACATTAGTGTCATACATGTCCCCCAACCCACTCGTGTTAAGAGCCATGTCTGGTGTCACAGCTGAAAGCCAAAACACAAGGTGAGGATACGCCCACAAAGGGTATTTATTCTTCCTAACTAGCCTCCATAACCTAGTGGGTCTGACCTTCAATCCAGTGGTGTAGAAAAGCATGACATATGGCCTAGTCTGCCCGTCCACGGGACGACCCTGGATTGGGCCAGCGGACCCTTGGGTAAAGTCAAATGAATGCATGTAAACATTTAGCCCCCTGCGCACTGTGCCATGATCCCCCGCAAAGGCTTAGGTGACCCCAGTCAACATCAATCAGACAGAACACAATAGGAAGTAGTACACGGGGGAAAGACCAGGGTCAACCGCACTTTTAATAAGTAGACACGGATGGCGTCGTGGAAGCAGATCGGCCCCCGTTCTCCTGACCGTGGGTAAGCTGGGCACTCCTGCCCCCTCAACCGCAAGCGGCAATTATGAGAAACCCTCAATGCATGAGCTTTAGAGATGAGTGGATAATCTACTTGGGCGGATTTAAGACTAATCTGCCATTTCTGCTCTCCAGATCAAATCACAATGGGATACATGTAGGGCTTATGCACTGATATGATGATTTCAAAGCATGAACAGAAGGAGGACGATTCACAGAATTGCCAGGGGACTATTTGCAAGGATTTGGCAGGAATATGATATAACAACAACAAGATGAAATGCTTCTTTTGGTTTAGTTGAGATAGCCCAAATGGTCACCGCCTCCTACAAGAGTTCAGTACAAATTGTACTATGGCAATCCATAACCTCTTTCTTACAGCTTAGCTCTATCTCCCAGGAACATGCATCTAGTAAACAGACAGAGAATGGGTGTTTTGACAGCTGCGAGGACAGCATTACCCTATTTCTCTGCCTTCTGAGATAAGAACTATCAGCAGAGTAGGAAATGTAGGAGCTGGTCACGCCTTCTCTGCTGTAACACGCTGCAGTTATGTTGTCATCCTGAGGTTTATGTCCACCACAGCGACAGAGCAACAAACTCACAGAGCTAATGACAGTTAGCTAAATTACACTAAATCACGTTATCCAGTCAGGCTGTCTGACTGTCAGCAGGAGCAGTGAGTCTGTGAAAGCACTATGTATGCATGGGCAAATACACATCTAATCATATGCACACCTTCCCACACATATGAAAAAAAACACACAAACAACACACTAGATGTGTATCCTCTGATGCGGGTGGCAGTCAGTTAAAAATCCCTCACTCTGACAGTCCTGGCCCCTCATTTCATTACCATCTCTCCTCTCTGCCAGACACTTACAATCCCATTACCTTCTACAGATCAGCTCCGGCCTGAGCCAGTGCTTCGCTGCACAGACACAAACACATTGATCCAAAATCTGGACCAGCAAACAGCAAGGGCAGAGACAAGCAGTCCCAGATTCACAGCCACACAATCAATAGGGATGGAAGCGTGAAAGTCTTCAAAGCAAATCTAGAAGAGTTATTTCATTTCAATTCATCACAGATTGCAAGAGGATTTTACTTATGATTGACCGCTTTCAAAAGACAGAGGAGATTACTGAAATATATTTTACGTGTTGATGTATGAGGATAAGTGACAGGGAATGAACTATTTCTAACTAAACATGTCCCTGCTCTTATCACGGCAGGCAGATGATTCAAAATTGTTAAGGCTGAATCAATAAATGAATCTTCTTTAAATCTGCTGAAAACATTATAAAGATGAAACCATTCTGAACTACATCCCTCTAGCTCTTTCTTTACTCCAAGGAAATGACACGAGGCTATGAAAGGGTACGCAGCAATCACTTGGTGGTTGAGGTTTGAGACCACAGTTGTCCACAAGCATCCTCCAATTCTGCTGAAAATAGATTTCCGCAGCTGCTCCACAACCACAATCGCCCAAACTGACTGCTACACCACCCCCTCCATCTATTCCCCCCGTGGAGACAAGGCCTGAGTCCATGCTGCTGAGCATTGTTCAGTACTTAAGATCCTGTTATGAGGCAGAACGAAAACAAACTCCTCCTGTTCTGGTCTGAGAAGGCATGGGACCACCAGGTCTCTCCTCCATTTCATCAGCAGGCAAATGAAAGAGATGGAGGGAAGAAAGGGAGAAACTTTTTGTGGGGATGCAGAGCACAGAAGTAAATAATGCATTGAGAAAATTCACAACTAACGTAAGCTGCTGTGTTTTCACAGGCTTCCTTTCATTTCTCCCTCCTCCCCCGCGCCCCCTAGCTGCTCTGCCTCCTCTGTGGGCCGCGGCCGAGCCGTCCATGCCCTGAGTGCGCTCACTGGAGCACAGGACCCTGCAAGAATGGAGTCTATTCAACAGCCCTCCTCCAGATGCTCGCCAAAACAGTCCTCCGGGCTACAGCAGGGAGCACAAGAGGGGAAAGAGCAGGAAAGGGAGATAGGAATCTGATAGCCTATCATTAACAGCCCAAATAAATTGAAGGAAAAATCTCAAGCTAAACCAGTGCCCTCAGTCGTGATGTTTATAGGTGGTAGCCTCATTGTTTTGTCTCTTGTGGCGTTTCAAAGACCTGTTATGCTTCGCCAGAGAAGGTGTTTGTTGTTGCAGATAAATTGTCAAATGTGTAGCGTCCACTGTGATGCACAGATCCATATAAGAGCAGTGTGTGGGAGATTCTCGTCAATGTAAACCAATGTAAACCAATCTTTCTCCTTATGTAACATCCACCCTAATGCCAGATACATGCTTTTTCTTTTCATTCACACATAGCTTATGTGCTAGAATTTACAGAAAAACACAATGTCTTTAATTATGGGCTTCTCTTGCTTTCTGTTTCATAACTACAGTTATCATCTGAAACATAGGTACAGCAAAAAAAAAAAAAAAAAACTGTCCAGATAATAAAAATAAATCTATAGGATCAAGCACAAAGTAACACTAAACGCACTGAGAAACTTGATGCTGCATCGAAGACCTCCCCCTCTACACGGCCTTTGCGTGATGCTTTGTAAAGGAGCGCCCGTGTGTTCGAGAAGGAGCAGATCAATGCAATATTAATGTATCAATCAGCGCCAAGTCATCAAGCAGCAGCAGAGAGAACAGCCCCTGTAAGCATGACCCTCAGCTACATGATCCCTGCACTGAACTCCCTATCTTCTCTCAGTGATAATATATATCAAATATAGACTCAAACATTTATACCTTCCCTCCCCAGGGGTAATGCCAGAGGAGAACAGTGAGTCTGAGATGTATGGTACATGTGTGTGTATATATATATTTCTAAAAGGATCCAGCACATTCCTTATGAATACTATATTACTGCACCATCCAAACATGCTACCATAGCTTCTGTAATAAATCAAACTGTGTTGCAGAACAGAGTTGCTCTTGATTTGGGTTTGGAAACCACATGGGGTTGCTTGAAAAGTTACCAGAAATTTCTTCCATGGACATTTGTGTGTTTTCTTTTTAACACAAGTAAATTAAATGATAAAAATGTATCTGCATTTTTGTACAATCCATCTACAGCTCCCAACATGCTCTTACAAATAGAATATAACTGACATTATTGACAAAGACTTGTTTAAATTGCTTAGGTTATGGGCACAGGCGACAGGATCTTCAACATGAGCGCAAGAGAGACCTCGCTGCAGTCCTGTGGTCAAGTCTGACACCTAGTGGCTAAAGACTAAAAGTGCACTACACGCAGAAACACTAAAAGCCAGACAAAATATCCATAAAGCCATGACAGCATTATTTATTCCTTGCAGCCAATTTCTACCCTCTGAATATCTTTGAGTTTTTTTTATTAAGTTGGATATAACAAGCTGTTTGAAGAAATAATCACAATCTTTGGGAAACTAAACAAACATTATTATTATTTACTGATATTTTACAGACAAAAGATTGTTTGTAAAAATCCATCATACAAATTATGAGTTGCAGCCCAAATAAAAGTCCACTTCTCTGCCTTAGCTGGATGAAGCCAGAGTTAGCTTCATGAGAGTGCAACTAAAGTTTGAAGCCTGATGTTGCGTTTTGATTTAGATTAGAACAACTTGGCTGTGCATAGTTTGGACTTACATGGGCATATGGTTGAGCTGGGTTGGAGGCTGGAGAGGGGTGTCATCGCAGTTCTGGACACCCTGACCTGTCCATAAAAGTCCAGTCCCAAAACAAAACTTTAAAAGCATCCTTTTACTGGGGCACAAGCTGCAGATCAGAAAACATTTGATTTTAAGCTGCCCTATAAAATACATAACAGCAACAGGTTAAACTGATTTAAAAAAAAAAAAAAAAAGTATCTTCAAACCAGTACCCGGGGGGAATCATTTGTTAAATTTTGACTCGCGGTAGCCTTACAGTTTTCCAAGCTAACTTTTAAACGTTGAAGCTTCAGTGAAGACCACTGAATCAGGACCGGGTCGTAATGTCCTCAGCTTGAAAACCTCAGTGCTCACGAAAAAAACGGAAAAAATAAAAACACAAAAAAACACCGTCAACTCTGTAACAGGTTCAGCGAGGTTAGCTAACAGTGCTAGCTGGCTAGCTATAGCACAATTTGCTAACTACTAACACTGTTTAGCATTTAAATACAGATACAACAACACGCATACCTAGCTCAAAACATTTGTTTCAGTTTGTGAATTAGTTGTGTGTCTGTGATAATGCCTGCTAGCCCTGGTTCTCATTGCACACATCAAAATTAATTCCTGCACAACCGAATATCTCCGTGATAATTCCCTAGCTACAAGAGCTGATGACATGCCTTTGTGCATGTAAACATGTGTAAACACATTCTGAGCAAAACAACTGTTGCATGGACACATGTACAGCTGAGGTGGTGGAGAAGAGAAAAGAGGGAAACTACATGAGAAATAGGACTGATAAGGACAAGACGGAGAGCAGTGTCTGCCGGCTCCAGTGGTTTCAGTGCCGGTGAGGCAAGCTGCGTTTCCTATAGGCTCTACTCAGGGCTCAAAGCTTTGTGTGTTGTCTTTTGTAACAGGATATCAGATGGTGAAGTCACTGCAAAGTCTTTTAAATAGCAATATGTTGCATTTCATCAATGCAGCAGCTATATGAAATTATCCATCCATCCAACATCCATCCATCATTGTGTTTTTATTCTTTCATTAAAAGCAAAATATCTATCCCAGTATTCTCAAATTTTCATATTAATATAAAGTCTTGGGCGACTGCAGCACTGCAGCTGAATACACTCAATGGCTGAGATACCAAATATTAAAGAAATGAAGAATGCAGTATAAGAGTCATGCTCTTGGCGTCAGACACCAGAACAACAATTCTTCGCACCTGCTACTGTCTGAGTAAGTCAGAGTGGGCCCTGACCTTTGACCTGTGTGGAGAGTACACACCATTCTAGTTCAGATCCGCTATGATCCAGACAACCATAATGAGGAAGAGGGTCATCTGCTGTGGGAGGTGACCTATATGTCACACTGGGACACCTGCTGTCTTTAGAAAAGTGACAGAAATAATCAGTACTTGCAGTTTAGTCCACTCCCAGTGTTGGTGTTGTTTTAAGGTGTAGAGAGGGACTTCTCTGTGGCTTCATCAATACTACACTGCATGTGCACCAGACAAGCAAGTACACCACTTCACTGGAGACGTGTCAGAGTTTCCCAAGGTGAGTTTGTTCATTCAGACGTAAACCTATCCTAAGAAATGCAATTATTTTGCAGCAAGCATAAACTGTTCTTGGTTATGTGTGGACCAGGCAACCTGAGGATGAGCCTACTCGTGTGCTGTATGTTGGTCCTATTCCTCTGTTCGAGCAGTAAAGAGATGGTTGTGGATAAAACCAGACCAGCAAGGTATGTTTGCAGCTTAACAGAATACGTGCATGTTGAGCAGCATTTTTAAATATAATATGATTGAGAAAAAGAGCAATATTCAGTTAAATTAATGTTTATTTATAACCTGACGGCTTCAGCACTTTGCTGAAAAAAGCTAAGCTAAAAACAAAAACTAAATAAATATACATCTGTCACAAATATTTGAAATCTGTTGTAAAATATTTGTATGAATCGTGCAACATGTTTAGCACTGAGACGGACTGGAAATTAAGAACATTCACTCATCAGCTCTGCTTTTCTTAGATGGCATTCATATCAGATGGAAAAAGGACAAAACATCATCCGAAACCTCAAAAGGCATTCAGACGGGACATTCACCAGTGACTTCACCCGCTACCTTGATAAGATTAAGGCTAAGGATTTTGTGGAGTGGCTGGCCAGCACCAAACGAGAAGGGTGAGCTAGAAAGCAAATTTTACAACAAAGTTGCTTCATTGGTGATGGTGTGAGAGGAAGGTGGCAAAGCATGTGTTTTACTGAAGGTTGCCTACAAATGTAAAGGAATTGGAGAGAAGTTTTTAAAACTGCTACACTTGATGTTTTCATATTAGTCCAAATTTTTTCCACTTTTATCAATAGTGTACAGTGATTCAAGATTACTGTACTGGAAATCTTTTAATTTTGGATTAGACTAAAAAGGATTCACAAGTTATGTCTGTATTTTAGATTAGATGTATCTTGGTTTTTGGCTTTAACCTGCTTTTTTTGTTTGTTTGTTTTGTTTTTTTGTTTGTTTTTTTTATGTTTTACAGATGTCATGGACACCTGCTTCACATCCCAGGAGTATAAGACACTCCAGATAACATATATACGCTTTTTACTGCTTTACATCATCCAGCAGCATAAAAGAAGATAAGTCCTCTGCAGCAGCAACATAAAAAATATTCTCAGATAAGAGGTACATTTTGCACTTTGCTGTTTCCATAATAAGTAAAAAAGTGGGAAAAAAAATCAAAATGTTCAACTTCTTATCTCAATGTCAAATGTTTTTTTTCCAATTTCAGAGGAAACTGCACAGTCATGCTCAGATACCCACGCCTCGCAGAGATGGCAGGCTTGATTTTTTTTTTGTGTCTGTCTTATTTTGATCCTCTGCAGTACGAATAAACTAAGCATGCAAGATGAAAAACTTGAAATAATCAACTTAGAGTCTTTGCTGAATGCATTGTGAATTGGCCTGTATGCCTTTGATGTTGTGATGCACACAGATGTATTTTCAAATTATTTAAGATTTCAGAATAAAATCCTATAAAGACGCTGTGTTTTGTATTGAAATTGGAGATTGATTATGGATACCTTCTATGCTATTCAAAACAAAGTGATAGATGAAGCAGCGTTTAGTGATCCGGATTTAAAAAAAAAAAACACACGCACACACACATTTTGTGCATATGTGGGGCTGACCAGAGGTGGGTGCTGTTGTTCAGCAAATCGAGTAGATCAGGGGAACAGAGCAAACAGCTGATTTGGGAAAAAGGCTTTTAAAAAAAGGCTGTGTGTGGGTGTAGAGGCATCTGTTTTGTTTCCTTTTGCAGTGCAGACTGTATATAGCATGCACTTTGTTCACACAAATTTACATTGTTGCACAATAAGGTTATGCAATGAGGCCATCAGAAAATACAGTAAGTACTAGAGTTAATGCTCAGTGAAAAAAGGAGGGGCTGGTGAATTTTAGGTGGGTGGGGAGAAACTGTGAGCTATAACTAGTGGTGCTGGTGGACATGGTAGTGGTGTTGTAGGTTTTTTTTTTATGTATATGTGTGTGTTGGGAATGGCCTGGAGGGGGGTAGTTATGTGCTTTCCTTTTTTCTCTCATTGAGAAATGTGTCATATGAGGAGGCAGCTGTGGTGGGGGGGATCTTGGCTTCTGGCCACAGCCATGATGGAGAGCTCCCTCTTCGTGCTCTGTCCACCCACCCCAGTCTGACTCTCTGGGGAAAAAGGGAGACCGGGGGGGAGGAAAGGAGAAAGGGAGGGAACACCACAAGAGCACAAACACAACCCTCTGATCTCAGTCAAGGGTTGGAATGAGATCAGATAGTAGGAAAACCCCCTTTTACTGCTGGCTATTTGCACTCATTGACATTTACCAGCAGGACTGCAGCAAGATGGGACCGGGATGGGAATAAGACTAGGACACAAATATAATCCAAGCATTGTACTGCAGTGGATTAAGAGCCCTTGTAAAGGATATACAGCTTTCACTAGTGATTGAAGGACTGTTACAACATAGTGTCACCATCACGTGTATTAAAGCCAAAGCTTCTCTTTTAAAAACTAATCGCGGCAAAGGAAATACTGTGACACGTTTAATCGTTATATTTAGCCACGTTCAGGTCTACCCACAGAGAAACCACGTGCTATATGGCAACATGCTTCAGAGGAAGGGAGGTGGGGTGAGAGGAAAGCGAGCGGAGGAGGAGGAGGAGGAAGAGGAAGAGGAGAGGGGAGTGTAGGTGTGGCCGTCTACGAATTAGGACGAGCTCCTCCGCACACTAAACACGTTTTTATGGCTGGGTTTAGCTCCACGCCATCAGGCGCTGCCCTCATCCGATGCAGCCCCACCCAGAAAGCTTCAGAGCCGGGCAGAGGTAGTTCGTCCTATCCGGTAACCATCTACAGCACCAAGGACAGCTCCTCTGCATAGCGCGCAGCAGCACCGGCTGCCGTCGGCGCTTTGCCGCTCTGTGATGTTCTTAACGAACCTAATTTTAGGTTCAAGTGTCCTTATTTTGGTGTGATTCTTCCGAGCGGGGGTGCCGGTCTCCTAGGCAGCCGTGCATGGGCACAAGCTGATGGAGGCACTGGGCCAAACTGGGAGTGTGCTGCTGACTCAGCCTCGACTGCTGCATTAATTTATCTGCACTGCAGTGCTCCACCGCCTCCCTTCCCCTTCTCTTTTCCTTACCTCCCCCCTCCCTTCCTGACTCCCTCCCTCCTCTCCATCTCACTACACTCTCACACAAGCCATTCTAGAACATGGCAGCGAAGCCCGACGGAGAGAGAGAGGGTCGATAGACAATAAGGAGCAGGTTCCCAGTGCCTGCATGTGTAGATGATGGATCACAGAGAGACACAGATTTTTTTTTTTTTTTTGGGGGGGGGGGGCGCATACAAAAATCCAGGGAGATGGAGGAAGGGCGGGGGAGGACGGATATGCGGGGAGTTGAAAAGAGGCCATGTGACTTGAGGAAGAGAAGGGATCCAGGGAGACAAAATTTTGCAATGTGATAAAAAAAAAGAGAAAGGGAGGAGAAAACAAGGATGGAGGATTTGCCATCTACTCAGTGTCTGCACTGCCTGAAGACAACTATCATTTACATACAATTCCACCTACTCCCCAAAAAGGGTTTCTTACCCTCCTCCCGCAACAGATCAATATCTCCCAACATGGCTATCTCAGCCCTGCTCACATGAGGCTATGGGGGTGATGACTATAATATCATACCTCTGAGCTACTTTAAGGCAGACCAGAAACAGGAGCATCACAGTACAGATGCACTGCATAATAATGGGGGGGGGGGGTTAACACAGGGCTCTTAACAAATCCAATAAGTCCATTACGTTTGAAAGGCTGCCTTTCATGACCCCTGTTACCACAGCACCACTCAGCTCCATTTCACTGGATGTTTTGTAATCCACTTGCATCCACATACACCACCACAAAAGTAAAATAATCCACACAAAATGGTGACCACTACTTAAAGTGGACACATAAGTGTGAAATCTGCCTGAAGGAGAAGTGGGGGGGGGGCCTTAACAGCTCTGCACTAGATCTCTTTCAAAAAAAAGCAAAAAGACATTCAGAAGTCAACATTTCAACAACAAACAAACACAAGTTGTAACTGGAAGGCTGCTTTATTGGTAATAAAAAGGTTCGTGCTCAAATGAAGACAATCTTTCATATATTCTTACCAAGAGTCCAAGTGGTTGTGCAACACACCATCATATTGTACTGTATATCCTCTATCACGGTGTCAAATGATAACAACAGTTTGAAAAGCACTTTTTAATTTTTCAGCGAAAAAGAAAAAACGCCCATAATAAACCATGCTAAAAAAGAATGAGTCCTATAATCAAATATTGATACAAAAATAAATTTCAGATGGAAACAGAAATATAGAAGAAACAAAACAGAAATATAGAAGGCAAGCTGCTTTTTCACAAGCCAAGTGGGTGACACACATAGCACTAAGAACAGGACATTTTTGAGTTAGCTGTTTTTCTGTTAACATCACACATTGTTGAATATTAAGATGAAGTGGGGTGTCTGGATGATCCTCCGGCAGTATTTCTGACTCGACATCCCTGATTAATGTTGTGCTCACCCTCAAACCCCCCCACCCTCGACAGTTTGGAAACATGTTTTGTTTTGTTTTTTTGTTTGTTTCTTTTTGTTGTTGTTATTTTTCTTTTCTTTTTTTTCAGTGTGGCATCGACATCCAAATTCGCAGAAAAAGCAGAAAAAAGGCACATGCCATTGAGTGGAACACTAGAAACAAACCATTCATCAAAGGAAATGCGAGGATGAGAAGCAAGTACATGACTGTATGCATGTTGAGTTGTAATGGCACTGATGTGTGTGTGTACATGGGGGGGAAAAAGGCCCTGGGGTAGGTACCGTCTCAGGGTGGATGAGGCAGTCGGTCACACCAGCTGAAGTCGTGAGGGAAGAGATCACTGGTAAAAGTTGGTGGGCAGAGAGGAGAGTCTGTGGGTGGGTGTGACTGTGGGTGTGTCCTGTATACTCAGTGAAGGTGAGAGATATGACAGTAAGTGAGAAATGTGCTGGTAACATTATCCTTTTGTCATGATCAGGCTACAATCCATGGCAAGCAGCTCCAGTAACATCGCACATGAGCTATTCCCCAACATAGAAGGGTGCTGGAAACAACCAGTTTTAGACATCCACTGAACGTGTTGCACATAAATCAAATGTGACAAACAGTGTTCTTCTGTTTTATGTATATACATATAGACATATATGTATACATGTATATATCTTTTGTATTATATAATATCTATATTTCATTCAATTTCCGTCAACAAAGTGAAAAGTGTCTCAAAAAATCCAAAAGGTAACAAATGTGACAAAGGGCATAGCTGGAAGCCATTCTATATTATTGTTATTATTCATTTTTTGATTATTAGTAGTAACATTTTTAAAATTCCGTATTTACAAAAAAACACAACAAAGCATGCCGATAAAATAAAATAATATAATACAATATTTATAGTTTCTCTCAAAAAGTTCGTTCTTTTTCAGCGATTGTGCCATTTACATCATAGCCTGCACTGTACATATATGTTTTTGTGTTTTCTTTTTTGTCTTTTTTTACTTTTTTCTTTTTTTTTCCCCTTTTTTTTTTGCAAGTGTGAATGTATCATTCTAAAACATTACATCCAAGATGAACATGGGTAAATTGGATGACATTACTCACTCCTCCTGTGGTTCTCATTGGGAATGTATTTGGTTTCAGTGTGCAGCAGCCAAACTGATTCGGAGACCTCATATTGTAAACAGACCTCAGTTATTGTTACAGACAGGGGGTTCTGGTACAGGCAGTGTTAAACACACCAAATGGCATTAGTGGTGTGACGATGGATGCCGGATTTATGTCCAGTCATCCACTTAAAAATAGGACCATCACTCCTGTGTAGAAAAAAAAAATGGCAGGAACACATAGGGAGGCAGTTGTGTCTTGTCAACCACTTGACAAAGCCTCAGGTTGTTTTTTTTTTTTCTTTTTATGAAAAACACCCACAAAGCTTATTATACAACATAGCTGCGTCAATGTGAGGCCTGCTGATGTTTTATCTCGGCAAGTGTTAGGTTTCTACCTCCATCTGTGGCTAATTATTTTTGAAGCGGGTGATAGCGTCTGAAAGCCGGCAAGTATGTGAAAAGATGGTGCGAGCCTGGGTCCAACACCACACAGTGTTTAAGAGGTCCCACAAAAGCACAATGATACACTGACTTTCAGCAATCCGACTCAGACCAAAGCATTATTCTCTTCTTCTGCTCTTGCATTTCTCTCTTGTTCTCATGGCAGTCAGTCTAAAACCCTGAAGGGAGGGGCTCTACCTATTTATTGGTCCACATTTATACTGTGTTATTTATCACACATCCACCTCCCTGTAATATCAGACAAAATCCACTTGATTCTATAGAAAAAAAAAAAAAAACCACAAGCCCTTCATGGCCATCCACCTTTCATACATGCTAGGCACGACAAGGCATGTCCTTGTGATAACTCTCTGCTACCTCTGTTGTTTCAGATGGTCAGTGTCACTCTCACTGATCAAAGCCTTTTCTGAGAATGATTGCATCACAAGGACATCAGAGAAGGACTTCAAGGTTTTTTTTGTTTGTTTGTTTTTTCAAATCTAAAGCTGGCAACTCAAATTGTCCGAAAAGCTCTACCTAAGACATCACTCACTGGGAAATTCTGATGTGGATCTGATAGAGTACCAAAGGGGAACTGTAATGAAATGAAGTACAAGTACTGTCTAATGTATCTACCCAAGTGTAGTTTTCTGTTCTTCCACTAGCCCAAAACAAAATATCAAAACAAAACAAAAAAAATAAAAACCATATTTCTGTCCCGTCTCCAGGAACTACAGCAGTAGATGGGATACCTTATTGACACTTGAGCACACCAGACCCTCACTGGTGCCAGATTCCTGATGGATGGATTCCTTGGCGTGAAACATCACCTGCTCTCATTGCCATAACAGGGACCACAGGAAAGTAAGGAAAGTGTCTGTAGGATGGATGTGAGTAAACAAAGTGATGTAAGCCCCAGATTTGGTTCAGGACTACTGACACGGCCCTCCAAATCTGTGCATCCTCAACATGAGGATATTCTGCTTCCTAATACTCATACACTCCACACTCTTTCTAAACTATTCACATTCAGAGCAGCAAAAAAAAACCTTTTCTAGTTTGTGTTGTTGGCTGATCCGACTGAAACTTCGTCTCTGAGTGCTTGCATCCTTCAATCACCTGAAATTTTGATGAAGGGCTGAATTAAAAAGATCAAGGTCAGCTGAAAAACATAAGTAGTGAAGGGCGGGATCATACAAATATCATTCCCCCAATATTCTATATATCATTATCCATAATCTTCATTTTCCATTTATAGCTCTCATAATTTTCCCAGTGGACAGCCTCAAACTTATAGTCAAGCCACTGCAGTGGTCGAAGAATTAGTGTCTTGTGGACTATGATTACTCATGCATGATTCCTGATCAAAACATGCCTTCATGCAAGTCATTTCTATGCATTGAACAAGCACAATAATTACTATTTATCTGGAACACGGTCTGAGCAAGTCTCCTTCAGCCCAAGTCAAAACAATGACTAATGACCCCTACCCGGTCAGTGTAAAAGCCCATGTAGAAAATGTCTTTTTCAGTGTCAGTATAACAAAGAGGAGATGAAGAGACTAGTGACATGGGCTAAATGTTATCTTTTTTTTTTTGCTGCTCAAATAATGTAAAGATGCAAGTATACTCAGCACAAACAAACAAAAAAAAATATATCTTTGTCTGCGGTTCTGGGTTTCCCCCTCCCTCGCAAGTGTTTCCCTCCTAGCTAAACTTGCTTGGTTGATTATTGTTTTCTTCTCGATAAAGATGATAAATGCAGTGTTACAGACCCTCCTTTAGACTGCTAACACAGTTCTAGTGGGATCTGTGTGATCCAGTCCCATAGCATTGGAGCTTTGCTGCGGGGGGTTCCACACTTGGTGGTGGCAGGGATTTTGCAATTCTCCAATCATCTAGCAGAGATTTATTTGCCTTGGCAGTTGGTCCCCAAAGAAATGTGTGTCATTGGCCAGCACACTGTGAGTCACTGTTTTTCATTTTGTATTTGTTCCTCATTTCTATGAACTTGGTCACTATGCAGCAAAAGTTCCACGGTAAACTGATTGTGTTTGGTTCAGCTGTCTTTGACGACATAAGAAACCACATTGCCTCAGTAGTATTTGAGTCTGTAAACATTTTTTTGTATGTTTTTGTTGTTTTTTTTTTCTTACTTGCAAATGATCACGTTTTCTACATTTGTTGGGTTTGGGCTCAGAGTCTCATCTCGCTGTGTTTTATTGGATTTTGAGAGTCACTGAACCCTAACACTTGGATTCCCACTCATCTTTTTGGTTTTTGTCCTTCTCTTTCCTGGCCCACTCCTCCTTGTTTTCGTCCTGCTTCTCCTTGTCAGGTTTGGTCACGCTGTCGTAAGAGGGGAGAGAAGCTGTGGATGGTGTGCTCTCCTTCTTCTCTTGGTTGGTCCCGCCGTTCTCAAGCTTATTGTTAGTAAAAGTGTGGCGCTTGAAGATGATGCCACGTCTGATGAGGTGAGCGCGGTAAGCATTCTGGATAATTCTGGCAGAGACATCCTCCTGTTTGCGGCGGAGGGTGGTGGTGATGGGTTCATACGACACCTTGGAGGGATTGGCTGCCACAAAACGCTCCTCCATCTGCTGCCTCAGCATGTCCAACTCACCGCTGTCACCCAGCACACGCTTTGTGAAGGCAAACAGGATGTCCAGGCAGTGAATGCGATCGCCGCTCACCATGGGCATGTCCATGGCAATAAGTTCTATAGTGTTGGGCTTTGGCACACGAAGTGGGTGCTCCAATGCATCGGCAAAGTCAGACAGCTTGGCGAAAGTAATGAACTGAGAGGCAGTCGGGTCAAACTTCTCCCAGATCTCGTAGAAGGTCTCAAAGTCGTCCTCACTGAGTGGATCAGCGCTTTCCTCTGTGGCTACACTGAAGTTCTCCAAGATGATGGCAATGTACATGTTGACCACAATCAGGAAAGAAATGATGATATACATGACAAAAAAGAAGATTCCCACTGAGGGATTACCACAGTCGCCCTTCACGGATGTACCGGGGTTCTCCAAGTTTGGGTCACAGTCTGGTGGGTAGTTGAGGATCGGCAGCAGCAGGCCGTCCCACCCGGCCGACGTGGTGATCATGAACAGAATGATCATGCTGTTGCCAAAGGTCTCAAAGTTGTACAAGTCATCAATGCCCGCTCCGTGTTTTACATAGCCAAAGTTAGACATGCCGAAGATGGAGAATATGAACATGACCAGGAAGAGCAGAAGCCCAATGTTGAAAAGGGCTGGCAGTGACATCATCAAGGCAAAGAGTAATGTCCGGATGCCCTTGGCTCCTTTGATCAGACGGAGGATACGACCAATACGAGCTAGCCTGATCACCCTGAACAGGGTTGGTGACACAAAGTACTTCTCAATGAGGTCAGCCAAGAACATACCTGAGGGAAAGGGGAAATAAAGGAAGAGAATACAATCAGGATACAACAGACTTCTACAGGCAGCATACTCAAGTGACTCCCCCACTGCTTCGTGTCTTCTGCCTCTCTTACTCACCTACAATAGATAGGATGACCACCACCACATCAAAGATATTCCAACCATTGGTGAAGTAATAGTGGCGAAGGGCAAAGAGCTTCAGCAAGAACTCCGTGGTGAAGACTACGATAAAGATGAAGTTGACCCAGTAGAGGACAATCTCCGTTTCATTTGACTGATCATCTGTTTCCACCATCATGGTGACCATGTTGAGGCAGATGAGAATCATGATGGAGATGTCGAAAACTTGCTGCGTCACAAAGTCAAACACCATTCCCTGGATCTTGTTCTATGAGGTGAGAGGACACAAAGAGGGAAAAAGTCAAGATTTACTGAGGTTTCAACCAACAGCATCATTTGCTGAATAATCTGAACTCTTGGTCAAAAGTAGTAACCCGAAGAAAAAAAAGCATACCTGCGGTCGGGGAATAGGTTTTTGTGGCTTTTTGGACCCCAGTTTTTTCATGGCATTGTAGTACTTCTTCTGTTCCTCTGTCATGAATATATCCTGACCTCCAAAGTAAAGGGATAAACAAAGATTTGGTTATAATCCTATTCTAGCACTTAAAAATATAAACTCTTGAAGCAAAATATGGGATTAGGAGGCAGAACGTGTCTTATCTTTTTCTTTTGCTGGTTGAAGTTGTCAATGATCACACCAATGAAGAGATTGAGGGTGAAGAAGGAGCCGAATATGATGAAAACAACAAAGTAGATGTACATGTAGATGTTGACCTCGTAGTCAGGCTGGTCTTCCACCTTGGAGGGAGACACAATGGTGAAGGTAGAGTTGTATTTTATTAACACAATTTAAATAAATGGTTTGACAATTTGGGAAATACTCTTTTTTTTTTTCTTGCCAAAAGTTAAATGAAAAGATTGATACCATTCTCATACCTGTACAATAAATATGAAGCTGGCTTACTAAAGACTGGATGTAGGAAGAAACAGCTAGTCGGTTTCTGTCCAAAGGTAACAAAATCAACTATTTGATAATTCTGTACAAAAAAACTGGGTGCAAAAATGACAATTAACCATTTTACATGGTGTTACGTGCTGAAACGTTTCTTGGCTGAGACCAGTATCTTTGCAGAGACTCAGTTGGTCGCCTGGCCAGTGATCCTGACTAAGAAATAGTCCTGTCTTTACTCTCAGCTAAAGTGTGCTGAAGGTAGCTTCATACATTATCCTCTCATCAAACTCTGAGCAAGGAAGTGATTAAGCATATTTCCCAAAATGTTTAACTAATCCATTAAGACCTGCTCACTAACAACCTGGCATTCAGTATAGTATGTAAATGAGTATTCAAATATTTATAAATGAAGCAATAAATATACCTCTCTGGAATCCACAGCCGCGTACATAATGTCCATCCAGCCTTTAAACGTGGCCTTTCAAAAGAGAAACATGACTAAATACATTTGTAGGAGCAAAAAGAAAAAAAAATAGCAAGAAAATTCAAAATTGAAATCAAAGAATACTCAAACTCAAACCAAAACTGATGCATGTCCTGTGGTAGAGCTTGTGCATGGAAAGAAATATGTGGATGAGGAAAAGGGCATGGAGAAACATACAAATACACACAATGAGTATGGATAATAGACAGCCCCAGAGTACTGTGTAAGTAAATGGAATCTGAAGCAAGAACAGAACAGAACAAACAGAAAAGTGCATAGAAAATGAGGAGAAAAAAAAACAAGTTAGCGTGAAACAAGTAATTGAGTTGTAGAGGAGAGGAGGAGCGACACTCTCACCACTTGAAGCAGGGCGAGGTAGCCGGCGCCCACATTGTCAAAGTTGATCTTGACGTTCTTCCACCTGACCTCGGTAAAGTTTTGCTTAATGAGGGCCTCACACTGGGTCTTGTTGTTGACCACGTCAACAGAAAAGTATTCCTCGGATGTCTCATTGAAACAGTAGTAGTACTTGCCCGCAAACAGGTTGACCCCCATGATACTGAAAATCAGCCAAAAGATGAGGCAAACCAGCAACACATTCATAATGGAAGGGATGGCACCCACCAAGGCGTTGACTACCACCTAGACCAGACCAGGGAAGACAGGATATGACAGTGTGAGAACCAAGAATCAGACACATCTCATTCAACCCCTCCGACAGGACACTACATACTGTTATGGCTTTACACTTTGTGCTTAGAAAGACAATTCAGCCGTTTGTTACAGGAGGCGTTAAGAGCAGCCGTGATTTCATGTTGGCGAAGATAAGCCCTGCACACAACTGTGATGTGCATGCTGGGGTGCAGGGCAATTAACGGGAAGGAGAGCTGCATCAGTCCCGTTCTAATTAGAGCAGCACTGAAGTGACTCTGAGATGCTCTTTGATCTGCTGAAACACGCGGCTAGCAATGCTTAAGGGATACTCAAGTGTGCGTGCACACACACACGTGTACCAAGGCAAATACCCATATAAAAATTCTATAAGAATTACATTTTTATGATATCCCATGTACAATTAATGTATTCTTTTATTTTTTAACTTACTAATGTGAAGTTTTATGATTCCATGATTACAGCCACTTTAACACTTTACTTTCAGTTCCCCTACTTAGAATTTACAAGCAGTATTTAAACATGGATAGTTAATAACACACTTTAATGTTGTTTTAAGCACGTATGTGATATGTTTGACACAAGTGTCTCAGTGTATTTATGACAACATTTAGTGTGTTAGAACCCATTTCTTACATTTCACATTTCGTTTATACAGAGCTTCTAAATACTAAATAGGGGGACAAACTAAAATGTTGTGCATATAACACTAACTATGACTTAGGTAGTTTGGTATGTCATATATGTTTTCCACATGACAGTAATGTCAACGTAGTATGTGGTACTAACTACTACTTTCTACAATCAGTATTGTAGAAATGTGTATAACAGTTGCTATAAATCATATAAGAAAACACTGTGACTCCCAAGTGTTTGCCATACCACTATGAAGTGTCCACTCTTACCACCCCAACCCTAGACAGACAATATTCTTATTCTTACTGTACCTTTCCCATAACTAACCCAAGTCAAACAATATAACACTATAGCAGTAAAAAAAAATCATTAAAAAGAAAAAAAGTATAATTCCCACCACCACCCCATAATCTAGTCTAGTCTAACAATCCAATCTGGTTTCCCGTAGATTTGTCATAGCCAGTAATAAGCTCAGCACATAGTGAACCGCTCACTACCAGTGTTAGGCAGGCCGACCAGCAGCTCTCAGGCAGACAGCTGAGCATGCATGTCTTTGGCAGACTTGTTTTGTGGAGCCATATTCCCTCCTCATTACAGACAGACAGGGAGGAGCTCTAGAGCAGGATTCTCTCAGCGTGTACACGGCCTTCACAGCCTGACTGGTGTTGGAAGTGGTATCATAAATTTCATGTGTTGTACAGAGGAAAATATTGTGTCAAATGTGAAATGCTAACAGAAAATTACACTGAAATATTTTTCCCCACTTAGTGTTGCCATTGCACTCGCTGAGAGAATGACTCTTTGCTCGATCTGAGGTACAATTGAACCGCTTTCAAAAATTCTGTGTTTAAAAAAAGAAATTAGGCCATGCTGTGTGGAAAGCATTCTCAGAAAGAGGGAAAATGGCTTTCAAAAATGCATAATGTGCATCGGCAGTTATATTACATGCGTGTTACATGGCATTGTGCAATCTCAAGAACTGCTGAAATCAATAAATAAATAAATAGAGAAATGTGTGGATAGAGAGATAGCGGCTAGGGAGATAACGGCTGAAGCTTTGCTTGTGTGTCTGACGAGCCATTCTGATATTTACATGGGTTATATGGGTGTCTGACAAATGTCTACAACACAATATGAGATTTGCAGGATAAAACAACATTTGGTAGACAATATATTTTGGCCTGTTCATAGCAAAGACCTTTGAAGTGATCGGGGGTTCAGAGGTTATATCCAAAGGCCCCATGATGACAAACGTCTTTAAAAGCGGTAAAGCTAAAATTACCAGCTGATTGTCATTTTAAACTCTTTGGGTATAGCTACAGCAGGTTCGTCAGGATTTACTGAAACTGGGGTAAAGATGGCTAGACATGGTGTCATTCCTGTACAATGCATTGCTCAACAAAAGGAGGACCGAGACTACAAAGCAGCATCAAGAGAAAGAGAGAGCAAAGTAGAAAGTCAGAACAGCCCATAATCATTGCATGTTAAGCAGTGCAATGTGTCCAATTGAAGCTGCACCGCTCGCTCTGCACTGTTGAGCTGTGTTGGCCTCTGCAATGCATCGTGCCGTAAGACTCAACCAGTGGGGATGTGCAAGTTTTCATCATTCTAACTCTCCAGAATCTCTTTCATACAGTGACATCTCTCCATTCATGTAATTCCCTATTCATTTATTTATTGCTTTGACCTCAAATTGTCTGTTTTCAGTTAAAACAAAATGGTAACTCAATTGATGAGCACATTATAATAAAAAAATTGATACAGCAGGATCAAATTCCTCTGTTTGTTTCCCTTTGCATTACTGGGCCACCCTCACCTCTTTTACCACATACACCCAGTGAATGAAGTCATTCATAGGGGAATAGGTACTTCATATATTTACAGTCTATCAACGCAAATGTGCCACAATTTCCAACCCCAAAAATGACATCATCTTAGGTCTATTTCCCATCCCAAGATTAACTATTACACCTCTAAAATTTCAGTGAAACAGTCATGACAACATCCATAAAGCCTATCCAGGGCCTAAAAGCACTGATGTCTGCTCATACACAACGGCATCACATTTTAGTCGCTGGATATCTATTATGAATGAGACTTCACTGTGAGTCAAATTATTTCAAGATTAAATCCATTTACAATCAATCCACCCACTAAAGGATTACACAGGCCTTCTTCTCCTGCTGGTCTGTCATTTTTGGGACGTACTAAAGAGAGGCGACACACTGTCTATCTAGGGTTGAGTGTGTTGTTGAGTGTGTCCGAAGGCTAGAACGTGTGCTAGTCAACCTATGGGCCACCACCCACCCAGACCCAGAACTCAAAGTCAGAGTTTAACTGGGCCCATTGTTGCCTCCCAGTTTCACTTCCCGTGGAGTGGAAGGCAACAGGAAGCCAGGGCCTGCTGTATGCGCTAAATTATGTGGTGCCATGACATGACAGCAGTAATGCCTTGTGTGAAATGGCAGCCTAGCATATTTGCTAAGCTTCTGCCTGCATTCCCAAAGGAAGGCACTAAAAATGATTGTAAGCATTTAAAATGGACAAAATTCAGAAAAAAATTTACAGTAATAATCTGCCAACAGAATGGACTGTTAGCAGATCAGTCGGTCAGGTGGTTTGACCTGAGGTGCTGACACTGGCAGAAGCCTAACAAATACTTTCCTCCCAAAGCCACAACACAGAGAGTGTGTGGTTTCTGTCTCAGTCCCTGATGCAGAAAGATCCTGGACAAGCAGGAGAGAGTTTGGTGACCCTCCAGCGGACCGGCCCAGCCGAACCGGGCCGAGGTGGAGTGAGTAGTGGAAGGATAAGAGGGTGCGGAGGAAGAGGAAGAGGGGAAGGGTGGGGTGAGTGCTGCACAGTGCTGCACATGTGGGGCTGAGGAGGAGGTGGGGAGAGTCTGAGGTGAAGAGGAGAAGCTCAAACTAGAAGACAAGGCAACCAGTCCAAGAATAGTGAGAGGTTAAAGAGAATGAGATCACAAGAGATAGAGGGAGAGAAAGAGACAGGAGGGACTACGGGTGACAACAACCAGGTGCAACCTATTGCTATCACCAGTCACAGAGAAAACCAATCAGATCTGTATGTTTTAGGAGGAGACGGCTGAAGCAACCAAAGGTACTGTCGCAGCGAGTTATTTATGTTCTGCAAACCGCTGAATCGTCTGTTACAAATAAGACAGATTCCTCTGAGTGGTCGTTTGGCAGTCGCCTTGCATGCAGAGTTTTATTGTGACTGGTCAGGCAGAGGTTTTTTGGTGTCCTACAGCCCCCCGGTTCCTGCTGGTTGTTCTCGATGCCAGATGCATTGAGGGATGGCGTGAGCTGGGGAGGGGGGGAAGTTATGGGAGCAGGGGAAGGGTGGGGGCGGGTTGGGGATCATGTGGAGAGGAGGGGGGTTCTCAATTGAAAGCAGTGGTTGAGAATCAGACCAAATGAAGAGCTAATTGTTGATTTGAATGCTCTATGAGATGGCATGTAAGTTTGGTTAGCTTTGACCAATTTCGCATTCACTTTGGCCAATCAAGAAGAAACAAAGTAAGATGAGGCAATCAGAATTTCTAATTTGTCACTTATGTGATGAGGCAGCTTTGTGAAAAATATTTCTGTTCTGTTGCTCTTTGGGTTATTTCTATTATGAAACAAATCAATTTGTTTGCAGATTTTTTTTTTAATTTTTTTTTTAAGGAATTCAATTGAAATGAATGTTGTTCTGCTGGCAATATTACTTCACTGTTACTTTACTCAGTCTCCCAGCTGCATCATGACTTGTTCTTTCACTCTAACAAAGGCATGGTACAGGATTGCGCATGGAAAGGTGACTTCTTGGCTTTCATTTCCTGGTTTTAAAAACAATCCCCCAATATTATGGAGTTTTTTTTTGTTTTGTTTTTTTTTTGTCGTCTTAGTTTGTTTTTTAGATCAGTTCTAGCATGCTTTAAACTGTTGAATGGGCATGCGGAAGGATCAGCTGCTTAGCTTTGGATCTTACCCTCATCCCTTCAAAACGTGACAAGGCTCTGAGGGGTCTCAAGGCCCTTAGTGTCCTGAGTGATTTAATGGGCCCTAGATCGGAGTAGCCCAGCGCATTAGCTACAAGGCTGACTATAGACACCTACACAAAAACAGAGAAGCAAAAGAGGTTCCAAACTGTTAGAAGTGAGAATATTCACTAGGGAAGAGAGACGGCCCTGGCATAGGCGGAGAGTTGCTTGACATACACACATAAATCTATGCATGTATATGCATGTATAACATTGCATTTATACATGTATATACACTGAGAGAGAAGGTCAATGTTTAGTATAGGTTTTATGTGCGTAGTATTTTTAGTAGCAGTAGGCCATAGGGATTGTTTGTCTGTTATTTTGGGGCAGTTGACGAGATGTGAAAAGTCCTTTGTACCTGCAAAGAAATTTGTGGTTGAGAGAGAAAGAGAGGAGATAGAGACATAAGACTCAAATAGAGGGTAAATTAGACAGAAAAGAGTGCTACATGATTTAGTAAAGATACAAGCGAAAGGACTGGGAGAGGAAGAGGAGTTGGGGAAGGAGGGAAGGAGAGAGGTTACCCTGTAGAAGCTGATAAAAACCCAACAGACTTGAGAGCCTTACCCTTGCCCCTCTAACAATGTCTCTCCATGTCGCTCTTGGGCTGAGGCATAAAATCCCATATAATTTAAGACAGACAAACTAATGGAACCTAAGAGAAAGAATACAAGTAAACATGTACAAGTGCGTCATTTTGCCATTTTCTTTCTCAGACATCAAAATCATAATTGTCACACGGCATTGAGAGTCAAATAGGAGAGCCACAGTCACATGAACCACACACAAAAAACGGGGATGGAGGTTAAGGGCAGACCGGATAGTTATTAGCACTGGATGGCACTGAAAGGACAGAAATACACAGTACAGTCGAGTTACACACAGTTAACAACGGTTAACAATAACAGAACATGACCTCGAAGAAACTGGTGCAGCCCCCCTCATGTCTGGCAGCAGCCGCCGAGGTATTTCTGCAGCCAAAGAACGCTTTATGGTGTGTTATCACTAGTTATAAACCTCAGGACCTCACTGAATCCTTAAATTAAGTAAATTATTTAACAAAACTGTATACACATCCATTCACAGCACCACTGTAAATGTACAGAGCTCTTATCACTGTAATAAATCAATGTAAATTTAGGCAAAGCAGCCTGAATTATGGTTGGGTAATTGTGAATACCCTAAAGCTCTGGTCCATAGAGCTGATCTAAGCTGAACACATATACAGTTACTGCATCATTACCAATGGAGGACACTGACGATGTGGAGTGTGGTCAATAAGCTACACTAATGTTCTCTGATGGGTAGAGAGTAGTGAAGGAACGACTTAGCCTTGTCACCTCAAGTGTGCTAAGACGGCCATTACAGGCTGTCTGCTGCACAGGGAAGATACTAAAGAAGTATTCTTTGGCTGAATGAAGGTTATTCAAATGCAAAATGCAGGAGTGGGACAGTTGTATGAGAATAAAAGACTTATGAATTCAGTCAAATAGAGAGAATTTTGGTTGTTCAGGAATTAGTACACAATCACAAGAGTTCATTATCGTCAGGAATTTTAGCCTTTTTTGTTTCTTAAGTGTAATTTTCTCGGTCTGGGTGCTGGAGGGACTGAAACGGGAGGGGGGGGGTACCAGTTCCTTGCAAATAAGGAAAAATATCAACAGTGAACACATGTGAAAAGCACCTCCAACCAGCCACCGACACCAACCGGTCAAACTCACCGCAAGAAGTACACAACATCCAAAGCTTACCAAAGTCACGGAGGGAGGATTGTGACAGGCAAAATCTTCATTTTGACTGATGCCATTATCAAGACAGACTACAAGAGGTAAACATGTCAACCATTTGAGGGTGGAATCCATAAAATTAATAGAAAAAAAAACAAACTGCAGGAAAGGTGACAGCATAGATTCAGAGTTCTTATTGTAAATGTGACATTTTTCAAACACCAGGTCCAGGATGTCCTAAGTAGGGTCTTTATTTAGATTCTGCAGAAATTCCTCCATGTACTTACTCTTTGGAAGAAAGCCCCCATTTAAATCAATACCATTGCCCCTTGAATAAGTTAACGGCTGTTCTGGTGGGTAGACAGTAAAATAAAGATTTTGCCTTGATCTACACTACAGTGTTTGGGGTAATTGTCACCTTCAGCCTGACCCCTTGGAGAGGCCCCCTTTGGGGTGCCTGGCCTCTGGCCCCCCCGCTGGGCCAGCTGCGCAGTAGCGGCCTCAGCGCCTCAACGTCCTTCTCACAGAGCTCTGCAAGGCAAGGCCAATGACATCTGGGGCTGTGATCCCATGATGACGACAGCACAAACCAGAACCTCACAGAAATAAAACAAACTAAAAACAAAGGGAAAAACACAACAAAACAATGATAATAATCTGAGTGAAAAAGAAAGATGAATGGAGCATGACACCTATCTGCCTCACACTCACACACCTCATTATCACTATTAATCAATAATTCCCTATCCTAACTATGTTGTCCTTAATTCACATATGGGTTCTTATTTTTAAAATGTAAGCAAAATATTAAAAAATGCTTCTTTACTGAGTTCTCCAGCAATGATGCTGCAAAGTGATTTACCATTAAACTTAACTTTAACATTACAATTCTTGCCCTTGACATTTTTGCCAAAACACAATACAATACAAAAACATTCTTGTAATGAAAATCAGGAAGACACAAATCAAATGGAAAACAGAAAGATACAGTAACACAAGGGAAATGAGGAGCAACACACTCTCACAAAGAGTCAGGCACATCCACACTCAGAGAAATATACAGGCCGGTCTAATGATGGTGCCCCCCCTTTCTGAGTCCATGGCAATGGTTTTACCCCACAACACAGGACGGACAGAGGCACAGTCAGGCCACAACACAACCCAGACTCATCAAGCACAAGTCTTTTTTTTTTTTTTTTTTTTTTTTGGGAGGGGGAGCGCTAGTGAAGACCAAACTTACCGCTGGCCGCCTGTCACCCACCATCATTACATCTCAGCACAAAATCACCACATTCCTGAGGTTACACTTTCAAAAGGGAATGAGAGGAGGATGGGGAAAGGAGGGAGGGGGAGGGATGCCACTCTTTGTAACATTTTCACAACTTGGGAAATGTAGTGCCCTGCACCATCCCAAGTGTTGGGCTTGAGAACACACCTACAGGTAGGGAGTCTACAATGGCAATAACCAGTCAGTACTATGTGGTATGATTATAAACGGGGTACAAACTCTATGTGTGCTCTATATGTAAACCTTGGAAGTATAAATTGAAAAACTGCTGTGTGCTGCTGCTTTAAGAAGTTAACAGTACTTATGTGTAATTTTAAGCTAGACAAACTGTGACATATATGCATTGCATGCATTGATGTAAAATGCAAAAATTTAAAAACCTGGGTGTAAATTATCTGTGGTGTATAAAAAGTGTGTTTAATGTATGGGGTCTGGGTTACAGGAGTTTATAGTGAGTCAACATGGCAACCTCTGGCCATTGATAGGAGTCCATTCACGGGTATTGGCTGAGGTGTTGGATACTGCGGAGAGGTGGTTATTTCAAGGAGAAAGTCAGAAGTCAGGGAAATTCTTATTCTATCCAATTCTGCCAATCAGTGCAGATTCATCCTTGACTCAGGATTCATGTAATATTCAGATTCTTTAAGCTTCTAGCCATGGAAATTGTGCCCTTCTTTCTCCCCCACATTAGACTCCCTCATTGAAATCTGTCATAGACATCTCGGCAATCTGAATGTAGGGTTATGTCGTCTTAAAAGTAGATTAAATGGCAGTAAATACATCATGTGTACTGGCAAAAGAATAGAGTGAAGGATTATCCCCGTTCTGGTCTTTCAAACTTGACTGACACAAGGAGCAGAGAAGTACACAGAGAGAGAGGACAAAGGCACATATCAAACATCTTACAGGTCAGAGACACAGGTAAAGACAGTTTTACAGAGACACATCTTTTGACACGTCCCCATTGCTCTGAGAGTGACTTGAATATGGTTGTAAACAATAAGGTCGGTTATTGATTCGAATTTATGGAGGCATCCATGCTTAAATAATTGTGTATTCAATTCTGAATCACTTCTTCCTGGCAGAAATATTCACCTGCACTGCTTCAATGCTTGCATGCCGATAATCCTGTTTTGATTCACAAGCAAATGACACTTGTACATATTCAAGCACCTCAGAGAGATCAACCAAGTCAAAATAGGGATTGTAACTTGATGGAGCTGTAAAAGGTGACACAGGCATGTGTTTACTTGATATGGACAGACTGCAGTAAAAAGTCTTGTAAAACACTGTCCTTTTATCATGAGTAAACAAAATAAAGAGGATTCTTGATCGTACACAACATGCCCTCTCACCTACTGCATGCCATGAAGCAGATATTCAGATTATAACCTGACCTTTCAAACCTAACCACACCCTACAGACAACAATAGGGGCAACAGTTAAGTAGAGTTTTAGAAACATCAGATCCTGTATCTATACGGTATATGTAGAACATTTAGAGCACATAGTTAGCATTAGCACTGCTGTTTAATCGACTCTGTCTTTCTACAAGTGTGTTGCTGTTGGACCAGGGTGTGGTTGAGGACCAAGTAACTACTCTTCCGCTCCAGTCAATTACACACCATAGAGGAAACAAGAGCTGGACTTACATCCACAATGAAGAAGTCCAGCCAACACCAGGCATTGGTGAAGTACTTGACAAAACCATAGGCGACCCATTTCAGCAACATCTCCAGGATGAAGATGTAGGTGAAAACCCTGTCGGCATACTCCAAAATGATCCGAATGGTCTTCCTCTGCTCGATGTACACATCCTCAAAGGCCTGTGGAGAAACAGGAACCTCGTGTTAGCCGAGGGGAAGAAATACTACAGGAAATACTACATGATGATACCTTATGATTCTGCTAATGAAACTGTATGCAGCACTACAGCTCACTCACAGCTGTTCACTAACAATGATTAACAAGATCAAAAAAAAAAAAAAACAGTTCTGCGTGAGATATTTCAAATAACTCCACAGCTCTTATTTTAGTAGCATTGAGAACAAGGCCTCACTCCATCCGCAGATATAGATTCCATGTTTGATAAATGGTACAGTCCATTTATCACTGACGTCCCTGGCCCCTCCCCCAACCAAGCAGTTTTGAGACTGAGCAATCAAACTGACTGCAGTATTGATGGATTTGCTTTACTTCTTCACTGCTATTAACACACACTGGTCTCTGTCTCTTTATTTTCAAATGAGTCATTTTTATTCAATCTGGATTTTCCGAGGTCAGCGAAACCTGCGTTTCATCCGTTTCTGTGTTGGCAAAGGATGCTAATGCCAACACGGGTCTCCTTACCAGGGCACCGCTACTGAGGAGGATCATGAAGATGATGAGGGTCTCAAACCAGTTGTGCTCCACAATCAGGTAGCAGGTTTTCCTCAGGAACCACCAGCTCTTCCCCCAGCCCATAGTGATGTCAACGTCACAGCACTTATACTTGGCCACACAAGCTGCGGACACACAGGAGGAGAGACGACATTTAACATAAGTTACATTAAGATACAGAGGCAGATTCCAGTCCTGTGTTTGAGTGGATGCCTTTTTTACACCTTCTCATGCAGTTGGAAGTCTGTATATAGTTTTTCTATGCAGAATTTTTACTTCTTTTATTCAAAAACCCAGGCTTTAAATATAAATAATCTGTAAAATTGTATGTGCTTATGATTAAGTGTATTAATGTAAGCATCAAATTGTATATAGACTGGCATACAGACAAACAGATGAGAGTTTTCATGGGTGAGTGACCTTTTACAATGTTACTGTCCATCACCCTGCTAGCCTTTCAGTTCCACTCAGCCCAGGGGAGTGTCTGTGTTATGGAGTGGAGATAATGGGTGCAATGGGAGCAGTGGTCTCACCATCTGTCCAGCACGGCTCTGGTTCCATGTATTCCTCCACCGTCTCCACCACCACTACCTCCTCAACATCTGGCTTGATGTCGATGGTGCTGCCTTCTGACGAACTAGTGTCATCCAGCTGCAGAGACACAGATTTAAGTTTCAGTGATTCAGAAACATTTATCTTAATGGGAAAAAAAGTACTCAAGTAATATTTGATCACAGAGGTTTTTTTTTTTTTCTTCATGAACACTGAAATGGAATATCAAATGGCACACCATCTGCTCTGAAAGTTTTCTAAATGAATTTCGTCAAAAGACATCAGCAGATATCCATTTCATCCACATTGCCTGCCTGCTCCAGCCACTCTAAATGACTCTATTGAGTAATGGAGTTATATTAGTGCCTGAGCAGTCCAGAGCAGCCAGCCACACCCATGGTTTTAGTGTCCTGAGAGAGGAAATTGCAAGTAGCTGACCACTGTAGCAACAAAAACAACAACAACAACACGTGGCCTCTTGGAGCATCACCTATAATATTAACGTGTTAACATTCTAAAAGTAAGAGAAATCATTTTGTAAGCGCTTGGAAAACATAGTGTTACTTTAATGTAAGCTGCAGTCTGTTTGTTATAGTTTCCTGCCTGAATACTTCTGATAAACTATCAGAAGTGGATATATATGTACACACATATATATATACACAGACACACACACAGTCTTCTCACTGACCTCTTTGCTGTTCTCATTATCTGACTCGCTGCTGAAATCCTCTGTGTTGAGGTTCTCAAAGTCAGACTCTCCTACAGCTATGGGCACGCACACTGTCAGATTCGGGTTGTGGATGAAAGACATGTGGTCCTCATCGATCATATACTTCCCCACACTGCTGCCTATGCCACTGGTGGTGCCGTTACCGTTCTTGGCATAGTCCAGGTCACGGTTGATGTCCACCCCGGTGTGATTAGCAATGCAGTTCAATTTCTTGTCATACATGTCGTCCAAAGGCTTCTGCTCGTCCTCCATCGGCGGTTTCTTCAGCAGACTGGCCACCAGTATCCGCACCTTCGCTTTTATCCATGCAATGCCTTTCTTGATGCGCATGACTGAAATCTGCAGGTTGTTGGGCTCGCCGTCATCATCTGTTGCAGCCAAGTTGTCAGCACTGAATGAGCTCAGCAGCAAGGCAAGGAACAAGTTCAACACCTTCAGACACAGAATAAGAACTTAGTAACCGAGTATTGGGCAATAATTTTTCAATCTGTGAACACATTAGAATTCTTTAAAGATAGACGGCAGTCAACAGCCTGAAAAACCCTGCACACACTCCCAGTGTGGACACTCACCACCAGGTTGCCAATGACCATGACCATCATGAATACGATGAGGCACATGGCCTGGCCCGCCACTTCCATGCAGTCCCACATGGTTTCGATCCACTCGCCGCACAGCACCCGGAAGACAATCAGGAAGGAGTGGAAGAAGTCATTCATGTGCCAGCGGGGTAGCTCACAGTCGGCGGCGATCTTGCACACACAGTCTTTGTAGCTCTTTCCAAACAGCTGCATCCCCACCACGGCAAAGATGAAGACGATGATGGCCAGCACCAGAGTCAGGTTTCCCAGGGCTCCCACTGAGTTACCAATGATCTTGATCAGCATGTTGAGGGTGGGCCATGACTTGGCCAGTTTAAACACTCTCAGCTGAAGTGGGGTGGGTGGAGAGAGTGGGTGTTACATGATTTAGTTATAATATTTTTGCTTTACTAACCTGCTGCTTTCTTTCAGTTAAGTTAAGAGAGTAAGGAGTGAACAGGTACGTTGTCTGTAACATGCTAAGATGCTAACTAAACAAGCTATCTCTGGTCTTGCTTAGGGAGGTGTTTAAGTGAGCATTTACCAATCGGAATGACCGCAGCACGGACAGGCCTTCGACGTCAGCCAGAGCCAGCTCCACTAAACTCAGCGTCACAATGAAACCATCAAAACAGTTCCAGGCCTCCTGGAAGTAGTAGTATGGATCCATGGCCACCAGCTTGAAAAGCATCTCCCCTGCAAAAATCCCTGTGAACACCTGGTAAGTAAGAAAGAAAACAGATTTGAACAAACAGATCTGGCTCAACATCATGTTTCACAGAAGAAGCGAGAATGTGAAAGACAGGCAGTGAAAGATCATGCATTCAGTGCCTGTCATATTCTGATCCATTATCTGAGTTGTACATTATAAATGTTATAGAAAATCCATCATGTTATAAATTACCTCTATAGTTACGGCATATTAATGTATTTTGCCAGTAGGATAATCCAATTACTTAAAGAGGCAGAATATCTAGTTTGTGTGTATGGTGATGTGTCAGCTGCTCTGTAGTCAGTAAGGATGAAATGGCATTTCTGAGGCCTCGTAACAGCTCTAATACATTACTGAGGGTTATCCCACATAATGAATAAAAGCACAATGTAAGTACACGTAGGGTTTGCAGGTGTGTGCGCACGGGTGAGTGTGTGTTTGTGTGTTAAGACGATGACTCATATTGCATCAAGGTCACCTAGAAACTTCCACCTGTACCACCCATTGTCCTTTTCTGGTAAATTATTCTGGAGCAAGACTACTAAAGAACACATTTCTGTCCGGCTAGAAAATTAGTACCTGTTCACATTTATTTATAAACACAAAACCCACACACACACACATGCGCTCATGCACAGTGTGTGGTTGATCATTGCAATAACTACACTCGTGCCTGTGTGATTTGTAACACATTTCGTTTTGGGACGCTGACACAACGTATTTTAATAACTGTGATACTGAAAAAAAACAAAAAAAAAACAACCATAGTGCCAGTACTCAGATTTACTCAGTTGCCTTAAAAATGCCCATAGTGAAAACGGCCAGGTTGAGTTATCCGAGCCATGATTCAGGCACCATTTTAGAGCAGCTCATCGATCAGGCTCCATGAAATATTAATGCAGGCCTCCCACCAGTCAGCCAACCAGCACAGAGCCAGGCTGGTCCCACTGAAACTAACATCAGCTCCACTCAGCCAGGGGAGAGAAGGGGAGAGAGAAAGAAGAAGAAGAAAGGGAACATGTGTGTGCGTGTATGTGAAGAAATGAGAAATGCATGGATACAAGGAAGCAGCGGGGGGGATTTGAGATTGTTTTTTTCTTTCCTTTCAAATCTGAATCAGCAATGAAAAAGATGCCAATTACGGTCCCAAAAATAACACCTCTCTATGAGCTGCTGCGAAGAAGCGGAGGAGCTTCTTCATGGGTGAATCAGATAAAAATAAATAAATAAATAAATAAATGAAGGACGGAAGAAAAAGACTGCCACTCACCAGATTGCCTACAGACAGCATGTCCTCAAAGTCTGTGGTCATGGGGTAGTGCTCCATGGCCATGAAGAGGGTGTTGAGGACGATGCAGATGGTGATGGCTAAGTCCACGAAGGGGTCCATGACTATCAGGTTCACAATCTCCTTGATCTTAATCCACAAGGGGCAGCACTCCCAGATCAGGAATGTGTTAGAAAACTTATACCAGCATGGCGGACACTTGCGCTGAGATTCCTCCAGTTCTGAAGACATAGCGCGGATCACACATCAAAACCAAACATACTTGCGTGCTTGAGCATACCGCATGCAATGGTATTAAATGATAGAAAAAAAACTGTATGCATTGTATGTATCTGGTACTTTTGGATATGCAAAGCAGATAAGCAGGAAATTCATGTCAAACTAATCAACCAATGAGAGCAGCCCTAGTTAAAGAATAATGAGAGAGCAGGTTAAATAGCTGGGTTAAAGTGGCAGTACCCTCCACTAGTGTGTTGGTAATGACGCTCATGACACTGTTGGCCCGCTCTTTCCGCCCAAAGGAGGTATTGAGCTGGTCCACAGACACCATCAGGGAGCCCGACAGCTTCTTCTTCACCTCAACCTCAGTAGTGGGCTGTCAGGAGGAGAGGAAGAATCAAGCACCCATGGAGAGGACATGAACACCATCCCACATCACCACCGGTGGCCGGCGGAGGGAAGTGCACAACAGCATTGGCAGGAAAACGTAGTCAAGGATCAGATTTTTGGGGGTAGACGGGGGGGGGGGCAGGGCATGTTTCCTTATTTTCTATCTCAATGCTGGTTTCAAGGAAGATGTGTGTATGCTGTAAAATGCATGCAGGTCTCAGCCAAAGTGGGAGCAGTGGTCTAGGGCTACTTGACCTAATTGTGTTTGAACGTAATTACCCCATCTCGATTAAATAATAAATGAATTGTGAGATATTGTGCAAGGAGAACTGCTTCTGCATGAATGCATTTTCAGTCTCGTCATGCAATAATGGAGGCTTTGCTGCCATTGCAATATAATCATTAGGTTATTTTACAAAAGGTCTCCCAAATCTGGCCATTGTAATGTTACTTGCAAACTGGTGCTACTATATCTTCCTACTTTGAAACCATACAACTTATATTGCAACCATCAAGTCAAGAGCATTGTAGAGAGATCATATCATATGGAGGCAGGTAGTTCAGGGCCATCCAGTTGTCATGCATGAGCATGCTCCAAGTCAAAGAGAAGGAGAGGAAATTACAGACACCATAGCCATTGTTCTACTTGTCTATGTCATGCTTGTTCTAATATTAGGGTTTGAAATCTACCATGCTAACTAGAATGAGACGTGGCTAATTCACTACTGTTGACCAGGGAGAGTTTGGAAAACAGAGAAAGATAAAGACAGACAAGGACAGCAGCCCTCCTTTGTTTCTTAAATTATATTAATAAGGCCTGTGTTGCTTGTGCATCTGCTATGGGATATTATCTGAGTATTAGGGAAGCAGATAAAAATGTATGTGGCTCTACAGTGCTGGTCCCCTCTGTTTCATCCGCCTCCTACTGTAGATCTACCCACACAGGCTAGCAGAGGACCTGGATTCCTGGAGGAGGAACACATCAACACACTGGAGCATGTTAACTCATCATTATATGCTGTTTGTTAACAAGAATGGTGTTTTATTGCTTGAGTGTGTTAAATAGGAACACAAAAATCTTAAAACATGGGTTTGAACTATGTGTAAAAATCTAATGTTCAAATGGGGAAGCAGCAGAGTTAAAGAATCGTGTCTGTTTGATTATTGTCTCTACAGTGTGAGTATTGTGCATGTATGAATAAATTTGATATGAACATATTCAAAACATTGACATTCATCGTTCAAATCAAACAACAAAACTGGCTGGAAGTCACTGATAGACCCAGTTTCATTAATCTGTCAAATGAAGGGTTGGCTATAGTATAATCACTATAAAACTTAGTTATTTCTCCATCCTTTGCCTATACTTTCAGAGGGCAGCATACACTGCAAGGGCTGGGGGAGGGGAGGCGCGAGCGCTTAGCCAAGAGATACATACGGACTTGCAAAGATGACAGAGTAGAGGATAGAGAGCCAGAAAGAAAAGGAACGGACGAGAGAGGGGGGCCATGCCTAGATAGGTCTACTCATTGACTTCCTTACACTGTCGTCAGTAGCTGCCTTATCTATTTTCACCTCAGGCAGAAGGCGTCCACCGGGCCCAGGGCCGATGAGCGACACCACGCCATTGCAATCCACTGTGCTGTTCCTCTTCCCGTGGAAGCCACTGTAGCTGCTCCGCCGGTACGGGCTGAACAGGGAGCCCCGACGCTCCTCACACTCCTCGACCGTGCTGTGCTCATCGTCTGCAAATTCGTTCTCCGAACCCACGTCCTTACTGCGGCCCTTGAAACTGAAGATGCTGCTCTTACTGTTATGGCGGGACAGGAAAGGCGAGCCGGGTATACTGAGGAGGGACTGGGGTGAGGGCAGAAATGGGATGAGGAGGGGAGAGGACAGGAGAGGAGATATTTGTGATGTAGCCCAGGGTGTTTCTGAATTACAACTGATTGCACCATCATTTTTATGCTGTTTGTCATCAGTTCCGGAGGTCAGGATGAAAGGCAGCGTCTGTGGGAAATTTAATGCAACCAGGACGCTTTTCCCAGTGGAGGAACACACTGCAGGAGCAATCATGTGACTTAATAAACAAGAGGGAAATACATAATTAGGTCAGTGATATCCTACACCGTCAAGGTCACACACACAGGACAGAGGTGAAGGCAGCTGAAACAACATGGAGAGTCATGACAACATCAGTGTGCTGCTAGTATTGATCCGAGTACTATTACAATTGCACACGGAGCACACAAGCATTTTTTGACAATGTAAAGTAAAAAGTGCCTGATGCACATCACATGGAGTGACATACACATTTGTGTTAAAAGTGTTGCATAAGGCCAGTATGCATTGTTATATTGTTCGATGAATACTGCACTACAAAACATACAGAAGTATAAGAGCCAGTGGAGCCCAAGTGAGGCCCCAACATAGCTGCAGAATTTCTCCCTCTGAAACATTCATGTAATCACTGTGAATAATTCAAGAGCTGGACATGTGCTTCCATATCTCTGGTCACTACACACTCCTCTGTATGTGAGCTCGTGCAACACCACATTGTACAGTCACAGCACTCGATCTGAAATATTCCTTACCTGACAGACAAAAAAAAGAAAAAACTTTTGTGCGGTCACATTATTCACCACCATCTATTTTCTATTCATAGAGATAAGAAGCAACTCTATTCTAATTCTGTGGCTCAGTTGTTGTGGTCCTCTTTGGTCTCTTTTTGCGTTTGACACAAATAATTATCACCGAGGGTCATTTCAGACTTATCTCTAGTGATGTCTAGCTTTACAGGTAGTTTTTTTTATACTGTTGTTTATATGCTCTAGTTTTGACATTTTGATGTTCAAAATTTCTGCCACCAACTCAACACAATGGTGATAAATGTCATTCCATGTGTGGAGCTCAAAGCACTCAACACTTACAATGAAAATCTCAGAAGGCACATGTATTTCGCGAAACAATGTACGAGCTACTCAGGATAACCTCCAGTCCTACGGGTTTACACACAGTTTTCTTTTTCCAGTGCTTTGAACTGCACAAAGGAAATTCTGTTCACCGTGTTTCAGAGGTGGAAATCTTAAATTAACTGCACACGAAATCCTAAAAACCTTTTAAATTAAGAAAAGAAAGAAGAAGAAAGATGTTTTCCTCACCTGGTTCATAATGGAAGACTTTCGACCGAGCCGGTTATCAGGGAAACGGAAGCGGCTCCTCTTGCTGCCGTCGTCTGACTCTGACTTGACAAACTTCTCGCTGTCGCCTTTCTCCTTCTCCTGCTCTTTCTGGCGCCACTTTTTCTTACGGTTGCGCCGCTCTTTGGCACTCTTGGAGCTGAGCTTCGACATCTCAGAGGAACTGCATGACAGACGCCCTCCTCCATCGTCCTCTACCGCGTCCTCTGACACTGTGCCCGCAGAAGTTGCCATGGCAGCAGTCTGCAAAGAAACAAACACATGGATAAAGTCAGAACAATGACAGAACATGATTCAGGAATAATTTCAGCCTTCATCTTGCAGAGGACCGACCTGGGCTTCTTCCTGCTGTTTCTTGAGCTGCTCCAGCATGGCCTTGAATTCCTCCTCCTTCTGCTGGGCCTCCTCCATGGTTGCCTGGTTTTGCTCCTCATAAGCCATGGCCACCACAGCCAGAATCAGATTCACCAAGTAGAAAGATCCCACAAAGATCACTAACACAAAGAAGATCATGTAGGTCTTCCCTGCCGCCCTCAGAGTCTGTTGGGGGTGGGAGGTGGGGGATGGAGGGATGGAGGAAGAGAAGAGCAGAGACGCTCATGACATCTGATACTTGACCTAAACCCTTGCGTCATGCTCAGTGTCGGACTCAGTGCTCATCAGACCTCACAATGACTCATCAAAAAGAAACACAGTCAGCTGCTGTTGGGGAAAACAGGACGGAGCAGACTGGCCTGATCGGGCACTTCTGGGAATAAAAAAACCAACTCAGCTAAAATGTTTGTTTCCTCTGGACAATAGATTCAATGAGGGAACACAAACAGTTTCAGTTAAATGCTAATTTATTGTTTCAATGCTGCAACACTGAAACTAGCTCTTCTATCATCTCACACAATGATGAACTGATACACAGCCATCTATTCCTGGTCTGCACAGGACAAATCATATACCCTGTGCTGGTTAATGTTCCCAGGATGAGCCCAAGGTTGCGTTGCTCATCAGGGAGAGCCACAGGATATGCATTTTGACCTACTTTTCTATACACACTACACCAGCCAATGCAAAGCCAAACATTTTCTATGGTATTTCTAAGCTATCCCCAGTGGACATGGGAAGTGAGGTGCCTGAGCTGCAGAGGCACGGCAGAAAAAACTGAGAACATTCTGGAAAAAAAATGTTCCCACTCATCAGCTCCCCTCTTCTAAACACGAACTACTGTCTTTAGGGAGCAGAGGGCAAAAAACAAAAGGACTTCCTGGAATAATGAAGTGAAATTCTCTCAAACATCAATTATTAATATACACTGACATGTCTTTCTGAAAAGTGTATACAACACATCAATCCCAACAAGAGAAGCACAAACTGATCGAATGTCTAAAACATAGTCTTAAAGTCTCACACATCACCAGATCTCATGTGTATAAAAAGAGTCTGTGGGCAGGTAAAAATCATCGTGGCTATACTGAGGACAACATGATCCTATTTACTCTGCCATCGTTTTCATCTCAACACCAAACCTCAACAATGTTCCTGCAGATACAATAGCAGCAAAAGCCTGTCGTTGGAAGCTGAATTTCAAAGATAAGACCAAAAATAGAAATATGAGCTGGGATGGCTCTCATCAGGTCTCATCTCCCTCATTGGCCACACTGTAATCCTGAGCTTTTAATATTTCATACTTCCTTCCTTCAACTCCACTCAATATGTGGAGGCAGCAGTGTCTCCACCATTTCTGAGAGGCTTTGTTACAAACAGGCTGACAGACAGACAGATGGACAGACAGTGGCCCAGGCCACAGCCTGCAGACGAGGCCAGTCAGAGTTGGTGTGGGGACGAAACATGGAGGTGCACTGGAACTAGAGGCAGAATGATCCGCCATTTTCTGTCTGAGAGGTGGAGTTACAGTACGCACATACACTCTGTGAATCAGTGGAGGAGCTGAGTTTGTATCAGATAAACTGGTGCAAATGAGCACTGGCAATTTTGAACACACAACGAGTGTTGTTTCTGCTGAAAAACCCCCAAGTTATCTACTCTGATTTAATGTCTTTTCCGTCTCAATCTCTGACCTACAGACTAATGAAAAATCAAACTAGATTTAAATTACCTGTAATTCAACAATTTCAGACTAGACACGACCTTTCTCTGTGTAGTAAGGCTACAGCTCATGATTATTTTGATTATGAATAAATCTATTTTTTTAAAACAATCAACCAAGCAATTAAATTGTAAAATGTTCAAAAATATTATTAAAATAATAATATTAAAGTTCCCATTATAATTACTGAGAGAGCCAGGTGACATCATTTACTGGCTTGCTTTGTTTGACCAGCAGCCCAAAACTCAAACATATTAAACTGTGATGATGATATAAAACAAAAAAAACCTAATTGTTACATGTGAGAAGCTATGAGCTTTGATTATTTTTCTGCTGATGGACTAATCAATGAATCAACTAATCATTTCAATCGTGAGTGCAGATCTACTATTTATATAAGTAATATTTGAGGACTGATATGTGATGATTATGCCTACTGTGATAAAAAAAAAAAAAGCTGAACTTGTTGAGACATCAGCTTTACCAGCATGTAAAGGTTTTCCCAGAAGTCCTGTGTCATGAGTCGGAAGAGAGCCAGGAAGGCCCAGCCGAAGCTGTCAAAGCTGGTGTAGCCATAGTTTGGATTCCTCCCAGCTTTCATGCATGTGTAGCCCTCTGGGCAGCGGCTGAGAGGTGGGGTGGAGAGAGAGAGAGAGGGAGAGGGAGAGAGAACGGGGCACCCGGCCCAAAAATGACTCAGCACTGTTTACTTATAATGTAATCTGACTACAGGCAGATAGAAGAGCTACAGCAGGTCTTGGATCAGCAGCATTCAGAGGAGAGCAGAGAAGGCAACTTACCCAGAGTCAGAGCTGTTCCCACAGAGAAGAGCGTCCGACTGGCCAGGCAGGAAGTAGAAATTGGCTGGAGAAAAAAACAAATAAATAAAAACAGCTATAATGGGTAATTTCGATCACATTATGTCGTAGCTACACTTGTTTATTCTGTAATGGTCTGTAAATCCATTTTGACCAATTTCTGACTTCAGTTTGCTCATACATTTTCAACTCAGTTCATTTCAAACCATTTGCTTTTGTCTTTCCAGTGCCAAAACGACATATTGTTTTCTAGTTCCAGCATATGGGCTGACTCATCCTCTTAGATTGCTGCCAGCTCACCGCTGGTGAAGCCTTGCCTCTACTTACTATCGTTCATGATGTACTCATCCCAGTCAAAGCCCTTGCTGCCATTGGCCAGGTAGCTCTCGGTGATGTTGATCGGCCAGATCACACACTTGTGGCGCAGGTTGCCCATGAAGAGCTGGAGACCGATGAGGGCGAAGACGCTCAGGCAGAAGACGGTCAGGATCATCACATCCGAAAGCTTCTTCACAGACTGGATCAGGGCTCCCACGATGGTCTTCAGGCCTGGAGGGCAGCCACGCACACACGTACACAAACCACGCAGGTGATGCAGGAGCTGCTGATGCCCCAGACATTACTCTTTGGAGAGTCTACTGCTACTAGAAATTATCTTTTATAGCAAACAATGCTAATATGCTAATTCCATTTAGGGATCTATCACTGGGAAATATCCAGTTTTGACTGGATTTAGAAAAGTTTGAGTGGCAACACTGTACTGTTTCCATTTCAAATTAACTATACTATTTAAAGATATTTAATATATTTTCATTAATTTAGGTAATGATCAATGTAATAATATATCTAAATGCTAATCTATGATATTATAATCCCAACATCCCAACAAAGGGGAGAATTTATTTGAATGAAATTTAAACTGGGCTAGATTTAAAAAAAAAAAAAAAAAATCATTATAGGTAATAATACATTTTAGACAAAACTGACAGGTTACATACATAACATCTCTAGAAACAAAACAAACAGGAAATATTTAGGAGCCTTCCCACTCTTTTCAGGTTTATCCAGAGAGGAACATATTGTAAGAGAAATCACGTCAAAACTACTGGCTTTTCAACAGAAGGCATTTGTATGTCACTGCCAATGATGGACAAAATGAAAAAGAGGGGGAAGACTATAGAAAAGTGAGAGGAAATCCGTAAGGAAGAAGAGCACAGCAGCACAACAAGGGGCTATGAGAGGGACAGAGGCACAGGCAGGGGGGCTGGAAACCACATGCAGGTCATTTAAACTCCAAGGCTGAACAGGAACAATTCAATGCCAGTGCCAGTGTGGACACTTTCTTGAACTGTCTTGTATAAGGTGTCATTAGGAAAGCACTGACTCCCCATACCGCGACCCTGCAGTCTGTCTCATCCACAGTTTTACTAAAGACAAATCGGTTTACCTTCCGGACAGGCATCCTCTGGCAGCGTTCACATGGGTCCACAAGGAACTCAAACTAGCAGGATGACCCGCACCCCCTTTTCTGTTTGGCTTCTACAGGTACAGTGGCTTTACCAGCTGTATGTATTGTATCTTCTTGTAAAATATGCTCTAAATTTAGGCTCACACATTCAATCTCAGTAAAAACTCCATTAGCTTGGCAGAGTCAAGTTAGACAATTAAGAATCAAAACAACTACAATTACATTAATATAGTATGTTAAAATATGAGTTGTATTAGGGTATTATCTTAAAATATTCCCATAACTTGTCCAGATCTTCTGAAAGCATGCCCTCCACAGTACATGAAATTGTGTTGGCTGGGTTAAAACTACAAAATAAAAGCTGAAGTTTCTCCACTTCAGTGCTACAGGCCTAATGAGTTATTGTTGAAGAAATAGTTTGACATGGTGAAATATGCAAATTCACTTTCAGGTAGAGAGTTCGATATGAACCGATAAATTGATACCACTCTCAGGTCTGTTCATTAAATATAAAGCTACAGCCTGCAGCTGGTTAGCTTAGCTTAGCACAAAGACTGGAAATAAGGGGAAACAGCTAGCCTGGCTTTGTCGAAAGGTAACCAAAACCACCAACCAGCACCTGAAGCAAATGAAAATAAGATTACATATATATGCATGTACTAATTAAACACTTGCACTTACATATGAAACGGGTAATAAAATAAAACATTTTACACTATGATCTACTACTATCTAGTGCCTAGATTCATGATCCATGATATTTTGATTTATAAGAGGTAGATTCAGATGGACACTGATGTGATAACAGCATCTTAAAAATAATAATAATAGGTTGTTATAAAGCTAGAGGAACTCAGTAAGATTTAGTTTGACTTCATGCCTAAAGACGTCTTGTATGTATGTAGAGTAGAATGTAAATTAGCAAATTAGTGTGCAATTTTCGCAAGCAGTTAAGCTACGGTTTTTTTCAAAAATAATTGGCAAGCCACTTCTGGCAACCGCTCAGAGCCAAGAACAAGTCTAACACATAAGCCCCCCATAAAACTGTGAATTGCCATTTTTACACTTCTGTCTGATTTATGGATTAAACTCATCTAACTCTCTGCCAGAAAGTGAATAAGTGAATTTCCCAAAGAGTCAAACTGCTTTAAATCCAATTTAAATCAAAATTTGATTTGATTTTTGTTTGCACTTTACAAGGATTTCTTTTTTTCAGATTTCACAGTGAATGTATCACTTAATTTAAAAAAAAAAGCCAACAACAGTGCTTATTTTGAGTAAGCACGACATCTGTTCAACATCCTCTATCAATAGACAGATAGACGTGCAGTCAGTGTCACTCAAAAAGGTCAATAGGTCATTCAACCAACCCATCTGCATCCCCAACCTCTATAATGTCAGCAAACCTTTTCTTTTTCTGTGTGGTATATAATTCAAGTAGGTCGTTAAAAAAAAGAGAAAAAAAATCAATAATCAAACTAAAAACAAAAGAGGGCAAATCAAACTTTCAATGCCATTTGTCAGCCAAGCTCTTGGTAGGCTAATATTGTAAAAGCAAGTGACTGAAAAGCATCATGCAGCATAAGAGATATGTTCACAAACTAGGCTTGGCAGTCTTCATACATAAATAATAGGTGTATTCTGTGGGATTTCTCTAAGAGCTATGCCATTTCTCATATGAACCTCAACATATACCAAGTTTGTTTTTCAATCCCAAAAACATGGGATCCTCTCTTTCCAATTCAATGACTGGTTGTAAATGTGCAACAAAACTATTGATCCTGTAATTTAACTTGCACATTCAGAACTAGAAGGATTGCTGTCAAATTTGAGAAGCTGTAATCTATTCTTAGCTGATACACACATTTTGAATCATCTGATTTTTTTTCTTTTAATACGAGAATATTCTATCGACAATTTTCTTTGGTACAGAAAAGGGTATATTCTTCTGAAAGCTGGTGAAAGCAGTGGGTTAAAGCTATTGGTAAAGAGAAACACGGCTGCCTTTGAAAGGAGCCTCATAATGAGGGTGCAACTGGGGCAAAAGAGAGTGCAGACACTTTGGATGGCCCTAGAGGAGACTGCAAAGCCTATCAAAAATGTATTAATACCATTTTTGATAATTTTGGAGGAAAAATAAATCAAAAAATGGTTGTCTCCAATTTTTTTAGTTGTTGCTTAAATCATAATCGTAATCATAATAATAGTGAGTAGAAAAGAAAGGGTGAGAGGATCAGCCTTAGTGTTTAAACTGAGTCTCACCTGGAATGACAGAGATAGTTTTCAATGCTCGGAGAACTCTGAATGTTCTCAGCGCAGATACATTGCCCAGGTCCACAAACTCTGTTATATATCTGAAATAGGGGAAGGATCACACACAGAACAAACACGATGACAAAAACCACACACGCCAAGAGCACAACACCACCGAACCAGGAGGAAACGACGCCACTCACAGAGCCTGTCCACTGAGGAGAAGGGTGGAAGGTAAAAGGAAAGAAAGACACACACACCTAACACCGACCCCGCCCCACCGTCCCCCGCCCCATCCTGTCTTACCTGGAATTACAGAAATAGTTTTCAATGCCCTCAACACCCTGAACGTGCGCAGAGCTGAGACATTGCCTAGGTTTACAAACTCTGTTATATACCTGCAGGATCAAACCACAGTTACAACAGCACGTTATTTACATGCAGATATGAGGTGAAAAGATAAATTCACACACAGATGGGATACGTGACAGCTCAACAAACAACGAAGATGTTGTATTTTACGTGGTGCTGAAGATTTTGGGGTATGCATTTGCTCGTATGAGGCAGGGAAATCTGTGGCCTAAACTACTACGTGACATATAGTCGATGTCAGGGAGATACTGGGCCTTAAATTGGATGTTGCAGACTCCACACATTGAGAGGGAAAAGGTGAATGACAGGGAGAGTTAGATGACAAGAGGAAGATAAGTTGGATGAGGTGTGGGTGTTGTCAAGGAGGCCGCAGGGTGTCAGATGGAAACCTTCAATTCCCAAAGAGAAAGATCAGAGGAGTCTCAGATCAATGGAGGGAACACAGAAGATGGGTTATCAGACAAAAAGGAAGAAAAAGGAAACAGAGACAGAGAGATGAACAATCATCTGTAGCACTGAAAGCTCACTTTCTTTAACCCACCCGCTTTAAGAAAACAATGGCAATATTTGTGCACATGGTTTAATGTCATCATCCACTGACAGTCTGATCACCAGAAAAATACTTACGCCATCGAAATGACCATGAAATCCAGCCAGTTCCATGGATCTCTTAGGAATGTAAACCCATCTATACAGAATCCTCGCGCGGTGATTTTTACAAGAGACTCAAATGTATAAATTCCTGTGAATGTGTACCTGAAAGACAAAAGCGTTGACAGAATCAGTTCACTGCGCTGGATCAAAGCTCACTCATATCTGAATGTCTGCACCCGCGTTAGCTGTTGAAACATCCAGGAAAAGACAAAGTTGAGTGTAAGGCAGTGGATAAATTTGGAAAGATGAAGTGAGATAAAACTCTATAATGCATTGTTTTAGACTAAGCTAATATGTTTTGACAGAGACAATGAATTGGCAAGATGGTTTCTAATCATGAGATTTAAAACTAGAGTTAGCCCCAGTCTGTGCCTCTCATGTATCCCCATTACAAATGTCTCATTTCAAAAAATAAGTAAACAGTGATCTATGAACAAGACTAAGACTCAACAGCCATGTTCACAACCACACAAGGATGTATTTAGCAGTATAAACTGCTGTGTATAAGTAAAAGCTGAGCTAGATGTTAACATCAGTATGCTAATATACCCTCAATGCTAATGCTTAGCATTATCACTATCTTAGTTTAGCATCATAGCATGCTAACATTTGCTAATTAGCGCTAAACACAAAGTAGAGCTGAGGCTGATGGGAATGTCATTAGTTTTGCAGACATTTAGTTGTAAAACAAATATGAAATACTATGTTTTATGAGGGATTACTGTTCGTCCTGAGGAGAACATGAATGTCACAACTATTTCAGTCCATCCAATAGCTATCAAGATATTTCACAAGAAAACCCCAGTGTGGTTCTCCAGCAGGAAAAGTGAAGGGATCACCAGCACGATTCATCCTCTGGGGATCACAAATAACTATACAAAATTTCATGGCAACCCACCTCATTGTTCTTGAGATAATTCAAAGACTACATGGAACCTGGTGGTTTTATAGCAATAAAAGCCTTCTCTTAACATCTTAATATTGTGATTGTATTTTACAAAAAATGCATGAACATAATGTCAGGAAGTCACAACTTAGGAAATGGGTTAAAAATCTTTTTTGGCAAACATAATAGCTACATCCAGGTGGTCAGAGGAGCCTTTAGGGATTTAGGGTTTTTCAAAGACCACTGCAGTCTGTATTTTCACATTTGAAAATAATGGGAGGCACAAACTGGGGCTATCTGTTGTCATGCATCTGTACCATTGAATGAATATAAAAAATGTACTTACTCTACTTGTTTTGACCACTCGGGAGGATCACTAAAGGTCATGAATATACAGTTGGTCAAAATAGTACACATAATGATCATGCTGAAAAGAGTGAGGAGCGGGTTAAGGAAAATGTGGATTATTGAGGCAATCACAAACATCACAGCATCATCAAACCTCAGTGAAAATATACAACACAGCAATAAAACATCCAGAGTGTCTACAGTTCACATGTAATCCCATAAGCCCTAGCAGTCTGTAGCATGTGAAGGATTAATGTCATAAAACGCACTCATAGCACTTAACAGAAGGTGGTTATGTGTGTCCAGGACCTCAAAGGCCATTATTTCACCCATTAATATTTAAATGGTATATATTTAGTGGAAATACAATGGCATGACCAAAGCTACAGTACATTTTAAAGCAGCGGGGCTTTCAGTGCAGAGAAGTGTTACGCTCAAAAGAAACAAAAAACAAAACAAAACACAGAATTAGCCTTAGAGGCAGCCAGTGAGGCTGTGGCTTGTGGCAAAGAATTGGCAGAAATTAGGTAAATGTACATAAACATATAATCTGTATTGTTCAGAACAGAAAATTAAAAGGATTTAGTTTTAGTTTTTGTAACGAAAAAACAACAAAAATGGGGAGATGACCTAGATTGCACACTGCCAACAGTACAGTTATCATGGTGGAAGGTGAAGAAAAATATGCTGTTATTATAACTTTATTTTGACAAACGAGTTGCTGCATCTTTGTTATTTTACTTGAAAAGTCGTAAAGTTAATGTTCTGAGGATGTCTGAACATTTTTATATTTGCTCCCTCTTTAAATAAATGAAATAAGTGAAATTAAATCAAAAAAATATGATATCTCTGATTCTGCTGCATCGATTTTTCTGGATGGGTTCCAGTAAAAATTGGAGATCACTTTTTATGTCAATTTCACCATGTGGTAAATCAATAGGCAGATTTGACCTGCTTTATGGAAATTTTTTTCTTCTATCAGCTGCATTTTGTTGTCTAAGAACTTTCCTTCCGTCTCTCGAATCATTTTGTGGCAGCTCTCTGTTTAAAGAGGGGAGGGGTACAACCTTCAAATGTTCTGTCTGAGTACGGAGATGGACGCCACAGTGTTAAACCATAATGGGCTTACTGAGAAGGTCTGGCTTGGTTTACGGCTAAGGATGACTCATCATTTGTGATAGCCTTTTCGAGTCAGTGAGAAAATGGCTACTGCCTGGCTTCCTGTAACAGTCTTCCACGCGAGGCAGTCTTCTGACACTGACTGCAACACACTGAGTGTCTGTATCCTCTCCTGCAGCAACAGTCACGGGGAACATCAATAACAGTACGAGCAGAACATATCATCATGAATAATACACATGAACAGGAAACTCTTTTTCAAAGGATATGAATGTATCAAAATTTTAATAGCTATTCGCCTAACCAGATTAAAAGGACTTATGAAGTACAAGGCAGGTGTGGCACTAAAACGGAAGATTGTCTTCCCTTTATTTAGCACTATAAACGTCTGTGGAGAGAAGAAAAGGAGAAAGAGACGGTATTAATAAATAATAATCAGATAAAAATACACACATGGCACAGACTGTAATTAAAGACATTTAACAAAAGTAGCTGAATTTGATAAAAAAAAAACAATTATGTCATTGTATTTCACATATTGCGAGTCTGTTCTCTTCATACACATATCTCACTATACATAACTCATACACATATGAGGTTATTTATAAAAGATAATATGTGCATGTGATCATAAAGTAGTACGCTGTGCATTTTGGGTCACATAAAATGAGCCGCAGCACGTTTGAACAGAGTGAAAATGGCTGCCAGGATGTTTCTAATGTTGGTATGTTGTCCCAGTCACTCAGAGCTATCCTGCCCATCACGGCTTTGGCGGTTTCAAGAGAAGGAAACGAGCAAAACCAAGAGGAGCTGGCAAGCCTCTTTCTGTGGATAACCTCATAATTGTTTAAATAAAACATGGCGATTTGCATGAAACTTTAATGAGACTGCATTTGCACAAGTGATATGGGCCCTTGTGCTTTTAACAAGGCATCCCTCACTACATTAAGCCCTGCAGAGCCACCAGCTCAGTGCTGAAGCCTGGAGACAGTGAAGCCAGGAGGGAGGGGGAGGAAGAATGGGAGGGGAAAGGTACAGTAAGAGAGCTCATGGTGGTGTCACATGACTGTGACATGTATTCGTCTGTGCACTTTCAACAGAAACAGGGTGCACGTGTTAGATGTTAACAAGAAACACAAACATCTCAAGAAGGAACACGGAGCCGAAAAGGAAAAGCCTTTCTGCCTGGAGGACGAGACGTGGTTCTGTCACATGATTTGACTAAAATCTACGGACAACTCAGATCAAGCCTGTGCAGTTAAACATGATTAGATAATCTTACACTCCAGTTACTATTATGGGTCAGAGCAGCAGCAGCCCAACCACCCCCCCTACCCCTACCCCCGAGTGTTAATATTCTCATACATATATACTCTGTAAATATTCCCAGTCAGCCCTATGGTCAGATTTAATAACACACTTGGATGTGTCCCAGTTACCGGTAGCATGACATTTTTGTTAAATACAACCAACACACACATACAATATGTTGTTTGCACATGCATGACCGATACACATACACTAATGTGCACACAAACCAGTATGCACAAAGCTCAAAAATGAGCAACCAATGTTGTCATCCAAACATGCACACACAACTGGTATATGTGTAGGGAGTCTTTTTTTTTTTTTTTTGTAACGCATGACTAAACTGCTGCAAAGCTACTGAAAATTTCATAATCCAGAGCTGAGCAAAGGGAGAGCAGAGGACAGGAAAGGCAGAAAACGGGGGAGATGGAGAACGAATGAAGCAGGCAGGCAGGCAGCAACTGCAGCAGCAGCAGGCTGAGGAGAAGCAGGACAGAGGGAGCCAGAGCGAGGGAGCTGGGCAGAAGATGGAGAAGAGGAAGGGGGGGGGGGGGGGGCAGGAGACGAGGAAAAAAAGATAGGGGGAGAGAGAGCGGCTTCAGCACAGAAGCCCATTTAAGCAGAGATCCCGCTATACTGAAGACTCCCCCATTAAGCCAGTTTTGCTTGTTTATACTGAACCACAAAAAGCTGGCATCATAATGCCCCAGTGTGTGATTTGAAACAGCATGCCAGCATTCTGGGATCAGAGGTGTGGCATGTGACACAACAGCGTCAGCATCTGTCCAACCGTGCTGGCTCTTCCTTTTACACAGACGTCGATTCGGCTCTGTGACCACCTCCCCTGCCATTGCTGCCTTGAACAGACTGTGTAAAAGGGGCTTGAAGCTCCTGACATCAGGCAGGGCTGCAGCATCTGCCTCCATGAGGGCCACAGCAGCCATTCAAACAGCCCCCTTCTTTCACCCTTTGTGGTAAATGGCAAACGGACTGAGAATTTTATGGCAGACGTCTATTCTCTGATACACTTACACAGGTATGGTGGGGGGAAAGCATTTATTTCCTCTGATTTTATTTCAAATAAAAAAAAAAACATGTTCTTCTTCTCACTAAGGATTTGTAGTATTTCTGAGAAAAATGGCTTTTCCACCTTCAAGTCCTCCCCAGCAACACACATTTCAGTGAACCTGGCTGCAGCAAGGAGAACGAGTGTGCTCATGCATCCTTGCACATGTCATCCATTTCATCCCTGTCCTCACTTCATCTCTCCCTCCCTCCGTCATTTACGCTTCCCCTCTCCTTGAAAACGATCTGTTCCGCCGGCCTTGTACATTGACGCCGAGCTTGACCTGTCCTGGCTCAGCTCAGCATGGCACAGCCCTGCTCAGGCCACCAGCTAGGCGGGAAGGACTGGGTGCTGCGTCATCACCCAGCCAGCCTGCCAGGCCTCTGCCTCAGCTAAGACACAACCAAAGAGAGCCACAACTCTCACAAAGATTTGTGATGAACAGCTTTCCTTTACGGGTTATTTCTCCCGTATCTTCCCTCCCCCTTCCTCCCTGCAAGAGACATATCCAGAACTGGCCTGCCGCCTCTCAGTGACAAAGACATACAGAGCAACGTTCTTCCATCAAGGTCACCACCTGATCTGACGTCACGGCCGCTCGAGCTGCCAGATCCAAAGCAGCATCGGCTCCCTTTGGCTTTAGAACGAGAGTAGATCGAGGGCCATAATTAGAATTGCCTGAAGCTGAGAGCCGACAGAACAGGACCGCTGGAGAAGACAGGCACAGGGACGAGAAGCGAAACACAAGAAGCGGAAAGAAAGCTTGTGGACGTGTGGAATGAAAGACGAGCGAGCTGTGTGTTAGTGAATTTATCAACAGTCCCACGTCTCGTTGGACAGGTTTGCCACGTGTCATCTGAATTGTGTCTCCTCCTTGTGCACTGGACTGGTGTGTTACATAACAGTCAGCGTGCACCGTGTAAAGACAGGGAGGTATGAGACAGAGACAGACGGAGTGAGAGGAACGCAGATGCTGTGCACCTAAATGCGCACGCTCACACACGTGCTCACACACACACACACACACACACACACACACACACACACACACACACATTAGCTAAACAAATCCCTTCTGCTAATGATGATGACTAAACAGATGATTAAAAACTTGTTTTTTTTTCCCAGGTAGGACTTGATATTTTAAGGTATACTGTGTGAACTTGCAGAGTTATACAACACTTGTCAAGAGTACAGCCGTATTTAAACGAATATGTGATTGGAGGAGACCATTTTGAATAAAAAATGCCAATTTTGTTACATAATTCTTTTTTAAAAATAGACAACAAACGATGTTACCATGGCAGGAGAGTTTAGCCTCACCGCTCAGTCCTGTTATAAATGCACCAGTGTTAAACTGACCTCAGTACACTTTGCATCTTGATTAATGCTCAAGTAAAGCACAGCCATTTTATGATAAAGTGTTCTTGCAACAAACAGGTTTGCACTCTTTGAGAAAACAGGAGAACTCCAGAGCATCGACTGCTCAGATTTTTCAAAATGGCTGCAAATCTCAAGGAAATTTTGAACTTCATTTCACTTTCTATCAATACCTGTCAGTAATAGCTTCTATATATTTTATCATTTTTATCCAGAGACTGATTGGTCCAACAAGGGCAAGACCTAATCATATGAAATGAACACAGTCTCCTCTAACGTTTTTGGTTGACAGACACACATGATGGTGATATTCAGAGACTCTCAAGGTCACCCAGCCGTCCCCACACTGACAGACAAGACAGAAACCCCAGAGAGACACGTGTCTCATCTAAGACAACCAGAGTCCACACACCCTGCTGCTGCTTTTCTCTCCTGCCACAGTTTAATTTTTGAACAATTAGGAAAGTCTGTCATGTGGAACAACAGTCTTTCAACAGCTACCGCATCTGACCTTTTCCCCAAAGCCCTGTGAGCACATCAGAGATACGGCAACATCCCACTCAACAGCTCGAGTGCTCAACTCTCACGCTGCCCAAAGGTCTTCAAGGAGGAAAACACAATTACATTCTGCAACCTAATCACGAAATTAAAACAACTGTAAACACAGCCCACCTGGAAGGCAACATCACAAAGCACTCAACGTCTCTGTTTTGTCTGCGTATGTTCCAGTCATTATGTATGACTCACCTTAACATCACAAAGCTACTCATCCACTGACCATTATGTGAAATATTCATTTGTATGATTGGGCTCAACTGCTAAGCATCAAACATAGAATGTATTCTGATAAATTTGTTTAAACTGTAACAAATGAAATAATTCAGAAAAAAAAAATCCTTTTGTGATCAGTTTACATTACAATTATAAAACGGGATATAAAGGCAGAAGAAGCTGTGCACAACGGCTGAACGGCGGCAGTAATGCAATGTTGGCATGTTTTGACTTTCAAACTGCAATATTACAGGAAATATTAGTGCTGCTTTGTAGGACATATAATTGTGGTTTCAGATTTTTGGAAGTCTGAGGTAGAGGGACAAATACCATTAATAAACTGGACTGGGCATCACTTTAATACTTGTTTCAATAATAATGACTTTGTTTCAAGACGTGTACTTACTCTGATGAGTACAAACATGTTTTTTTTTCTATAAATCAATTTGTTTGATTTAACAATATATGTTAAATGGCATCAAAACACAAGCTGCAAAACAGAAAAAAAAAACTCTTTATATACTCTTTGGATGCATCAGTACTAAGGTTCAATACCCAGCCACAGTCAGAAACATCCTGTACTATAAACAGTTTTACTTAATTTAAGTTGATAGACCTCTCTACTCACTTTTTGAGTATTCAGGTAGTATGGGTCCAGATCCTCCAGTGGTACCGCCACCATTCCTGGAGGGATGTCGCCATAGATGTAGGGCAGGCTCTTCCCAGCCTCCAGGTCGCTGTTGGGCTTGGGCTTGTTCTCGTCATCGTCGTCGCGGTAGCTGCTGTCCTGCTTGGGTGGTTTCTTTTTCTTCTCCTCATTGATGCGCTGCTCAAGGGCCACCAAAGATTCCACATTAAACTTCTTGAAGCTATCAGGTCCTGGCGGTGCAAGAAGGGGTGCAGCCATGTTTTCATCCTGCAGCTACTTGGTCTTTAGGTTTGTACCATCCACAGTAGCAGCTCTGCAGTAGGTGCAGACACAAAGAAGAAAGGTCAACCAATGGGCTTTCCTGAATGTCATGACTTCCAAAATTATATGTTACATTGTAAATTATATGAGTATGTAAACCTCACTGATTTTTTTTTTGAGCTTTGCACACAATCACACACATAAACACACATTTAGTTATGAAGACCTGAAGATAGAAATGTGAGTTGAAGGTTGATTCCATTGCTTCCAGAAAGCAAAAATGGCTTCCTGAACATTGCAGCCTTGCCACATTATTTATTCACAAAATGCACACTTGCTGGTTTCCCATATCATTTAAAAAAAAAACCTGTAACATCTCTGTATCTGTCCACCCACATTCAGAGAGAATAAGGGCTGAGATGTTCAACAGCCAATGAGATGCTGGAATGAGTCTTTGTCACCAAACATTGTTGCCTATGGCTAAATGGTGTTGCACTTACTCTTTATCAGCAACAAACAGATATAAATGAGGTTTATCTTGTGCAACATCTTGTATTTTGTGCACAGGTATAATTTTAAAAGAGTACAGAAAAAACTATGCTGATTAGATTTTGACGTGAATTTGTAAAGGCAGATAGGAACCAAAGAGACAAAGGTGGAAACATGAACAGATTTTGGTTAAATGATTTGTGAATGCACTAGAACAAAACCAGAATTGCACAGTAATATTTTCTACATTGCTCGGTGCCTAGTTCACTTATATAAAGAGACTAGTTACGTTAAAGATTAGACTGAGGGGATGGCCACTGCATCTTTAGGTGTCAAAGGTGAACAGATGTGTCTGCGTGCTCTCATACATACGTGAAAGTGTTTCTGTGGCATAAGTTCTGCTGAATTTATCATTAAAACTGGAAAAGGAAGAAATATCTGATCATACATTTTTCACGATTCATGATTTTAGATATATTTTACATATGTTTATATTAAAGATCTACATATCTGTTCTGTTTCCTGCATCAAACTTAGGCCAATGAAGACGGCACACCCGTGTAAAGATTTTACTCCTTATGATTTAGCTGTGGAAAGGCTGACAGAGAACACAGAGCACTTCATGTCTGCATGACTGAGTACAGCTTTTTTTTTTTTGGGGGGGGGGGGGGGGGGGGGGGGGGGGGGGGGGGGGGGGGGGGGGGGGGGGGGGGGGGGGGGGGGGGGGGG
>JBBMJY010000012.1:12004122-12077592 GCA_037833715.1 Toxotes lorentzi | reverse complement strand
AGGTATTGGAAAAAGTTCTAGGCTTTGCAGCAGACTGTTGCCCTCCTCCCGCACTCTGTTTTTTAACAGCACAAATTAAGATGCAAAGGGGCAGAAGGGGGGAACCTACCCCCCCCCCCCCCCCCACCACCACCACCACCACCACCACCACCTACCCCCATGTGTTTTTGTTGTTGTTATGCAATGTGTGTGAATGGACAGAACTCAGCTCAATCAAAAATGAATTTAAATTCTTCTAAAAAATAATAATAATTTAGTTTCTCTAGATGTTTCTTTCTCTTGTGAGACATTATCTAACAGGGAAAAAAAAGATTGTTTGTTTGTTTCTTTGTTTTTGATCGTGATCTCATTACAGACGCAGGGCAAAAACTGCTAAACGTGCACATGACGTCATTGGCCGGAAGGACGTGCGGTTGTTTTTGTTTTTGGTCAAAAATGTCTCCAGGAGTGGAGACATAATGGAGTTCAAGGGGCTTCTGCTGTTTGTGAGTGCTCTTTGTTTGACTGCAGTGACTTCACCGCAGGACAGTGAGTAAAACCGGTGCAGGGCTGGAAGCCTCTGTAGTTTGTAGGCAAACCGGGTATGAATCTAGTCAAGACCACATTAGTGCCCATTAACTTGTAAGCCACTCACACAAGCCTTCAACATAGACATTTTAAAAAAGAAGTTTTTAAGAAAGACACTTCTCCTTTGAAGCGACAGTGAGGACTGAGTACATTTACTCACGGACAATTCTCATGTACTTTTACTTTACTTGAGTATTTTTACTTTGTGCTACTTTATACTTCTAATCTGCAACATTTCAGACAAATATTGCACTTTTTACTCTTCTACTATCATCTGCCATCTGAAATTTTACATCGAAAAATTATGATGAGCTTATGAAATATGATACTCTACTGTTAAACTAACCAGTGGTGTTTAGAATATGTAAAAATTAAGGGGTTTTGTTTGTTTGTTTGTTTTGTGTAATCCTGCTGGCAAATAAACCAACCAACAAACAGACACAGGTGAAAACATAACCCCCTCAGTGGAGGTAAGAATAATCCAGCAATACGGTTTATTATTAACCACGAAACACACACTGAAAAAAAGTGCTTCAACATAATGAATGCTTTTATTTTTGATATGTTATGTCAATTACTTTCGTACTTGTCTTGAATCCAGGAGTTTTACTTGTGATGCAGTATTTTTACACCATGATATTTCTGCTTTTAATTAAGTTAAGGATCTGAATACTTCTTCCTCCTGAGGTTTTCTTTTCTTTTGGCACTTTGTTGCTACTTGTGGTCACAGAGGTCAAGAATTAGATGTTTTGAAACTTTTTCCACCTTTCTGCTCTTTTTCTCCCATTGTGATTAGACTCCTTACAAACTGAATAACCACCTGTTTTTCTGGACATTTAGAGCAGGGATGCAACCCTATGCCTATGTTTCATTTTCCATTTATCTCTATATTTAGAAACATTGTTCTTTTTTTATATTTAGAAATTTTATTTAGAATTTTTAATGATATAAAACAGTTTGATAGAAACAGTGAAAAGAGACAGAGACTGACTTCCACAAAACTAATTTCAGGTCATCTTATGTATGAGTTAATGTCTAACATAGCGAGGTCACACTCACTTTACACACATCACATATACTACTACTGTCACACCACTGCCTCCAAATATGTGAACAGTAAAAGATGTACTTTCAACAATTACATGAAAACGTTATTTGACTGTGTTCATGAGGCTGTGGGCAGCGGCCCCTTGTCGGTCCCCCAGGTGTGTCTCGGATCGTCGGGGGCCAGGAGGCTCCTGAGGGGGCGTGGCCCTGGCAGGTCAGCATCCAGATCAGGTCCAGGCACCACTGTGGCGGGACAATCCTAAACAGCTTCTGGGTGCTCACTGCCACACACTGCTTCTACAAATACCTGTGAGTGTTACACACAAACACAACTGACCTGCACCTTCTCGTGTGTTGTATTTACCTCTTTACCTATTGACAGTTGCCACGCTGAGGTATTTGACCCGCCTGGTATTTGATGAACTCAGATATGCAAATCCTGGATGCAACCAATGTGTCTATGAGCCATCACATGTGCAAAGAGAACACACAATCATCTTCAAGAAAAACAAAAGCTGTGACTGGTTGTGTGATGGAAATGAGCTGGTGCCAAACTGGGTTATTTTAAGATCCAAGCTCAGTATTTTACTGTCTGTCTCTGTTCAGATTAACTTGCTATGTATGATCGTTTTATTCTGTCATCTCCTGGCTTTTCAAACAAATTGTGATTTACCAGCTGTTGATGCCACAGGATGTCCCCTGATCTATGGCCTCCTCATGGTTTTGGTGACAATTGACTGCAGGAACATCAGAGTATATATGCATTTCTTATTATTCACTACTGTCTGTAAGTTAAAGTGCTCCCTTTGGGGACATCAAAGCTTTACTCTACTCCTCTCTCCATTATGTACCTTATATTGTTCACGCACAACAAAGAATACACCTTGCAGGATCTGATGGAAGCAACCTTTATGTGCTAATTAGGATGGGCAAAGTGCAGATCTGGACATGACAAGGGAGTTGATGGATAAGAATGGACATGACTCAGATTTATTCTTAATTTAATCTTTGTCCTTCTGTTTTGTGTCCAGTTGGATCGGCAGATCCCATTTCCGTGTAGTGGCAGGGCTTAATGTGTTATCTGCTCCAGGAGATCATGCCCAGATCCGCTCCATCAGCAACGTCAAAATGCACAAGGACTACGACGATGTCTCGTCTGACAGCGACGTGGCGCTGGTGCTCGTCAGCTCTCCCTTCAACTTCACCAACCACGTCCAAGCCGTCTGTGCTCCTCACAATGTGACCCATGAGTTCATCCTCAACTTCAGCCACTGTTTCATCTCTGGATGGGGGAGCAGCTATTACAAAGGTTGGTAGAAAATCTCACAGATTCTGCAGGGATTATTATGAAAAGCATGATGGTGAGTTTTCATGCCGAAGTGCACTTGAGCAAGACGCTTAATCTCTGAGTGGTTTAGATTCACTGTGGAGGGAGAAGGTTCCACTTTACAGCAAGACACATTAACCTTTAACTATAGTCAGTTCAAAGTAAACATTCATTGAGCTAAGCAGGCACATCTTTATATAAAACCCTTCAGCGAGATTCTCTATGGCGAGACTTTATTAATGATTAATTTATTTATTGATTGATTTTTTTTTTCAGATCAGTGATAAATTGTTAGCCTATAATATGTAAATTAAAATGGATCCTTCATCAGTAGGAAGGCTGCAGAGCATCTGGTCCAAGAATAATTTATTCATGACTCAATAACATTTAAAGGCTGCAGCTTTTATTTTAGAATAAAAAACACACAATTATTTATTAATGACCTTTACACCTGTAACTGCATATAACCCTGTCACAGTGAGGCAAGTTTGCAGTTACATATAATCACCAGTGATGCCAATGCCCAATGACCTCAGGAGCCAGCCCATGAATAGATTTAAAGGAGATTAGTAAAACTTTAAAATCAGTTCTGAAATGGACTGGCAGCCAGAGAGATCCTGTGATTAATTCATTTTCCTTACAATTTAAAAGGCCTTTATAAGTAAAGTACCATTTTGGTGTGCGTACCGAAGGCAGGCCGATGAACAGACTGCAGGAAGCCGAGGTGGAGCTCATTGACAGGAGAACATGTAACCTGATCACCTGGTACAGCGGCCTCATCACTGAAAACATGATCTGCGCTGGACTGGAGAGCGGGGCAGCTGATGCCTGTCAGGTGCTGATTCGTACGTTTATAATACAGGTGTACGAAGTCACTGCAGGCTTCACTTCAGTTCAACATGGCTGCCGTTAATGTGTGCTTCAGGGTGACAGCGGAGGTCCTCTGCAGTGCTACAGCGAGGACGAGGAGAGGTTTTATGTGGTCGGAGTGACAAGCTTCGGGGAAGAGTGCGGACTTCCTCACAGGCCGGGGGTGTACACACGAACCAGCAGGTTTGCAGGTTGGCTGCAGACAAGTCAGACAGCATCAGCGTCTGCTGTGCACAGACTGAACACAAGACTGATCTCAGGTCTGCTCGGTGCTGATCTGACGCTGCTCATCCAGTGTGTCATCAGTAAATATCACTGCTGAACATGAAGCAGTTTGAAGGTTTTTTTCTTTACACTCATTTGGATCGATGACAAAATACTCGACTAACTCACATTTTTTTTGTCTGCTTGTTTTAACATTATTACCAGTGCTTGTTCAAAGGCCTTGAAAACCAGTTTTCTCATGAATGCAGCATACAGTGTTGGTTATTCCACATGAGAGCTTTCTGCATTTGTGTTTTGACTTTATTCATCATAGCCCACAGCAAGTTCTCTGAAATTCCTGGAACAACCCACCTGCCTAATGCCTTCAAAAAGTGTGCACAAGTGTGCCGGGGAGATTGGTGCCGTTTTAAAAGGCAAAGAGTGCTCACATTGCTGATTTGATTTAATGTTTTTCTGTTTACTGCACTTTGTGTGACTTTAAGTGGTCTATATATATATGTTATTATAATGGCAACATTTTTTAAAGCATCCTAATTTTCCCTCTTGCACCCACAAGTTTTGCACAGAACTGTAAACATAATGCACTCCTTAGCCCCTCACCCTAACCTTAACCATTACAGCTAAAAGCCTTACCCTCAACCTACCTACGCCTAATTTAACATTAATAATTTTGCAGGCCATTTTCAAATGCATGCTGTATAATCTCAGACTCTCCGATGTGTTTTTTGACCACTATTCCAGGAAGACATGGTTGAAATTCATTCTTCAATCTATTTGCAACAAAACTGCATGACCAAATGGCAACAATATAACTTTGAGACGTTAAATTTTCATATCATGCAGAAATGAATAAAAATGAATGGATGCCTGAAAAATACATCCAAACATTTTAACCACAGCAGCACAGTTTGAACATTGGTTGGTTGTGATATAACATGTATGTGTTTTCTTGTAAATAGGACAAATAAAACATAAAATCACGAGCAGGGTTCTTTAATACTTAGTGAAGAACCTGTCAACCGGCTATCAAGATACCGTTTAATGTTGTTAAAGAAATATTTTCATTATATCTTAAAATGTGAAGTGAGGAGTTCTAGATGTGAATATCTGTAGGTAGTTCTCCATAGCAGGTAGTCACTGGGCTGAGCTGCCATCATAGAGCAGAGACAGTAAATAGACTGACACCTGGTGGAAGGAAGGTGCTACTTTTCTGTAATGCAGCAGCAGCTGATCCCCGAAGCTTCCACAGACCAGAAGAAGCACAACAAAGTCTGACAAAGCATTTTTTTTCTTTATTTGACATGAAACACATCCAATGACAGTGTGACAGTGTTTGTGTCAAGTAAGACATGTTGTTAGAAGTTATCGCACCATTGACTAGTTCAGAATGTCTTTGCTGCAGCTCGACGATGCATAGTGAACAGACTGTTGAGGTATACATTGTGGGCCCTTGAGTTTTGTGACGTTTGTGTGAAAGATCCTAATTTCTTTACCTCACATGTACATTTACATTTTGTGCTTAGAGTAATTTTGGAGGATTGAAACGTACGCCATTCCTCACAACAGGACAACTTGAAAAAAAAAAAATATTCCATTGTCGGAACGTTTCGACTTGCATTGTCCTGGTGGAATTGCCTGATGAGAGAGTTTTCATCAGATCTCAGAGCTGATGAAAACTGGCGATGACGAACAATTTTAGAACCGAGCGGTGAGTGAAAACTTCAGAAAGATGTTGGCATGGAAAAAGAATGACTTCAATTTTCACGCAAAAAGGGCACCCAGAAAGATTTGTTTGTAATGACATTGGAGGGCAAAAAGTCTGTCAGCTTTCCCTTATTGAATAGCACCAATGTCTTTTGAAAAGGCTTGAAGGGCAACATGAAATTATAAAACTTTTATTAAAACTTGTCGGAGTGAAACAGTAGCGACAAAGCAATTATCACACAGTAGCTCAGAAGCTTGAGTTTGTTATTCATGAGTAACTAACTTGTCCCAGATACTGGCTCGCATATGTGTCGTCAGTGTCGGTCACTGAATGAGAAGTGGTTTACCCATGTGCTGTACTGTGTGTCGAGCTGCTTCTAAACCAAAACAGCTGTTTGCAGAAGTTGTGCAGTTTTAAAGAAAGATTACATCAGCAAAATATTGATGAAAACCCTATAAAATATATTAAATTCCAATTTTGGATGAAAAGAATTAAAAATACAGTGGAGGCGACATTAAAAAAAACAAACAAACAAAAAAAAAACGAAGAAGAAATTAAAAAAAAAATGGTTTAATATTCCGGGATCATTTTCTTACAAAAGACAAACCTTGTTGCACCTGAAAAGCCAAATATCACTGTTAAACTGAACACACACACACACACACTCACTCACGCACACACACAAAATGATATTGGGAAAGTGCACATTGTTCCTGCCAAAATAATCTGAAACCTTGATTTCTCTTTTGCAATGTGATACCATTAAATTAACAATGCAGAAAAAATGCTGTCAAGTATGAAAGATCAGTCAAGTTTTTTTTTGTTTTGTTTTGTTTTTTCTCTCAAATCGACAAAGTTCATTTCCATGTACACATTAACACCAGTAATACAGTATTTGACCTCTAAAATACAGTATACAGACAACATCCTTACCCTCATTTATTACCTTCCTTTTTCTGTTAAAGGAGGATTCTGCCATTTTTAAATCACGAGTTGCTTATTGATTGCTGTTCATTCTTAATTTAACTTCTTTTTTGTTCAGTGTTGCAGACATTGGTTTAAATGGTAATGAAGAAATGACAAAGGCATGACTGCAAACTTAAAAAGAACAAGACAACCCCCCTCCCCTTAAAAAAAAAAGATATGAGAAAGATAAACTGATGTCTGATTCAACGTGAAAAATGGTGTAATAGTTCTTTAAGTACACTAATATTACAGCCAGAAATGAGGGATCATATGTAAAAACTACTGAAGTTCCACAGGTTTAGTAAGGCAAAGTTCTGTCCTCATTCTTGATATTCTTGATGTTTAGAAATTCAGCAGTCCATAATGGTAAATGTCCCAATGGTGCAATAAAAAGGCACTGACTTGCCTTCTGAACATTAAATGACAGATGTTCTTTTCTTTAACATGGGAAACTACATGGACTGAAAGCCAGCAGCTCACTTCAGTTCAAGCCAGGAGACGGTGAAACTCTACCAGCCCATGACAAAAAAGCAAAAAAAAAAAAAAAACTCAACTCAAGGTCTTCTTACTCGCTTCCTTTGAAGCTTTCAATCCTATTGCTTCATCAGCAGAGTTTGCTGACTTGTCACGCAGCTGCAGATGAGCAAACTTTCCTTTATTCTGAATAGTTTTACCTGCTAAAATCTAAAACATCTGTCACGGATCTCTAAAATCTCCAGATTTTAGAAGGCCATGACAACTGAGAAAACTTTGTAAGATAATGAAGACTGTGAGATGGTCGAAAGCCTTCGAACAAGCAAGTAAGCTGACCGGTCAAGAATGAACCGTCAAGCTTAAATCCGTCAGCTCTGCCCTCGTGTGTTGTTATTACATTTAAGCCTAAGAGCTCAGCTTTTTCACAAAAAATAAAATGCCCAGATTTATAAAAAAAAAAAAAAAAGAAGAAGAAGAAGAAGAAGAAGAAGAAGAAGAAGAAGAAGAAGAAGAAAAAGAGGTTATTTCTCCACCTTCACCACTGTTCTGAAGATATTTCCAGAATCCTCAAAGACTCCTCCAACCATCTGGATGAAAAGAATATTCAGTTTGGTAACTGGGTTAAAAATGTTTTTCCTTGTGGAGCAGATGGAGCATTTATTCATCCAGATAACTGGAAGTCTTGAAATACCTCCAGAACAGCAGTAAGTGTTTTTTTTTTTTTTTTTTTTAAAAAGACCTTCTAGGTGTTTCAATGATCGCTGGGTATTTATTGTTCAGATGCTAAAGTGCTTTGACTCGCATGTTATTGCTAACCCATGAAAGCAACAATACTGGGCTAAGCTCCGTCTAAATATTCAGCCTAGGCAATGCTAAACCAACCATTCCACTGTCCACTGCAGTGTGGCTCCTGGGCTTGTTATGTTTTGTTTTTTTGTTTTTTTGGGGGGTTTTGTTTTGTTTTTTGGCCCATATGTAGAATTAGCATGCACACCCTAACACCAGGCATAGCTTCAACTCTTCCTCTGAAAATTGGTGCTTTAAAAACAATTTATTAGTACTATCACAATCATGAGAACTATCTAATGGACCAACTCCTACCTACACTGAAAAATGAAGAATCTGTTTCATCTCTACTATCCAGGTTTGTATGTTTGTGACGCGAGTCTTTCTTTTCCCACACCAACAAATAATTTTTTTTTTTTTTTAGGAGATTTTGTAATGTGTGAATGCCGACAGCATGCCTGATGGCAAATACAGCACGTCATGGAAGGTGAAAGCCACAGTGCACCTGGTTGGAAGGTAACATGTCAGGATCGCCCCTTGTGGGCTGCACTTGCTGGTGGCACTTTTTAATACTGATGCGGATTTGCTCTCGTGACAGCAGCAGACACTGGGGGCTGTCCCCTCGAGGAGGGTGAGACAGGAAGTGGACTCAGAGGTGCGAGGACCTAAAAGTGCAAAGGGGGGAAAGTTCCAGCTCCTCTCAGCAGTTCCAGTGCACCATTCTGCCTTCAAGAAACTAGGGAGGGTAAAAAAAAAAAAATAAAATAAAAAAATAAAATAAAATCCACACACACACACAGGGATGAATGGTTCAGGATATAAACCAAGGAATGGAAGGAGGGTAGGATTTCTTTCTTTGATGAAAGTATGTAATTAAAAATGTCTTATAAAAAACATGAATTGAAGCAATGAGGGAGAAGTGGGATGCACAGAGAGGATGAAGGATCAAATTTCCTCCAGTTGACTGATGTGTCTATTCTATTCAGAGGAGAGTAAATCTCAGTGAACCTGGACTGCAGCGATCGAGCAGGTGGAAGCGAAGAAGGAACAGTTTCTGAGAGGGAAGCATGTTCTCACTATAGTACTGGTACTCGCATTCCCACATTGTTTGGTGTTTTTGAGTATGTGTGTGTGTGTCTGAGGTTTAACATCGGGGTTGCTACTGAACGCACCCCAATTCCTTCTCCCTCATGTTCGTCCTCAGAGCCTGGCTCAGTTTTCTGCATCAGTTGGTGGAGGGTGTTCACATGTTGTAGGCCACGTAGATGGGGTCCAGTTGGTCTGCCAGGAAGGAGTCTCGCAGGTGCATCCTCTGCTTCTCTCCTCTGGAGTTGATGGGGATCACCCCGGGGTCCACGATGACCACCACCCCGACGATGAGGTGGTGCTCCTCCAGCACCACGTTAGTGACGAGGGGCACCAGGTCCAAGGCCTCCTGCTCCGAGCCGCTCAGCTCCGCCACCACCACCAGCAGGTTGGTCCATGTAAACACAGCACTGAGGGGAGAGAAGTGTGTCGAGCACGGACCGAATTCAGTCACATTTTCTGTGTTACTGTCTAGAGGCTTTTTCAGTAAATATAAAAGTGTGCAAAGACAACAAAACATTATGCACATGACCGGTACACAAACTGAGTGAACCTCACCTCTCTGCGATGCTGCGGTGGGCTCGGGACACAGACGTTTCGATGTCGATGGGGTGATAACGCAAACCCCTCAACTCCAACGTTTCATCAAGGGAGCCCACCACAAATAAGGCATCGTGACGATCTGTAGCAGAAAAGGACAAATGTATTTGATTATTTACACTTAACTGAGGTGGGGTGACAACGTTTACATGTCACGTATATATGATCAATGTGATGAATCTTTATTTTACTTATATTACTAAAACCAGAAACTCCTATTTGGCACTAACTTTTATCAAATGTCTTCTCACCTCCACTTGCATCCAGTAGCTCGGTCCTCTTGATGAAGCCCAGGTAGCCCGTCCTGGCCCACAGAGTGTGGGGCTCCCCAAAGCTGAGTCTGGTGTTGAAATGATCCGCCTGCAGGCTCTCCTCCCCGTAGATGGTGTAGTAGCCGCTGGCGCTATGAGGACTGTTCACCCAGATCTAAACAGACACAGAAAGGCTGGAGTGTTTCTGTATTCGCGTGACCTCCAAAACCTGAGCAAACCAATTTCCCTTTTGAGACTAATAAAGAAAAACTTGTGGTTAAAGAACACAGTCAGATTAATCGGTTAGTGTGTCCCTCCGCTCTGTGTATCAACTAGCCAGTGAAACTGAAAATGCAAAATGCTGAAGAATCTTAAGAAGAATCTTTAGATAAAAAAGAAAATGATTAGGTATTGTTTTCCCATGATCCTCTCTGCCCACTCACCTCCCCAAGATGTGAATCTCCCAGCGGGCCTCTGGTCTCTGGGTTGACTATGATGACCCTCACTCCCGGCAGGATCTTAGAGAAGGAACATAAGAGGAGGCTTTAGCTTTAGGGATAATTTAACCACATCTATTACCTCTCTGGGTCTGTGGCCAGTGAGACCATTGCAGAGATGAGTTTTACTGGTCAATAATCAATACTCACGGTGCCTGACTCCATGAGTGGAAGACTCTGCGGCGCTCCTCGCTCCACCAGCCTCACCCTGAGGGACACGGACAAAAGACAGCCGCTCATTCATTCTGTTCTGATCTGATCAACATACCGAGTTTGCTTTCAGCATTTCTCATCCTGTGATGAATGAAGTTGCCTTTGTACTGGTTACAAGGGCCTCCGGCCCTACCTGTCGTGACGCAGGGACTTCATGTCAACATAGACAGTGGAGGGGTCTGGTCCAGCAGTTCCCTGAGGACACAGAGAGGAAAATAAACCACCTGAAATCTGGAAAAATGGACTGAAGCTAAAACATCTTCTGTCTTCAGTAACAGTAAAGGCTGGAATGAAAAAATATTTTTTGTAAACTGGCTATATACTGCATAACACTGGCGAAGTAACAGCTCTACTAAAATTAATATAATGAAACAGAAACAAACAATGGCCTAAATGAGGAAAAGTAAAGATAAGTAGTGTAAACTCATTAGAAAATTCAGTGTGTTTCTGTATGAAACCAACCTGCAGGCAGATGGCCAGGTTGACCCTGGAGCCGAACGCCGTGCTGACGGCGCGCGGCGACAGGCCGAGGTCTTTGAAGAGCTTGGAGAAGGACTGCGTGAGAGCGAGACGAGGCCGCTCCTCTGCTATCACCACACAGCTCCGCACGCACGACAGATTCAAGCCTCGCGCCTGGAGACACGCACCGCTAAATGTTATTCACACTTTTAACAGATCGGTGTGGATGGAGCTTGACACAAACATGCAGAGTGCTTTGAAGTAGCAACAGAATAAGCTGAGATACTGAGATATAAAGAACCAGATTTATTACACGTAAACTTCCATATGCTGTGAGCACATACAGGAATACAAAAAGATTTCCATTTTATTGAAAATATATGTTAAATTATTGCTTATTCACTCAGTTTGAATGATTATTCATTGCTCATTACAAAACAATCGTTTTAAAATGATTAGACAGGTGTTTATTAGTCACCTTCCCATCAGATTGGATTCCTCTGAGAAACTAATTTATCACTGTGCTGTTATTAGAGTAAAAACAGAAATGACAGAGCAGTAATTTTAAAGAGGAACACCATGTGGCAGATTGTGAGTGTGTGTGTGAGTTCTGACCTTCAGCATCTCTGTCTGGGTGCCCAGGCCTTTGGTGCAGAGCTCCATGACAGAGTAGGAGCAGAAGGTGTCTCTGATCTTGTACTGACTGAGCGTGCTCAGCCACAGAGGCAGCGAGCTCTCCAGCTCCAGGGGAGGGATAAGGATGGACTGGTGACCTGAGTAAACACTGGACCAAAAACACACTCAGTTTAGCAACAATGCCACAATTACAGGCTACAGATACATGAAATGTGATATTCAGTTTGTGTTTGTGTGAGTGTGTGTTACCTGGAGAGGCACCACAGGACGAAGCCCAGGCCACAGTATGGGTCCAGACAGATGGCTATTTGGCGTGAGGAGTAGAGCTCACACTGCAGCTTAATGGAACGGCACAGAGTACTGACTGCAGCATGAGACATCTGGCGAGAAATGGATGTAAACTTTTAAAATCCTACACAGTGCAAGCGAATTCACCATGAGCCGTTGTGCTGCAGATACTATTCGGTTACACACAAATACTACTCATGTCCTGTGCCTAGTGTCTGTAACATGTACTGACAGTATAAACGTAGGACTTTTTTTTTTACGCATCCATTTAACCTGCTAAATTAAAGTGATGATAATATAAGTGTACAACATCAACTCGCCTACGCCTCCATTTCTGATAGCATTAACATTTTTTGCCACCCCCAGTATTACTGACCACATCTCTTGCTAAAATTACTTAAATTCAACTTCAATTTTGCCACTGAAGAGTATTTACCTTAAAAATCCCCTACAAGATGCTATGATATATAAAAAACATCATCTTTGAGTTTCAATTACCACATTAAATCTTTTTAAAATTACATCTACTCCTTCTCCCTCATTGAAAATTGCAAACATTGTTCATTTCAAAGGTTTAGCTACTAGACACAAAATGTCCATGAAAAGTCCATTCTCTGTGTATTTGAACTGGAGGCTTCAAATGTCCACGTCACATTTGTGTAAACTGAATACTGAACCAGGACTGGCTTCCAAAGTAGTTGCAGCGCCACAACATTATGCTCTTAAACTCAAGATTTAAGGAGAGTACAAAGAAACTTTCATCCTTCAGCAGATGAAGGTGAAAACAGCCTCTGGCTTCATGTTATGTATGATATGAACGATCTGTGAGAGTGATTTACCTTGACTCCGGTCAACATGCCTGTAGTGGACACACTGAAGTCCAGGTAGGCCAGCATCTCAGCTGTGGGGGGTTTGTAGATGTGCGGAGGCCGCTTTCTGGGGAGATCATCTGGGAGGAGAGGGAAGAGGATTTTTGTTTTGATTTTCTTACTGGACAAAATAAATCACACACTTTCAGTCGACATTTGGTTTCCCCAAATAGGACACCTTGTGTCCAAAAGAGGAACACATTTTTTTAATCTCAGGCTTTTGTGTTAAATATGCTACAGCGAGAGATGTGTCATAAAGGGTAGTGAAGTACACGATGTCCTGCTTATAACATCATGCCGAATGCCTCTAAGCTGTTCTAACTTGAACAGATCTCGACAGAGTTCAGCACCTGTATCAATGATCGTGGGCCATGTCTTGACGTTGACGCTAGCGGCAGCCTCCCTGGACCTGAGGATCCTCATCAGAGGCTGAGTGGTGAGGATGCAGGCTGCTTTGCTCACCTGTGACACACAGCAAACACACAGAGAATTTCAGTAAAGGACACAAATTGCCATACGTTCACAGTAACCACTGGTGAAAATTTGTGCTGTTACTCAAATAAAAGGCATTTCATCATTTTAATACTTTATTGATCCCTGAGGTGAAATTCAATTTTATTGGCCTCCCTCAAGGGAAATCGGTTATGGGGGTCAACAGCAGAAGTACTTGCTTAAGGGCACTTCAATATTTCTAACAAAAAGTGGTGCATAAAAAGAAAGCGTGAGGTTCATATTCCTTCGGGGGTATAAGATACATGTTTTGGTGCTTGAACATGATTTGATATTGACAAATTAGAACTATGTTATAACGGTGGGTAACAAACTGTGCTGTACAGTTCAGTGAAACTAAACTATGTTTGAAGATGTAATGAATCAGAAGTTGTTTCTTTAAAAACTCAGTTTAACCAAAAATGGGTAAAAAAAACAAAAACAAATGGGTATATATATATATGGGTACTGCATATTCCCCTTTATGTTATCAGTGGTAATGCTTGATATTTAAAAAATTGTAAAAGAAAACATTATTTATCAAATATTCAATGTTTTATGACACAGTCCAGGTGATGTGTACTCACATCAATGATCATGCGGACAGTGGGGAGAGTAGCAGCCAGGTTCTGTGGATGAGGCGGCCTCACTGTCACAGGAATGACTCCGGCATAGAGACAGCCGTAGAAGGCAGCTATCAGGTCAATACCTGCAGAAGTAAGAGACAGACAGGAACCTCGTGAACTAAAACTATAGGCACGTTTAACAGTGGCGGTTCTTCATTGTATGTTAAATGGAAAAATAAGTAAAGATGGCTGCCTACAGTGATGACGGATGAGTGTATGTTTGTGTTTACCTGGAGGATAAAGCAGCACCACATTGTCTCCTGTGTTCAGGCCTCCTCTCTCCATTAAGGTGGCTGTGATTTTCTCTGCTCTCTTGTGTAGCTGAGCACAAGTGGCTGTGCACACTGCTACCCCCTACAGCAAAAACAGAGGAAGCTCAGCTGAATGTACAACCAACAAAATGGATCACCATTAGTACCATCGCAACATTTCCAAGATAAAAAAAAAGACAATATTGGTTGAGTGTGTGTCCATATGTGTACGCATTTAATCTACCTTTGCGTTGAGCAGCACATAGAGGACATGGTCTGGGTCAGTTTGGGCTCTCCATTGCAGAGCTTCAGACAAGAACTGGTGCTGAAAAAGGCACAGAGGAGAATGTGTCATCACATAAACATCAAGGATGAACCGAATGAATATGTTTACTGCCCAATTAAAAATCGCGCACAGGTGCATCAGTGGCAAATAACAACCATATAAAAACACTCATAAGAAAGAAACTCATAAAAGCTGGCCTGAAATATTAACGGTCCTCTCTGTGACAACAGATTTATTCGTTTCAAACAGACTGTGAGGGCCAGGAAAGAGGACTTTGATATTCTGTGACGCTTTTGACTTCTCACACTGTGACACACAAGCACAGGAGTACAGGAGTGTCCAGGGATTTTTTTTTTTGCCAAGAACAGGGTCATGCTGGGACCATCTGGACCTGGTAGGAGGCAAATTGGAGCCACTGTCAAAAACGAACAAGCTATGGGCCTTTCAAACAAATGGTCATTAAAAAAAAAAAAAAAAAAAAAATTAAGTTTCCACAACACATTAATGCCTCAGTGGACTATTTCTTAAGACTGGCTTCATGGGAGCAAATCACTGGCTATTTCTTACAATTAAATACATTTGAAAAATTAAACCCAATATTAGCATCTTGATCAGTAGTGAACTAGTGCACACAACAGAACGGAACAGGACAAGAAAGCAACAAAGTCCTTTGAAGGCAGAGGCCAAGTGAACATTAGGGAGCACATAGAAATAAAAATTAAAAAACAAAGTGAACACCATGACGTTCTCCGGACAAACAAACGAATAATTTAAAGCAGTGTCACATTGCTAGCCATATCAAAAATCACTGGCTGGAGTTATCCTTTGTGCCACCCACTCTCTCAGTCAGACAGGTCGTGCTCTGGATCAGGAGTCACATCATGCACACCGGCTGCCCTGACCACTCATCAAGCCATGCTACACATGGGAGCATCACAGTGAACAGGGCGAGCAGAGGTGCACATGAAAATGTACCTAATGAATACTTACAAGATAGTAGCACAATGCATCAGAGTATATGATTACATGGCTTTCATCGGTCACGTGCTAGGAGCTTATAATTGTTTTGCTTATAAAAGTCTGATTTACCTCCTTAAAAAATAAAGTCTGCACTTGCTGATTTTGTGAAAGAAAATAAAATTTCATTCACTTATAGCTGATAAATGTCACTTAATTTGTTGCTGAGCTTTTGGTTTGGCAAAGCTAATACACTGCTGGAAAACTCCCATTTTAAAAGGTGATGGCAGAGAGTCTGTTTTGGAACACTTAAAAAAAGGAAGTAAAATTACATTCTCCTTTTGTATGTATTTTATTAATGAAGGTGTGTGGGCCTCTGCTGGCCAAGGAAGCAGCCTGGACAGACATCTCTGTGCGTCGGGTCAAAACTGTTGCTGGTGGCCGTTAAGGCTGTCGCGGCTGCAAAAGCACATCTGACTGACAGAAGCGGCAGAAGCAAAGACGAGTGGGGGGCCAGACTAGAGCCTTACCATCATGGTGGGCCACATACAGAGCTAAAGCCCAACCCAAGCAAAGTAAAGGCAGAACAACAACAGAGATTTAGAATGAGACATCAGCATCCATTCAGAGCATTTCCATTTTATACATCAGTTTGATCTGAAAACGTTTATGTTTCATAGAGTGAAGGAATGCAACTACTGATTATATCACAATCCATTAATTTCCGGATTATTTTGGTTTATTTGGTGATTAATTGTTTGGTCTATAAAACAATATCCCAATTTCCTAGAGATTTCCTAAATCCCATTAAATGTCTTGTTTTGTCTGACCAACAAAACCCAGAGACATTCAGTAATTCAACACCATTTACAATTATGTTGAGACAATATCTGAGAAGCTTTAAACATCACATATTTGGCATTTTTGCTTGTTAAATTACTTAAAAAAAGCTTTTATAAAATCAGCTATTGATTAATTTCCTGTTGTCTATTTGACTGATCAGCACTAGTATAGTGTATAATATACAATGTCAAAGAAAAGCAACACTATAAAGTTTATATAAATTTTGTCTCACTGTCCAGGTGTTAAAGTTAGATTCATAGACGAGTCACAGTCTTACAAATTAAATTGTTGAAACTGTTGTTTGAGTGACATCATGTGGAAAGATACTACATCCATTATTAAGAGTTCGATAATTATTCTAGGGTCAGTGTGGTGGTTTGGCTTTCAGTACCTTTCGGATCAGATCCTGGTCCTCCACCACACCCAGCTCTCTGCCCGTAGCCTGAGCGATCCGTTTCCCAGCCACCAGGTTGCCAACCAGCATAGAAGCTGGACCGACATCCACTGAACAAATGAGAGACAATCATGGTCTATCTATCATCTATAACACTGAGTAACAGTAGCCATGATACAAACAGTACAAACCCCAAAATAGAAGCAAAAACCCACCAGTGTTTGACTGATCAGCTGTCAAGATGATGAGCTGATTGAATTAAATAACGAGTCAAATGACACATACTGACATGACAATATTTCTGATTCTCTCTCCTGGTTATGGTGTTGTATGGTAAGCACCAGTAGATATGGTCTGTGGCAGCCTACCTGGCTGTTTCTGCCGTGGTTTGGGCAGGTTGGTGACACAGGTGTGTGGGCACATGAGGATATTACAGGGGTGCAGGTTTCCCTCCAAAAAGTTCTGCTTGGTTTCACAGATGTGGATGCCTCCGAGCGGTGTTTTGGGGAGGGTGTTGGCTGGGACGAGAGCGAGGCAGTACAGGCCAACCTGGTGGATACTGTCGATGGCCTGTGCAGGAAATACGCATCACGTGATTTGGGGTCATAAATGCAGAATAAATAGAGTATATCATAATATTTAAGAGAAAATTCTGTTGAGTGTTTGTGAACTTCAGGTGGCCCAAGCTACAAGCTACAGGCACTTTTATTTCATCTATAATGATTCTGAAATGCACATAACATTTTCAAACATAACTAAAGGGGTATGGCCGTGACATAATTAAAGTCAGTATACCCAAATACAGACACAACAAAACAAAATAACAGCATATACAAAAAATGTGATAGCTTTAAGGGAGACGGGAGCAGATTTGTTATTTACCTGCAGTACTCGACTCATCCACTGGAAGCTGTCCTCCTCGCTGGCATCGGGCCTCTGCTCTGCCACAATGACTATCCTCTCATCATAAAACACTGTCACTGAGAACACAGCGATCCTGCATGGGTGACAACAGAGGAGTGAGCACAAACACCTTCTCTATACACACTGAGAGAGGCTGTAGGGTGCTAAAGCAGGGTTTCTGCAGTGTTCACAAAAATTATATTTAAGACTTTTTAGGACCTTTTTAATATCATATAGAATGCAGTTTAATACCTTTTAAACAGTCATGATGGAAACAAACAATAAGGCCTGCATTTATTTATCAAGTACATATATGTTTTGACAGATAGTGGGGTCCAAAAGTCTGAGACAACTTTCCCCATTGGTTTGGATGTCACATACTCCATCCAAGCTTGGATCCAGATATGCAGCAGAAAACTGATGGATGGATTAACCATTTAAAAAATAATCAATTTGTTAATTTAAGTTTTTGCTAAAACTGACACTTGTCCATTTTAAGTTGATGAGTCTCCTATCAACAAAGATACTATCATTGTTTCATTGAATTATCATTGCTTATATGGGTACATTTATTATTGGAATGGTCTTCCTTAGTGTTTCCAGTGCATCCATGCGCACACTCTTATGAGGTGAAATTCTACACACAGACACACAACAGCTCACAGGAGGCAGTCAGTGTCTCACCTCCCCCTGTAAACTGTTTTGACAGGCTCCACTGCGAGCGCAGTGGCCACCAGGTCGTCTGCGTTGTGACGTCGCCCGCTCACCATCAGCAGCCCCTCAATCTTCCCCACAACAAACACCAGACTGCCCTGTGAAGCAGACAGATTTAACTCAGCAAGGAGTCATGCCACCTTCCTTTTACTTGCTAACTCTCATTAGTTTTGTGTATGCCTGCCTTACCGGTCCTACAAATCCCAGCAGACCAGTACGAGTAAAGGGAATTTCTCCGATGGGTGCTCCGGCTTGGTTGACAGGGATCACCTACAGATTAGCAGTGAGATCAAAGACTGGACTCAAATAAGGCAAAATTTACTGTGACAAAAAAATATATCAAAAGAACTGTGAGATACAGCAGTTAAATGTTTACTGTAGTACAGGGTGTGTTTATTGTCTACAAAGATTAGAAGTCATAGCCAGAAAACATGATACTGAATAAAAACACAATAAGGGACTTGTGAGAATAACTGTGAGAGCGTGGGAACAGAGTCTCTTAACAGTAAATGCAAGAGTAAATACCATGGAGCTATTGCCTAATGTATGTGGCTCCATCTAGTGGAACATTTACATCAGTGCTCCTTTCTCATTCATCCATTTTCTAAACCATATTATCCTTTGCAGGGATGAGGGCAGACAAGAGGCAGCATACACATGGACAGGCCACCAGGATGTGTTTTACTTAGTGCTGTTAACTACATTTCTTGTCTCATACCAAAATACTTATTTATCAACCACAGCATGTTTTTATACTCTATAATTGTACATCGAAAGCAGTGTCTCAGGAGCAGATAGGTAGTTCTGAAACATGACTTTTACAGACCTCAAATGTGTTCTTGGTGACACCAGGCAGACCATAGTACATGGTGCCTCCAGCTCGAGAGTTGATCACAATCTCTCCTATTTCATCTGTCTTGCACAGCTGTGGAGGTCCGTCTGGTTTCACAATGCACATCAGAGCTGAAACACACAAACGGTTCACAACATTGACATTACATATGTTTAGTAACCTGCATTCCGATGTCACGGCAGGTAGTGAATAGATGGAGAGCTGTGGCACTTAGGTAGTGCCAGTTAGAACTGCAGTTGCTAACCTCCAGGCATAATGTGGCCCACATCCTGAACAGTGAGAGCAGAGTTTTTGTCCTCTGTGTTCACCCTGATGACGCCATGGCTCAGCCCGCCCATGGACAGGATGGCCCTGGCTGGCAGTGGAGCTCCTCGTGCACCAGGTCTGCAGAGAAGGTAGAAGATAGCATTAAAACTTGAACTGAAAACAGAGAAGTGACAGCGTCAGAAAAAATAAAACTCAAACCAGACAGGAAGGCAGCAGAAAGGTTACATCTTATTGAGGTCTGCTGACGCACAAAACAAGTCTCAGTCTCAATGTGCAGCAGATTTAAAACTTTGTCAAGACATGTCTTTATATTGAACAAGACAGAAAATATACAGCACATCCCAGGTTTGGGTGGTTTTAGGAAAATGCCACTTTATTATTTAACTGTTTATTATTTAACTTATATTGTTTAACTGAATTGATCTACCCTTTCTACCCTTAAAAGTGGTGAGATTATTATAGTGTACTTTTTAACTTCATCTAAGAAATGTGTGATGTTGACAGGAGATGTGACTTTGTAAATACCCAGTTGTGTAATCACAAAAGTCAGGCCAGTTGGTGTCAAAATCACTGTTTGTGTCGCGGTTTATGTCTTTGTTCCTCTTACTCTGCAGACTGTTTACTGCAGGCTTTCTTTCCTGGACTTGTGGGTAATCAGTTACATAACTGTAAAAAAAAAAAATAATAATCTCCAGTTTTAACACACTGAAGTGACCTATGGTGAATATTATGTGCAAAGTAACTGTTTGCAGGTAAAACTGCACTGGTTTTGGACTCCCAGATACTGGAGCGCCTCTTTCAGGAACTTGTGAGGATACAAATGTAGTACCTGCGTATGGCCACAGTCAAGGCCTCAGGAGAGGTGGCACATGGACAAATGACCTCAGGCTTTAGACCATGAGACTGGAACACATTCAGGAAGGCATCACATGACGACACAGACCCTGGCAACAAACAATGGATGAAAACATTACCACAACAGGGCAAAAATAGTCACAGCTCACAACCAAACAAAATGACTGTATGTAGCAGCTCTGTATTACAAAGGGACCATGTTTGTGCAGAAGAAGTGACTTACATGGGTTTGCTCCATCAGCCACAATTAGCATACGTATAGAGGACAAGTTGGTGTCTTTCTGGTCCTTGTGGGCCATCATGGCCCAGTGGAGGTCACGGCACTTCACCAAGGCCACACGTGCTATGAGAGGGAATGGAGGACATGCTACATTAGGTACAGTTACATACAGTACTAACAGACTGTCACAACGTCACAACAGCAAATAAAATCCTGAGCTATTTGGCGTGCATACCTGCCTATTGGATACTGGGGTGTACGTGTCTTTGTTATCATTTTCTGTTTATTATTTTTTAAGGCATCACATCACTTTACTTCTATTAACTAAAACTTCTGCTCAGTACTGCATTTAAACAAGGAAAAAAACAGTAAAACAATTCAAATATGGACTATAAAAGTAAGTAACCTTTGTGAATGTGGACCCTCTGCACCCAGGACATAGGACAAGCTTTCATGACAGCATATGGCACTGTGATGGTGTGGATTCTGTTCATGACACTCTTCAAGGAAAAAAAAAACACACATATTTTCAATGTCACACCAAAATTAATAGGATCAGCTATACAGTACAAATTGCATTCAGTCTCACCGTTAAGACGCCATGCCACAAGCCCATATCCTTCTTGCAGTCCAACACATTGACCAGAGTTTCCCCTAAGACAGAAGACATAAAAACACTGACTGCGTCTCTCTGAGCAGAAGAGAGTGAAAATTCATTATAGGACGGGCTGCTGATGAAACATCCTGCTGAAGAGCTCAAGAGCTGAGCATTGGTGTAAAAATGTCTTTTAATGCTTAGTTTATAATGCTTCAGCATCTCACCCTCAAACACACAAGAGTAGGAGAGAGATATAGAGAAAAGCAACAGACATCTATGGTGCATAAAGTGCAGAGCTCTGACCTTCACAATAGTTACAGGCCTGGGTCAGGGCTTGACAGTGGGTCAGCATTGAGATCTTGGACACAGCAACTCCCATCACTGTTCCCTCCTTACTTGCTTTGTACTTTGGTGGAAGAGGCACACGAAAACAAACACAAACAATTATAAAGTTCAATGAGAGAACAGTAATAATGTAATAATCTTAAACACTTTTCATTTGAAAATCACATGTATAGCACTCGTCTGAGAGTTAAATTTTAAATGTTAGGCATTGTATGTTATAAAAACTTAACAGCATCCCAAGTATTCCCAAGTTTTGCAGCATGTTTCACAGTTTTGTGGCAGTAGCAGGAGTCTAATTTAAAACAGTCATAGGTACCCTGCCTGAGGGTTAGCAGATTAATAAGAGAAGTATAGTATAAACAGGAAGTTCACTTCACTGTAATGTCTCTCTGATCAATAAAATCAAATAATATTAATCAGAACCAAAATAGAAATACTAAAACTACAAAATATTTAATGGTTTGAAAAGTACCTCTATGTATGCGGTGTCTGTGTTGGCGGTGGGAATGTGAGGCTGCCAGTCTTTGGATGGTTTGGTCAGGTACTTTGTGTCTGTCACTACCCATTTCATCCTTGGCCATCCTGGTGGAAATAATCAAAACACCACAAAGAAACATGAAGAAATATTTCATCTGATACAACAAAAAAAGGAAACCATGTTGAGGCACAGTAAACTGACAATGTTCACCCTGCAACCTCCTGGTTTCGAGGCCAAAGGTGAGCAGCCAATGCTTAACGAGCAGAGAGATTACACAGCCACCCACTCACACATTCTGCCCCTAAATTAGCCTTTGAACATCACACTGTATATTCCCCTTTAATGAGTTTTTCTAATGGCTCCCAAAGAGACTAAGACAGAGATGAGTCCCGCTGAGCCAGCAGCATTGGCAATGGTGCATTTAAGCTGGCTGACCTTTGAACTGGATGATCTCTCCGTTTGGTGTCTTGGGCAGCCCTTTGAGACACACCTCGCTGGTCAGCGCCAGACTAACACCACAGCTGCCCAACAGGAAGCCAATCTGCTGACTGCCTGCATCCTGCAGAGAAAGACAAGGGTGAAGAGACTTATGGCACACAGGGAGATGCATGTGTACAAAACTGTGACAATTGAAAACCATGCACACACTTGATGTCAAAATGTTGGTCCTAAAATAAATCCATATTGTCTATATGGACATGTAAGTAATGAGGCCTTAGATACTGTATATCATATACACAGAGATGACTAGAAGCACATACATTAGGACTGAAACTAACATATACTTCCATTACTGATTAGGCTGCTAATTATTTTCTCCATTATTTGTTTAGTCTATAAAATGTCACTAAATAGTGAATAAAGTTTCACTGAGGCCAAGATGAAAGCTTCAAATATCACGTTTTGTGCGATCAACAGTCTAAAACCCATAGACATTCAGTTTACAAAAACATAGAGAGGCAAAAAACATTTTTTTTGCATTTTTGCTTGGAATATGATTTAAACAAATTATCAAAATGGTTGCCGATTATTATTCTGATGATGATGAACTGATCAATCAATTGACTAATCGTTGCAGCTCTGTCATATATGGCATTAAATGGCTTGGTGCTTTATAAAAGCTAATAAATAAAATAGCTACAATTGACCTAGTTTACCTTTCATTAAGTGCCACACATCCTAGATAACTGAGAATTATTATGTTTATTATGTTTGCATCACTGCATCATTCTCAATCCATGTATGGTCTGTTATCTGACAACGAAGAACTGCATCTGATTTTGTATTTCTCTGATCACAACAGAGGAATTCCCTTGACAACAGAGACATCTTTACCTGTCGTGACAGTGGTACCTCAATGGGCACAGGGATGACCTCAGCTAACAGGCAGCCATAGAAAGCCACCCAGAACATGCCAGGGTCACTGTTGGGATACACCAGCGCCACCTGAGGAACAGAAAAACTTATTGTCCCTGTCATGTTTATTTATACTCCACTGAGTGGCAACTAACAGACTCTTACCCGATCTCCTGGTTGTAGAACAGGCTCAGTCTTGGTGCCTAATTTATTCAGCAGTGTATAGGCCAGCTTCAGACTGCGACTCCATAGTTTGCCTGTGGAGAAGAAAAGCGAATCATGGTTTTAAAATGTCCTGTTTGTTATTTATTTATCATGTATTAATGTTGCATAACTGATCAAGGATAGCTGAACTCAACAACCCACTGTAGCTCCACACAGGAAGAAATGCACTGTAGGTGTTATTCTTCTCAGGCCAACAAATATTTATTCAGCTGAACCAGCTCACATGCAAAAAAATATATCTCACATTTATATTTGGCGGATGCAGTAACGTGAACATGTGATCACCTATCTTTGAGCTTCATCAACTGAGAAGCTGAACACAAACTTTTGCTAGATTAACATCCGCATAAGTGGACGTGCCGCTCACCATATGTGAGTGTATAGAGGGGTTTGCCAGTGATATCCAGGGCAGTGAGGGCAGGACTCTTGGCCTGGGTGGCCCCCCAGCGGGCCAGAGCAGCCTGCAGGGCAGGAGGCCAGTTACTGACGACTCCGAGGGGCTCCCCCTTCACCGGAATGATTTGACGTCCCTCAGGCTTTGGGGTGTTGGGGTCCGGCTGGGGAACTGGGCATCAAAAGAGACACAGATAAAAATATTTTAGAAGAGACATAGAATACAGATGTAACCCTACAATAACGCTGTGAGAAACGTAACTGATGTGTCACAAGACTGGGTATTTTCCAACAGAACTGTGTAACCACACAAAACCAAAACTGAGGGTAATGAATAAGCTTGTCGTGAACTATTCAACAGCTGAGAGAATTTCCATGTAATTCTTCACCAGTGTGGTTTAGTTTAAAACAATAGTTCTCTCTGGCTAGTGTATAATGGTAGATCAGTTCATTTTGGCCAGTTTTTTTTTTCAAGTAATTCTACATGAAAAGCATTTCCTAGTTATGTCGGCTATGTTAATAGTTCTGTAAATAATTAGAAAAATCTAATGATACTCAAGCTGCAAAAACCCACAATCAGTCAGAATGAAGCAACCCATCAAACAGATACTGTTTAACAGACTATATGGGACAGTGGAATTCATACATGATAAATGAGCTAAAGTGAATAAGTAAAGGCTTATACCTGTGGATATTTCTGTGACTTCTCCTTTTCCCATAAAAAAAAAAAAAAAGGACCACAACATGAATGCATATGCACACTATGTGTCTCACCTTCTACAATTTCCTCCGAGTCATCGAGGAAGAATTCGCTGAGTGGCGGTCTTTTGGGCCGTTTGAGTGTGTTCAGCAGCTGCTGGATCTTAGTGGACACCCTGCTGTTGACAGGCACGCCTGGACAAACACCAAGAGCAGCTACCGTCACAAACATATGCAAACAAGGAGCAGAAAGCACACCACACACCCACACATGCAAGTCTATTCTAACACAAATCTCTACTTTATCACACACCCTCACACAGGCGAAACCCTACGCACTAGCACACAGTCAGGATCAGAATCAGCAGCAGGAAGAATTCGAAAGGGAAAATTGTGCTGGAAGAGGCACAGACTGGACAATTATTAGGAAAATCAAATATAGGAGCTTCTCTACGTCTAGACCTACAACACGAGACAAACATAAAAGACAGAGAGACAAACACCAGGTTGGAAAGCAAGCTGAGTTGGGCCTCTTCAGTATCCCTCCCCTTCCCCGATTTCGATTTATATTACCTTTTCTTTTTCCTTTTTTAAATGAAAGGCAAGACAGGGACAGGATTAATGGACCCAAAAGAAAGAACACAAAATATCTGTCATTAGGAGCATTCACCACACAGTGAAATGGGGACAGTGTTGAAGGTGACTCTGGATGAACAATGACAGATCGTTTATTGATTTAAAACACACTCCAGTCAGCTTCGTCACCGCAATGCTGTGAGACATAAAGTTATTGTAAAACAGAAACTGTCAATCAACAACCACCATGATTAGAACATGCAAATGGTTTAATCTCCCAATCTGAACCAGATGACAGTCACCAAGTTCCACACATGTCAAGGATAGAAAATTACTGATTTTTTTTCTCCACAAATTAACAGAAACCTACACCAAAATATATAAGAGGCATTTATAGACACCCTGATTTGTGTGAGTGTGAGTGTACCGTCAGCTGTATCCAGCATGCTGGAGCGGCTCTGTCCACGGCTCATGCCCCTGACCGCTGGGGGCAGGTCCACTCTGGATCCTCTCTCCTGGGGAGTGGAGGATGTCACATCTGGGGGGACACTGTTTTCTGGAGAAGAGTAAGTGAGTGTCAAAAAGGAGAACAAGAGCCAATCATCACCGTTATAAACAGTGGATAAAGAAAGTTTTCCGACCCCACCTCACTTTTTTTTCACATTTTGTTATGTTGCAGCTTTATGCTAAAACTGTTTAAATTCAGTTTTGAAAATGGCTGTTCACCGGTAGCCCTCATCCGACCTGACAGAGCTTGAGAGAGAAGAATGGCAGAAAATCACCAAAGCTAAGTGTGCTGAGCTTGTTGCGTCATACTTGAGAAGACCCGTGGCTGTAATAGCTGCCAACTAAGTACTGAATAAAGGGCCTGAATACTTAAGTCAATGTCATATTTCAGTCATTCTGTCATATTTACACTCAATACCCCAGTTCGAAAATGGGGTATTGAATTTAAACGATTTTAGGCTGCAACATAACAAAAAATGGAAAAAAAGTGAAGGGGTCTGAATTTACTGTATGTGTTAATACTGCAGCTATTTATCAGTGAAGTTTACCAATGCGTGTGTGTGCCAGTACGTCGGCCAACAAGGAAGCAGCAGGCTGAAGCTGGGGCTGTGGTTGGGTCTTGGGCTCTCCATGGGAGAGGGTGGAGGAAGCAGACGAGGACGTGGAGGAGCTTTGGACGGAACGGTTGATCCAGTAATCAGGGCTTTGCAGGCTCTGGGCCAGCACCGCGCTGAGAGCTGCCTTTCTGCGCAGTGAGCCCTCATCCTCTGATGCAGAAGATGTGTCTGATGGAAAGAGAAAACAATATACACAAATGAAACACAATCTTCTGATCCTGACTCAATCTGCATTCACTGGAGTGTCTTTAGATTTTTTTTTTCCACTTTAATCAGTGCCAGAGGACATATTTATGATTTAGCCCTGCAAAGACACAGTGTCTTGCTCTAGCGCGCTTCAGTAGTGCAGACACTTGCTGTACAGTGGGTCAGGAGCCAGTTTCTGACTGAAAAGCAGGTTCCATAATCATTACACCAAGCAGCTGCCCACTGAGAGTGAGAAATATAGTTTACCTGGAGGTGTGCAGGTATCTATGGGAGACTGGACAAAGGCTGAGCGTCTCTTTGTTGGCATGGGCAGCGCCATTTTCTCTTCTTTGTGTTTGGCCAGTGCTGCCTGCACAGCCTCTGTGTGGATGTCTAAAGAAACAGTAAGAATAAACCGCAGGACAAATAAAAAAAAAGATATATGAAAAAAGTAAGTTGACAGGCTGATTTTTTTTAAGCTTCTGGACAGATATAATTTAAAGTGGTTTATGGTTTGTTTAAGAGTGTGTCTTTTATGTATAATATGCTGCGCACCTGATCTGTAGCGCTCATCCCTGGCCCCTCCACTGCGGTGTGCACGGTGATGTCTGGAGGCTGAAGAGGTGGAGGGGCCTGGGGCCTCTGGACTTGGGCTGGGGTCGGCACTGTGGCCTGGGGAAAGCTGTACATCTGGCAGAGACAGATCCACATCTACAGAACAGAAGCAGGTATGTCCAATGTTAATAAAAACACATGCAGGGCAATATAAAAAAAACAAACAAACAATCAAATATGAGCTTCTGGAAAGTCATATACAAACAAAGCACACTATTGCTTTACATAATGCTATTACAGTAGGCATGAATATTATATGATTCTCCGAGAAGCTCCCTAAATATAGCCTCACTACAGAGCCTCTGAACACAAAGTGAAATAAGGACTGATGCGACTTGTACTGTTAACAGAGTACATGAAACTAGGTTAGATTCAAGCAAATATATTTTAGTCAGCTGTCTTCTCCTCCCAGAGGGTCTGAGCAAATGAGTCCCTGTGGAGACGATGGTTTCAAGGGATGAGGGGGCCCGAGGGGATGGGTGCAGGAGCAAAGTTTACCAGTATCTGCTTTGACATCCAGGGCAAACTTCCCATAATACAACAGAAAGCAGAGCTCACTTAACAGCCATAGGAATTTAATTCAAGTGTTAAATAATGTGAGATCGAGTCTTTTTTAAGTCCCTGTGCGTGTAATCACTTCACAAAACATGTATCATGCGGTTGCTCAAGCCAAAACAGACCAAAGTTAAACTAGCAGGAGAGGAAGTTAAGTATTCTACTTTTTAAAATAGCTTCCAGTGACACATCAAGAAGGATTTTTTCATGGCGGTGTTAATGTGGTGCAATTTTTCTGGAGGAAACACCACACCCTCATGCGAGGCAGCTGACTGAGAGAAACCAAACAGATCAGCGAACCAATGAGCACAAAGGTGACTGGCTCATAGTAATATAGTGAAACTATGGTACTTCCCTACTGACGTGACTGCTTGTAAACCGACACTGGTTAAAGGAAACTGCGTCCACAGGTTCAAAAATGGCAGCACATACTCTGGCACACACAGTGGTTTTGTTATTATGGGGATTTGATACACGGGTGCAGTTATTAGAGAAGTTGTTTGATGTTCCTGTAAGTTTGGTTATGGCATGTGCAGTTCCCATTTTGGCCACTAGAGTGCCACAGAAAGCCAGAAATTCTCCTGGACAACATGGACAAAGAAATTTACAGTCTCACTGGACAGTCAGTGAAATTACTTTTTTATGAAGCTTAAAAAAAAAAAAAAAAAGACATCGAACTTAAAACCACACAAATAAAGCCAAATCAGAAAGATGTAACTTGTTTTCGTACTGAAAACATGACTTAATGAGTTCCTCTGATGCAATTACTTGAAGTTCCTGCATCTCAGAGTGACGGATGCCAAGAATGCTGCCAGAGGAGGTAAAGATCATAAAAGGAATGGGAGATGGAGGGGTCAGAATTGAAATGAGGAAAAGCAAATAGCTGAAGAAGAGCTGGTCTTACTTGGCAAACGGGGGATGTAGGAGGCCAGCAGCTTGGCTTTCTTCTTCTCATAGCCCTTCTGCGTGATGTCACCTAGGAGAGAGGACAGCAACACCACACCGTTATGTTAGTCATAATTACCACACAAACACCAGAAAAGCATACACACAAACACACACATGGGCCAGATGAGGTGCACATAACTCTCCTCTGACACACACACACACACACACACACAGCCACTGCTTTAGCTAATACCTTTGCAGGGGTTGAGTCATAATAATAATCCTCTTTAAACCAAATCTACTGAACTCCACATGTTGACAGCTCAGTCCATTTACAACAAGGCAAGGAGATAACACCATTGTTTGGCCTTACATTAGCCCCGGTGAACAAACATGATGAGAGCACAAAAACCTCCTCCTGCCTCCAAAACCCAAATATGATTACGGCAACTAGTAGATAACCGTGCCAGGCCGAAAACAATGGCGAAACTGAAGGCTATCGGGAACAGTTAGGATAGTAAGCAGAGCAAAAAGGAAGCCATGTGAGCCAGTTTCACATGGGACTCAACCATTTATCTCCTCCACCTCCCCCTCTTTTTCCCACTGTACATCCAGCACCACCCCTTCCTTGTTCGGCCTTGGACTGGAAGGACTCCCACCGCTAACAGAGTTTGCTGGAGAGCAACAGAGCCAGGACAAAGTCCACTTAACTGGGACCCCAAAACACACAGTTTCGTGTGTGTGCATGCAAGACACACCCTATCAAGTTAACTAACATACATATACACTCCCCTTGTACACATAAACAATCCCACTACAGCAATCTCCCACACTCTCTGTTATTCCCCCTCCCCTATGTCCAGTGATAACACCGTATGCTATGTCAAGTGCAATGAGCCAAAAGGCTGCTTAGTCTCAATCCCCTGACACCTCCTCCACACTTAGCAGTGACAACAAGGAGACCCTCGCCCAACCTACTGACAGGAGGCGAAAAAGGAGAAAATCGATAGATAACACAGGGTGAGGGTAGAAGTTGGAGAAAGACGGAAGGGTGATAAACACATGGTGTGAGTCACTGGGGGAGGCGAGAGGGACCATAGCCTGGTGTGTGTGTGTATGAAGCAACAGTGGAAATAAAATGAGAAGAGTAGAGGAGCCAAAGTTTAGCAGCAGATTGGAGGGAGGTGGGCTGGATAAGCCGGCACTGGGTGGGGAGTCCCATGTGTGACTCTGACACAGTGCTGTGTCTTAAAGCTCTCTCACACTCTGGTACTGACCAGAGTGGTGTGTGGTGTTTGCCTGAATAAACAACAGAATCAGAGAAGAACTTCCCCTTGGGACTGAGTATGTAGATTACCAGTGTGGTTTGCAGACATTTATGTCCGTTCCTCCTCGTGCAGAAAACTCTTGAGGTTTCACAGCACCGTGAAATCATGAGAAACGGTGGAAGAGTGTGGGAGCAGAGGGAGTGCACAACGTTTGCAGAGAAAAAGTCAGCAAAACAAAGTCAGAGAGCGTTTTAGAGCGAGAGGGAGGGTGTGATTGAGTGCTGTGTGCTTTGTCATTCTCTGCGTAAAAAAGCTCAAATAGAGTGGCCAGCATTCAGCTCTCACTTCATGCCTGGGTACACACACTGGCCCGAAATCTACTCGGGATGAAAAACACAGCACCGAATGCATGTTACAGTCTCTCTTTTCTTTGTTTCTCCTTCCCGTAGGCATGCTACAGGCTTGTTTATATAGAGGAAAACACTGACAAACAGACATGCAAGCACAGCAATCAACGGCAAATTGATTGTAGTGGACTGGGGCGTCATTGTTGTTGGAGACAGGGTTCTGTCAAGCCCAGTTCTCGGTGCCCAAATGGGGCCGGGAGGGAGGAAGGGGGGGGTGGGGGGTGGGGATGGAGGTCATTAACACAGACAGAGGAGAGTCTGTATTGGTGTGGGACATAACAACGGGTGTGGACTGGCACGACCACTCTCTGGCTCTGTCACTGGCACTGGACAGAGAGACACCGAGGGGCTCTGGGTTGAAAGAGTGACTGTGACAGCTGCTTCAAAACAGAGGAAAAGCTGTATGTTTAGAGAGCAAGAACGTGGTGTTTTGAGTGCGAGCAGCAGCAAAACAGTACAGTAACTGTGTGTGTGTAATCTGAGGTCAGGGGACAGGATATGAGCGTTACCCCACCCTGTGTGTGTGCTGCCAAAATCGTCTCCCACTGTCTGTCTAGAGAAAGAGGAATGTGCTGATTGGAGAGCAGCATACTAACAGAGAGGGCCAACTGGCCAGGAGAGCTAGCTCACTGGCCAAAAACTCCCCTGAGGTGCAGGAAGTGAATATATGTGTGTGTGTGTATACACAGCTGGTGCAGGTTAAAGGGTGCTACAGTACACAAAGGAATGAATGCTGACTGAGCCCTGAATGAGAGTGGCATTACAGGCCTGCTCTGTCAGATGTGTGTCAGTGTGTCAAACCAGGACTGTGTTTGTTTTTCTGTCCAGGCATATCCTAGACCTGCTAAACATACTGTGGTAGAGCCAGGGTATGTAGAAAAATGCTGAATGAATGTATGTGCATAAAAATGTCTCTTAGTTGCACGAATTCAGTGACAAAGGTCATAGGGTTAGGGTTCCCCCTGTCATCCAGGTTTTTTAAGTTTGAATTTATGTAGGTTGGTTGAGTAAACAGGGTGAGCAATACGGCCATTTGAGAGCTCAGTGAAGATGACAGTGACTGTGTGACACTTCCTTTAAACTAGGGCTGTTGACCCGTGACCTCAGGACCACTCAAGGGAGGGCTGATCCTCTCACAGATGACAGCACAGGGTCACAGAGGGGATAAAAACACACACACACACAAGTAACATTCCCAGTTACATCAATAATTATAGCAAGATAAAGCATTCTGCATTCTGACATAAAGGGGTTTAACAGTAGAAGGCACGAATTCAGGCATTAATGATCACTTCAGTTTTAATCTGCGCTGATATTCTCCGGTTTGATCCGGCATATTAGAGCCTTTTGTGTTTGCACAGATCGTCTGTGCTTTATCGGTGACCTCTGCATCACTTCATGCACAAATTGTATCAAATTTCCATAAATCTCCAGCCAAATGCTGGTTAGACTGCACAAACACAGCTGAAGTGCGATTCATGTCATGTTGTAATTTAAGCTGCTTTTACAGCAGGAGCCTTTCATTAAACAAGTGAAAACAGGTGCAAATAAACAGAGTAAAGTTCCCTTTAAGTTCATTTATTTGTTTAAATTAGGGGTTATAATAAAAGGGTTTTTTTGATAGATATAACTGCCAGAGATGATGGCTTTGCAGCCATTTTGCCAATGGTTCACTAACTCTTCTGTGGTTCTTTTTACCAAGTGGGAGATATTGTTGCTATCAGAAATGCCCGATGTCCCTGACTTGGAATTACAACTAGGAGGCTGATGTGAATGGTTGCTCGTGGAAGTGATGTCAGAGTTTCACTTAAGTGTTTGGAGATGAATAAAGTCAACTGATACCTATAGCACCAACTCCGTTTGGTCTCCAGTGTGGTGAATCTATGATATTAGAGGCTTACTCCCACGCCCCCCTGTGTCATTAAATCTAATCCCTGAAATCTTTATGGGATGTGACTATGAAGCAGATTTCTACCTACATCCATCAATGTCAGAAACCCTCCTTATAATGAGGGAATCCAAGTAAAACAAAAACACAAGCTTCTCTGAACCCATAGTGCTCAGGGGGTACTGAAGATTAATGTCTTGTATGTTGACTAATCTGACTCACTGGCTGCAGCTGATACACTTAAACATTTTGTTTCTTGGGATACTATTAACAGTGGACAGAGTGTGGCTTTCTCAAACAAACCTAAAGAGGAAAATGAATACCACATCTGTGGTGAATAAATGATGAGTAATGAATAGTGGTATGAGAACAGCACACAGTCATAGAGCCCTGGGAAAGAAAGCCTGAGGTTATGGTTAAAGGAGCACACTGTGTGGAGCGAATACAAAAAACAAAGAAAAAGAAAAAACACAAACAACCTGGGACAAGTCATTTAGCAATGAGTGAAATGAATTTTGGAATTAGAAGAGGATGTGAAAGGATTTGTGTCAGTTTGTGCTGACAATCTGAACAAGCAGTTTAATTCCAGCTGCCACCATCAGCAAACAGCACTTAGGTACAAGTCTCAAGACATTTACATTAAACTCCAACAACAAAGCCAATGTAAACCCCATCTATTCATTCAATCAGAGCAACACCTGCTGCCAACTGTTATGCTATGACATTCCTTTTTCTTCTTAACTTATATTAGTTGGCTCATAAAAACTGTTCACAATTTTGGAGAGTGCTCCTCTCTGCCTGGGAGGCTTAGTGAAGCACTTTTCGGTGCCAAAGTTTTCCATCTGTCTTGTCGACAGAGCACATTTTCTTAAATGAAAAACCCCACCGGCAGTTTGAAAAAGCAAGCGTAAATGTGCCTCCAGTTGTTTTTAAAGTACAGAGGAAGCACCCTGGGTTTTAGATGAATATGGTAGTATATATGAACATGTTTCTTCCAGCAACCAAGGGAGCAGATAATGAAAACACAAGAGGACTTACAAAGCACCAAAACAATGAAATCAAGGAGGCAGCAGAGCTTCCAGGGGTCTCAGTAACAGTCAGAGGTCACTGCTGGGCTAATGGTTCCTACTCTAAGACTCAAGGACTCAAGGACTCAAGACTCAGCTAATAGTTGATGCTAGCAGACAGGAGAGGGTCTGGTCTGGACTGGATAGTTTACACCATCCCATTTACCAACCTACCCTCTACACACACACACACACACACACACACACACACACACACACACACACACACACACACACACACACCGACAGGAACAATCAGATTAAAGTCAGTAGAGTACATTAGAGCGCACAAGTAGAACACAAGTATAAGATGTGTGTTGTGTTTAAGGGAGGTGGTGGGGGGTTACTGAGTGGCTTAAGAATCAGATGATTAGCCTCTCAGTACTAACCTCTTACAACAACGAGACTAAGACCATGTATGAACAAGCTTTACGCAATTTCACGTTAAAACACAAAAAAGCAGTGAGTCAATTTTTCACTTCTCTGTAAAGGATGTGGCAACAGCACTGATCCTCTGACATGGTTCGTGAGGCTTTATTTTGAGTTTGAAAATACAGAAGACTTCCAGTATTACGTACAGACCCTCCCCACCTTGAGCGCACACATACTTGGGCACCCAGCTGAGAGAACTGCTGTAATTACTGCGGGCAGATTAGCCCGGGAGGAAGTGACATGACTTTCTGTCCCACAATTTTTTCTTGCTTCAAAGTATCGGTTCCTTACCCCACATACACACATGCACCTACATGTCACAGTTTACTGACATAAACAAGCACACATCACTGAGAATAACTACAAAGATTACACAGATAGCACTAAATAAAATCTCCCTTTCACATCATGAGAATCATCCAGTGTTCATATTTTTGGCTCTATCCTAATCTGTAATCTGAGATTACATCTAACCTAACAGATTACATTTTTCTGTCTGGACATTTGTGCGCACTTGTTCAAAGGGTAGATGACAAAAATTTCAGAACTGGGGCTGCCGTCCAAGCATGAAATGTAGGACTGTCTCCTAGCCCTGTGAAGTCAGGGTCAGGGCTTCCAGCCAGTGATACTAGTTTAATCTGCTCAAAGATGTCTTTGTTTATCAGTGTTTTATTGTTTGTGACAAATGTGATGCTCACATACAACAATGTTACAACTCTATCTCATGAGAAACAGATACCAACAAAAGAAAACCTTCTCTCCCCTAGGGTCTTGTAGTGCAGATGAAAGCATGGATGCACAGCACAACCGCAAACACAAACAGAAATACTCACACGAACGGCCACAGTGCGCACAGTTACACATAAATACACACATAAACACAGTGGCTGAGAGGACAGGAACTAACGTCACCCACAGGATCTTATTTATAGAGGCTCAGAGCAGAAACACAAAAACAATGGGCAGACTGTGCTGAGAACATGGGTAAATATCTCTTGGCAGGAAATGCAAATGAACGAGTCTGACACCAAGGCTGTTTGATGGCACGTGGTCATTAGTTAAGTAAGTAGATGTTAGAGGCTTATCTCCATGCTCTAAAATGGAAGCAGCTGGACAAGAGAAAAATAGTAAATTCCCATACCCTATTTTTGCAGGATAAATTTAGCATGATTCATTTTTTTCATTTTAATTCTGTGAACTATAGCTAAAACAAGTGGTCTATTAATCAGTTAGTCAACTGACAAAAAAAAAGGCAACTATTTAAACAAGTAGCTAGATAGGATTACCGTAGGCTTTATGAAATTGCTATGGATTTTTTTTTACTATTTTCTGACATTTTATAGACCAAACAATTAATTGAGGTAATAATCACTAAATTCGCTGATAATGAAAATTATCCACGAACACACTGTTTAGACAAAAAAAAACGTTTTGATCAGGCTGACCGCACTGGTCATCTTTACAGTATTATAAGAAATTCGGAATATTTTCTGTGTATTTTGGCTTATCCTTATTTCCTCTACCTGGCACTTGTGAAACTTTTACAGATGTAATGTGGAACCTTTTTTGGCATAATAATTAAAAAATAATGGGAAACACCAGTCGATATAAGGTTGGCTGTGGTATTAGTGGTTGATAATTAGGACCCTTAGGAACGTTCAGAATTGTGCAGGTGCTTTTTTTCTCATTGTATCAGCAGTTGAATCACAGCTATTAAACATCACAAGCTATCTGTTCTTACTGAGGGGGTTTTCTGTTCATGTCTGAGTTGTGATTCAAACATTTGGCCTCCCACCTTTAGGACCAATGTTTTCCACGCCAAAAGAAGGCCAATAATTCCTCTGGGACCCAATGAGTCCATGTGGGGGTTTTCAGGCAGAGGGGGAGGATAAAGCGAAATCTGAACGGCTGAAGAAATCTGCAGGCTAGCTGAGAAAAAAAAAAAGCTAAGGGAAGTGTTATTTCTCTTGACAGGATCTCCATAGTTTGGTTTGGGTTTTGGTCTCGCAAACAGAAGGACAAAATTGAATATGTAATTTTAAAACTGCATAAAGAGAAATGTAAGTGGAGGGTCACTGGGGATATTAGAGATTAGGAGGCTGACAATGCAAAGTAAACTGGGAGTAAACCTCTTCCCAGAATTACTTAAATTAATGGTTTCTAATACTGGTTTTTAATGGATTTTAATGCTTGGTTTCCCATTACCTGTCAGTTGTATAGTAAGACTTGAATGCCAAAAAATCAACTTGACATGAACAGATAATGTGATATTTACTGACCTCAAAAGAATGTTTTTGTGGTATATAATAACCGTCATCACACTGTGAGCGACACCACCACTATTTGGCAAATTGGATGATTAGATTTTAGTTTATTTGTTGCTGTGCATCCATTTTCTATCCAGGACTCAGGTGACGGATCATATTTACAATTCTGCAGCATTTTCTTGAGAAAAAGAACTATGAAAGAATTTAAAGAGAAAAAGACGTAGACTGAGATCTGCATGTCAGCACAGGCTCACTCAAGTGAAAAATAGTCTTACAGCACAGAGGATGCAACAGGGTGTCAACAGTGTATATGCTATATGAAACTAGACAAAGAACAAAACAAAGAAAGAAGCAAAGCAGCAGCAGCTCACAATGCATATTTACATACACAAGTCACTGAGTTATTACGCTGAATGTGAAGCAATCGCACATTGCCTCATCTGTAAAACCTTACAAACACAGTATCTAAGAAACACACATACATATTAACACACCCACAAACACATAAACATGCAGACCAATTCATCCCTGCCTGAGTCAAGCACCTAATTGTTTCATCATATCAGACCTTCCTGTACGAGACAAAACACTTCAATTGTGTTGCCCTGTACTAAGATCAAAATTAAGATTATGCTCACTATGAACAGTGAATAACAATCAATTTCTGCAGCTTAGGCACAATCAGGCTGGACAGTCGGCATCCTGAGAGTTATCTTTGCCAGAAAAATAAAATGAGAAGTTCCTTCCAAGCTTTTAATGCATTCACGTTGAGTTTGAGTGCAGAGGGAGTATTGCCCTACTTCCTCCATTACTTCTATTACATTGTGCACTTTATGTTGGCAGAGACAGAGCTCTTGAGCCAGCTGTGTGAGTACAGTGGAGTTTTGAGCTGGGCACAGTTACAGCATTGAGAGCTCATTTCTACTTTTGGCTCAACGAAAAAGCCACACTGAAGAAGAGCGCTCATTCTCCAACCCAAAAGTCTACAGTACAACCCAGAAAACAACATTTCTCTGAATAAAGCTGGATAATACAACTTATTCCTAACCCCTAACCTAATTTACCTTTCATCAACATTTTACACTCCCCTCTCATCGATAATATACTTTCACACACTAATTTGGGTCGCTGTGTTTCCCCAAAGACAATATCAGGCATGTTGTGTAATCTTGACAAGCTGTCCTATTAAACTTCAGAGCACATTCCTTCATCCAAGTGATAGGCCTGTGACAGGTAAACAACTGTACATAGTTGACTGCTGAGTCAGACGGGCACACGAGGCTTGTTTATTAGTAAGCAGTAAAGGTTAACATAGTTTATTTAGTATCAGACAGCCCTAAAGCACAGTATAAGTGCAATGGGGAGTTAGCAAACAGGATGTGTTTTGTGGTGTTAGGTGCACAGATGAGCAAGACCACGTGAGGTGAGAAGCCAAATCCCACATTGATTTCTGGTCAGATTAGCTAGCTGCCCTGACACTTACTTTATCCTCCACAGCAGAGATTATCTGTCACCCAGAGCCATTGGATACTTGGATAATTGCTTAAAAATGTTATTTAATTTGGGGCTAACACACCAATTTGATGACTGGTTGATAGGGCCTTTTTACAGAAGAGATTTTGACATATCACTGGCAAAAGCGCAGGCCTAAATAATAAAATGAATGATGGCTGAATTCCGTTTAGCTATTTCGCTTCCATTTTCCGGCGGCTGGTTTCACAAAGATAGTCGTGACTGTGGCTCAGATCTAATCTAATAGTCAGACTTCAGATGGATGTCTAAATTCATCCCTGATCACCAGAAACCTGTCTGGTGCTTGACCCTCATAAGTAGGAATAATTTGTCCTGCAGTGGCATAAAATTTCAATACAATGCGGTAGGGCTCAGTATTTCTCCTACCTAGTCATGAGATAGCTTAAGATAGATGGTTTCCCTCGACAAACAAACCACTTCACCTTATCATTGCTCACTTCACAACACCGTTAGCAAACCGCATATTATGAGCTATGTTTTGCTATTTTTTGTGCCACCGGTCAGCTGGTGTCACTGACTGCCACCATGGAAACATGCAGTTAGCCTTGTAGTAGGGTGAAGGTTGGCCTTAAAATAAATCAGTCCTGAGAAACAGTCTAATTAAACTAATCTAGGAGCAAAATTAAGATTATTCTCACACACAAGAAACCAGGCCCAGTAGCTGGCTCATTATCACGCTGTCATCAGCTGTCCTTGATGTTATTACTACAAACATCTGTGCTTTTCATCTTCTAGATCATGTATTTTGAGTATGGAGGTATGAAGTGTGACCAGGTCAGTGGGTTGACTCTGACTTAATTCAGCGTGCTGTAAAGAAAAGAAAAACAGAGTAGAGACTTATTTAGACAGAGGAATCCTGGCCAGCAAACTGCATGACCGGCCAGTCTTTTAACATTGCTGAGTAACCAGAGTGTATTGAGCGGTGAAAGTGAGTAAGCGGTATCAGGTTTCAGTGTGGCTGGTGAGCTTCACTGAGCCTTGGACATTAATTGAACTGTCACCTGTCTGTTCTGTCGCACTGTAGTTACAACAAGCAAATGTGGTCAGTGTGTACAAGACAATGCTAAACTTGTGCCATATAAACTGAGATTAGCTTTGTAGCAGACTAGCTCTAGATGGCATATGAACAAATGACGCTCCTTGTCTCTGCTTAATTGCTCATGGATGATGGGTTAAAAGAGGGCATTAATGTAGAAGGAGGAATGTGAGCCAGGCAGCTGACTCATTAAATCAATATTATAAGTTCATAACAAGCCATGAGTGGCCTTTGAGAAACACTCACATCCTGGGTGTTGAGTCTACAGCTGACATTGAAACCACAGAGGCCTTATTGCCTACGTTCCACTCTCTGGACAGCTCACAGTCCTGACCTCCCACCACCCACTGCTCACAGTCATTAAACAGCCTGTCATCAGGACGGGAATCTATGCCTGCTCTAAAAATGATGGCTCTGAGTCTGTGGGGACGTTCAACAAGGTGCGACGCTGGAGGAATGTGTAAAAGAGGAACACGCTGTGGTGAAAACTAGGCTGAATGAAGGCCCACCAAGCTCTAAAATACACAACTTTTGTGCCAGTGAAAACATTTCACTTCACGTGGAACTGAAGGTGCAAGGTCACACGAGAGTGGTAGTGAGATTAGGGACAGGTTAGTGACAAGCAGGCAGGTAGAGGGGAAGGTGAATGTGTAGTGACAGAAGGAAAGGTGAGAGACTTGAGACAGTGAAGCAATTAAAACAATTCTGATCCTAACAGTACTTCATGCAATTAAATCTGCACTATAGGACAGGAACAGAAACTGCTTATAATTTTCTTGATTCATTTTTTTTAGTCTGTAAAATATTCCGCACAGTGTCTTTTCCAAATGTCTTGTTTTGTCTCACAAGCAGTACAAAAGCCCAAGATATACTTACTTACTATCATGTAGGGCTGCAACTATGGATTATATTTTCATTATCCATTAATCTGCTGATTATTTGTTTTTGTTTTCATTGCAGCTCTAATCCACACTAATGCAGGTACACTGCCAGAGTTTAGCCACCAAAAAAAAAAAGAAAAAAAAGAGAGAGATCTTTTCAGAAGCTCTCTGTGAAGTGGAAACACTAGAAAACAGTCTGGTAAGTTAGTGAACAGTAAAAACAGATTTGCATATGCATTTTTGGGAACGCTGAGTTACTAGTACACTCCATGCTTTCTATGCAAGCACAAACACTTATTCCAAAATGGCTTGAAGCTGATTGGAGTGGCCTGTGCAGGTACAATTGAGTTTTTGGCATACTGTATTGACATTCTCGTTTGGTGTCACCACACATCTGGCAACAACTCAGTCAAGTTTCTGGCTTGCGGCATTATCTAGCTCAGGTGTGTCAAGATGTATATGGGTGCACATGGTCTGAGTCTCAAGGGAAAGTTTAGTTGGATAATCTTGGGATATAACTCTAGTGGTTGTTTCATCCCAGCCAAGTCTTTTAGATAACATCCACATCATCCAGACAACAGTCATCAGTGTGTCGTCACTGTCTGTGGGAGTATGCAGCACGACACAAACCTACTGTAATGCAGGGGCCTCCTACTGACACAGGAGTGTGAGAGTTTCTGTGGGTTGATTTACTGTCACAACTCGCTCCACAGACGATCTAAATAGAGTCTCAATCCATGCTACAAAAAACTACCCCAGTACTCAAAACAAGACTCATAACATCACAGATCGGATTTAGAGGCAAACAACCAATTTTAGCTCATCTCCAGGAAATGACTAAGGACAGCCTGGCTACTAACTGCAGCTGTGATTCTACAAAGTGTCAATATTAACCTAATGTTTCCATTCAAAGCAATAAACATGCAATATGGCAAGCAGCACCTGCCCGGAAGCAAGTGTTACCGACAGTTAGGGATTAAGAGGTGGAAGCCACACCCAGTCTATGTGTTTTCATGGCCTTTGTTTTACCTCTTTCTCTCGGGAGTTAAATTAAAGGGGCCCATGACAACAAGCCAAGCACTAGCACAATGTGTTCTGAGGGGCCAAGAGGGGAGATACATATCGGCTTGTTCAGGGGGTTTCCTGAGGACTTCTACTCACTGGGAATTTTTGATAACCCTTTGGCTCCGCACAAGAATTAGGAAGGGAACTATTCAAATAGATGGCAAAAGTCCAGAAAGGAAAACACACACAAAAAAAAAAAAACCCCCAAAAAAAAAAAAAACGACCCCATGAGTGACTGACAGAGAAAGCGGTTGACCTTTTGGAAACTTTCATTGTACATATACAGCAGTACTGCTTTACCCCTGAGCTCTGGTTTCCCCATCAGCCCTTCCTGTGACGCAGTCCTCTGATTTCATATATAGAAACTGACCAGCTGCTGAGAAAATATGCTGTGTTCCACAACACACACCCTCTTCACAAAGCTGTAATGATCAGCTGTGGATGATCAGCTCAAGGGCCTGAGAGAGGCAGAGACAACAAGAGAGAGAAAGAAAGAGAAACGACAGATAACACAATATAGACAGCTGGTTCATGACTAAAGCTTTGGTCATTTCAAGAGTTAATACTCAATCACAGTTGCAAAAGTCAGCCACTTTGCTGTCAAAAATCAAGTGGAAGGATTTTTTACAGTCTTTATTAATATTACAGAGAGGAGAAACAAAGTCTTTAAAGACCCACATTTCAGACATATCTCTTTTTTTCAGCAAGCCAAGGTGTAGTACAAGGTATACAGCTATGCCCTAGCTTTGTGGCACTTGTGCTGATGTAGCTGCTGTCAGTGTGTGGCAGACTATATGTAAAGATGTAATCCATTTATGCAAATGACATGTCCACTGATATAAGCACAGACAATAGTTGCCTTCATAGGACCAACAAACAAAAAACGTGACTGATTTTAAAACTGTTCCCTCATGATGTGTTCAAGGAAGCTTTGATAGCTGATGTTTACAAGTCAGGTCCCAAAAAGCACTGCAGTCACAGGCTATGTTACCAGAAGATCTAATCTGGAAGCCAACGGTTAGATGAGCATGAACACAGAGAAATGAACAATGTGAACTTGGCAGTTTCGGTCTTCGATGTTTCCCTTGAACAGCTGGACACACCACCAAGCTGACCAAGCTGACAAAATATTCACTGGGATGAAGTACTTTTGTTGATTTTCATGGCATGACATGAAGCTCACAACTGCCTGCAAGCTGGGAAATTACTCTAAAAACTAAAGTCATCATTTAGTCAGCGAGATAATGTTAAGTATACACACTTTGTGGGTAACATGCTAAAAACCTCTAAAAACCAGCGGTATGATGCTTTAACAATTAGCACACCTATAGCAACTTTCTCCATGGGTCAGACAGGAGGCTGATTGGCCTGAGGAGGGCAGTTCTCAAGAGGCCATGGTATTTCACACACAACCCATGGGCGTAACAGTGATCCACATGTAGCAGCCAGCCAGCCAGTTGGTTATATGTGGAAGTGTTTTCCACTGGCTACTGTTTATTTGCCAGGAACATTAGCCTCAGCAAGAAAGAAATACACACAATTAGGACTGACTCCTTGGGACTTCGAGAGGGTGGCCTCCACTGCAATAATGGCGGAGCTTTTGTGTCAAAGAGATGCTTGTTTTCTCCTCCTCAGGCATGAAAGTGAATTTGTCTTGCCAGCCAGGTCTATTTATATTCACAAGAGCATTCTTCAGCATTAGCACAGTCACATGGCCTGCCGGGCAGTGGATATAGCCTAGTGATAGATTGGTGGGGCTCCACATCAGCTCCCACAGTCTGAGAAATCTGATGTAAAAAAAAAAAAAAAAAGCAACACACCTTGACATCTGTGTTGCTGCCATTGAGTTTATCATTTAGCCTATGAGGCATAAATCAGAGTGTGCATTAGTCAACACTGTCTGGTGTGTCACAGCCTGGGCCCCTGAATAAATGACTACAAGTCACAAAGTAAGCGAGTGGGAAGATTGCGCAATGCAACATCACAGACATGCTTCATCGTGCAGATGAGAATACAGGCTGGTCAAGTGTTGACTGAATGAAGGTGGGTGTTGTGCAGACTGCGAGAAAGGGTCTGATATCACAAAATCCACATTCATTCTTCCCTTAGGATGAGTCAAGGTTTACATCACACCAATCAAGTCAGTAAACAGCCCAGTGAGACAGGAGGTTAAAACGGGTTCTCTCACTTTGTGGTGTATGGATGTGCCCTGGAGAAGAAGACACGCCTAATTGCAGTGAGTCACAGATCTACAACAAGACAGGATACAGGCTTGCCTTGTCCATAAACATGTCCTATTTCTAAACACTGTTGGTTTGGCACTTACATATCACATCAATGGCCAACTCTTAATTTTTAGTGTAATGTGAAATGTTACTCATAGACTGTGGGGAACTTGTCTATTAACTTGCCTTCCACCACATGAAGGTCACAGGAAGAGCGCAAGGTCAGCAACACAGAACAGCACCATTTTGGCAGCAGAATACTGCTCAAGGGAAATTCAGCAGAGTGGCTGCTTGTTCGCACAGGCGCTTCAGCCAAGGTACTTAAAGGCAATCACTCTCCACACACTATTCCTCTATTTCAAGGCTTCCATGTGTCATCTCTGAGTTCCACAGTACAGTAACACCTAACACGGGGACTGGGCAATTATTCAATGATCTATTAGATTTTGGCTTTTGGTGCACTAGTATTATGACAGTATGATCACATGATAATATCTTGTAGCTTGTTTGTTGTCTATATTAATGATTCCAAGCAAATTATAATTTAAAAGGAAGCACATTTGTTTGTTGTTAAGGTTTTTAGGTTTTTGAGTTTCCTCTGCTGTATGCAACAATGGAACACAATTAACTGTATACAATTTATTTATTTAAATATTGAACTCCAGCCCTAACCTGACATCACATTAAGGCTCTTTCAGCAGCTTAATCCCATCATCTTCTGCTGTAAAAACTGAGTTTCACAAACCAGTGATATGCAGATTTTAAGAGCTGATGAGTGGAATGTCAATATATCTCCTGGCACTGATTCAAAACAAGTTGCGTTGGCTTTTTTTTTTTCTTTCTATGCGTGCCCTAACATTTTGGGCCGATATCGCCCAGCCTTAACACCAACACACCCGCCCACACCCACACCACTCTGTCAGGGTGTCCTGGTATTTAATGAGACCATGTGAATAATTCAGCCTACTACAGGCCTGGAGGAGTAAACGGGACCACAGCCATCATTAACTATTCACAAAAACCGGATTATATCGCATGCTCACACATACACACATTTGCATGTCCAAACATACTGTATACACACAAACACACATAAAGAAAGACCTTTGCCAAGAGTACCCAACCATCTGCTTGGGCCTAAGGCCTTGGCTCTGAAGCTACAGGGAAGATGATTAGTGCCTTTTGGATTCTGACCTAATGGGTTCTTTACATAAACCTGACACAGTAATATACTAAATTTCGAATCTGGGCTTGATATGAAAACTCTTTATACTGCTCAAAGCTCATTCAAATGCAGTGATAAATAGCAGAGAAAAGTTGTTCAGCAGGTAGGACTGGGCAATAAATCATTTTATTGTTTATCATCCCTGTGGTGTGCTCATATCCCAGAGATATCCTTGTTCACATAACCTGGTACCATGGTTGTTCTGTCTAAAGGAAAAATAAATGACATTTTAACCAAAATCTGTCACAAACAATCTATCAGTGAGATCTAAGAACATGCATTTTTAGAAAATTATAACATTGTGTTCCAGAAAAACACTAGCAAACAGCTTGACTCAATGAAATAAACATGAGTTTAACTTTTAACATGTCATTTGTACAAAGTGCCACAGGAAGTAGTTGGGTGCTTTGTGATTCCAATGTTCCCCATTCGTTTCAGCTGAGAACATTTGTTGCACATCATCATTCACTCTCTCCCTCCCCTTTGTTTCCTGTCTCTCTAGACTGTCAACTGTCCAATAAAGGCAAAAAATGCCATTTTAATAATCTTTAAAGACAAATAATTGAAAATATTGCTAACATATTAATTAACAACATACATTTTGACCATATTGCCCATATTGCCCACTGCTACATGTAGGACAAGTACACTAACACTTGATAGAGCTGTGAAAGCATTGCAAGAATCAACAACTGTGACATGATTTGCCTTTAGGTTGAGACTTCAGCTTTCCATCAGAGTGAGAGGTTCTTATTCCTCTTTTTATGCCAACACAGACCTGCACCTCACAAACAAGGTCTCTGCACCACATGAGTTTGAGGTTTGAGGAAGTGTCTATCACACGTCTATTACTGGTTTCAAAACAGGTCCTTGGTTTAACTACTTGGAAAAACAACAACAGTTTGCTGTGTATCCCATTCATAAATAATACAGAGAGAGAAGAGATACGTTTTCACAGATTTCCTCCCTAGTTGAGTGGAGAGTCTTCCACAAGGATCCATAAGGCAAGGATCCATCAGGCTTTATCCTGCTGCCAGTGTACTTCCTGTCACTAATGACCAGGTCCAGGAGGATGGATGGCTGAAACAGAGTGGGTCCATATCAATGTTGTCATCCTCTGCTGAGGATGACAACATCTGAATGCGGGCTGACTGGCTAACTGTACGACTGGCCTAGAAAGGAAGCAACTGGCAGTAATATGGAATCTCAGTCTGCACATACTGATCAGAGATGGACGCGGAGGGTAAATGTGCGTCACCATATACACACGAGCATGCGCAACCCACGCACAAGAAAGCACGCCAGAGTTTTAAAACTCAGAAGCGGACTGGGAGGAAATGCCAGCCATTTCAAGTTGTATTTTAATGTCAAACCAGAGCTTTGGCCTCGACCACCAGCTACTAGTTCACAGATGAAAAATTTTGCAGAATTTTGCTTCTGTCAGCAACATTAGACTTTGGTATAACACACTTGACAGATGGCAGGGGATGTCAACCTAGTAGGTTAGTTACAGTGAAGAGCTAGACACGACCTTTTACCCCTGGCCCAGCTGAGAAATGGCAGGGTGAGAGGGGCGAACCACTCCCAGTAGAAGTACACACCACACGTCATCTTCTCAAGTGTGACCAGTCACTGGCCCCTCCCTTCTCTTCCTATGGAGGCATCTCATTCCAAAGTGCACACAAAGACTGGGTTGAGCTGAATGGCCTAAATGGCAGCAGAGCTCCTGGCCACGGCAGCTCAGACCAGCTGAATGGTCCTCATTGTGTCCCCATGGTCACAGGGGGCTAGCAGAAATGGGTTGTTTTTTAAGAGGCCATTTGGCAGGCCTGTGTTCTTATCCGAGCAACGCAGGAACAGGCATTTCCACTTGGGTCAGAGGAGGGCTTGCTCTGGACTCCAGAAAAATAGACTATAAGGTGGTGACATGCCACATGCATCCAGTCATAATGGCACTAGAAGATTTGAGAGCTGCAATTGGAAAAGCACTGCATTCACAAGCTATGTTGTTAGAGGACCTACAACGAGTAAACACTGGCAGCAGGATAATGTGAATTTGGTTGTTTCTTGCATTAAAAACTGTACTCCTCCATTAAACAACTCTCAAGTCACACACATTTCTTACTTGAATCTACAAAATAGGAAGAGTCTTAAGAACCTGTTCACAACTGCATTACCAGATGTAACTGACCTAAAAATAAAGGCAACATTTTTTTTTTTTTTAGATTGTGATGTTACTACATTTCCTGGAGATTTTTTTGAGATTTTGCTAGTGGATAAAACAATGAGACAGAGACAGAGACCTAAAAAAAGACCTATGATATAACCTTGATAAATTACCTATAATGTAAAGTATAAACCCTTTAGTATTAGGAAGCTAAAACACCCAAAACCAACTGCATAAATCTTTAACAGGTTCGGGCCAACATACTAAATACAGGTTGCGCTGCAGCTGAATAACGCATTAACCTCAAAGGTCAGTCAACTCTTAAAACACTTGCAGATGCACGGATGTATCCAAATACTTTCGGTACTGGCTGATATGATCTGTCAAAGGTATTAACTGTGTCATTGCAATATTCTCATAACTAAAGGAAATTCACATTTGAATATGTTGTATGTCACGTAATATAACTGTCATATGCAAATGAACTATACTGACAAGGTCTTTTAGAGCACAATGTTCCTTTTCATGGCCTTATTACACTGAAATGGTTAACCTGCCAAAGAGTTGTCCAAAAATGTATATCAACACTGCCATCAGCCAAAATACTTGTCACCACTTTAAAAAAAAACAACCTGAAGTAATCAAATGTCAATCTGCAGGTATAAACTGACACTGGCCAATCAATGTTTAGGACAACTGGATTCAGGCACCTCAGCTGGAGGTAGGGGGATACTGTCAGGGATGTGTGACAGTGTGTGTCAGTGGTTGTAGAGCAAAACAGATGCACTGGGGGAGGGGTTGATTTGAATATGCTCTGGATGAATGAATGGTCTACATATGTGTGAAATAAAAACAAACAGACACAGTCATCTCCTTGAGCGCCCAGACATATACACCTGACACAGATCTCACACAAGACTGAGGGTAGTGTAACCCACAAAGAGCAGCACAGGCAGGTAAACCTATAATTCCAGTAATAGCAGGTTTACACAGGTGCATAAGGGCTTTGTACACATCTTGTTGATCACTCCAATGAACGTCACTGAGGTCACACACTGCCATGGGAATGGCTGGCAGTCATTTATAACAGATTGTGTCTTCATATGACACCGAAGCAGATCATGACTGCAGGCCTTGTCATTAAATCTCAACACTAGTCACACTGACTCACAGTTTTACTGCAATAAAACATGTTTCAGGTGAAACCCGAGCACAAATGCCAAGACAAAAGCCTGTATGATGTCCAAATGGAATCCATTATATACAGTATAACCAAGATGACAGAGGAAGGGTCAAGCACTGATAGCCGGACCTTGCCTCTGGCCATCACCAGACTGTCAGGGCAGTCTGGAGGAGATACGGTACAGAAACACATATTTAAATCGACCTTTTGATTTAAACGAGCTGCTGCGTGGTTTCAGATAAAGGAAACACGAGGAGAAGACTGAAAGCCCTTTTCTTTTCCTCCACCACAATGCTGCTTGTCATGCCCTGCTAGCTTCTACCCACATCCTGTGTTAGCACAAAACGAGCTAGGTGGCAGTCAGCCTGACGTGAGCTCCCATTCAATTTATTACAGACCGAGACTGTGATAAGAGTGGGGAAACTACTGGTTTAATCGCCGCCGGTTAGCCAACACAGCTGAGATACATAGCTAGCTTGAAAATCTGCTATAGCATCCCCCCCTCTCTCTCTCAATAAGACCCGTCAGCCCCCCAACCCCTCCCTGCCTCCTTTACCTTCAGACAGCTCCAGATCCAACTCCGCCAACTGGTCTCTAACCTCTTTTGGCAGGGCGGACAAATCCACGCCGCGGTCTGCCATGACTTCGCCGATAAACACGAGTGCAGTCTAGTTGAAAAGACACCGGGCCGTTGCCAGGGAAGTGCTAAAAAATTAAAAATAAAACGCCCTCCCTCAAGACACGAAACAAGCATCAGAGTGGGAGAGACAGTCCATCCGCACGGCTGGCCCCTCCGCCATAATGGCAGAAACTCACCAACGGCAACGAGTGGTCACGTGACTGCATTTACTTCGCCTGTGCGTTAATTCACCGCATCCTCTGCCGAAAAGTGACGCCGACACTGGCGCTCCCTCTGGCGTCTCACAGGCCGAAACACACACACACACACACACACACACACACCTTTCACACTGCACCGGAGGACACAGGAGTACTGTCATGGAGGAAACAGCTCATGTAATTCCATCCTGTCAGTTTCCCTCAAATTCAGACACACTAACTTGTTCAACATCTGTCAAACGTCCACAAAGAGATGCAAAACGCCCCAAAGGTTACAGAAAACAACAACAGAGACACAAAATGACTTAGAAAATAAGTCCAAAGCTCCTGAGGGAAATATCTGGACCTCTAGCGGCTAAAAGCTCCACTATGTTCCCCGGCAGATAGTGTACACTTAGCTTTTTTTTTTCCCCATTTTCTCCAAATACAGCCGCTGAAAACAACACTATGAAAGTTGTAGGACTGAACCGAAAAGGTACAATAGGTTTCTAGTATCAATTAATCAACTAATCATTCCTGCTTTAGTAGACTGTCATTGGTAGGTAGACAATTAAAGACAGTACACTTGTGGAGTGTTGGAAGAATAGGGTAGGGGATCCCAGCTAACTTGTCCCAGGGCCACATGGTCGGCCCCAATTCTACTTGAGATGAAACACTAGATTTTAAATTGTAAAAACACTTGTGCTGGAAAAACTGCTCAAGTACATGCTCAGCACACAACTCTGAGTAAGTCACTCATGGGTCACCTTCAAAAGGCCAGTGTGGCATCCTGACTGTAACCATCATAAAAAGAAATATACAATTCCAACCACTCCCTCTGCAATTAAAGGCTGCTAACAAAAAGTTATGATCATGTTTTCCTTATAAGAAACATGGACAATATCTTACAAGGAAAACAAGTTTCAAAGCAAACATGAACATAGCGGCGTAATTGTAGGCTACTGTGTCAGTCTTGCCTTTCCAAAAGTATTTGAGTGCAGTTCAGAAAAACTTAAAAGCAGGGCTGAAGCAAGGATTTTTAGCAATACTCAGTCTAAGTTCCTCAACCTTCAGTTCCTCAGAAAATTTGGACCTGACACTGAACAGGAACTACTTAAAATTATGTTTAAAAATATATATAGCCTATATATGTGTGTGTGTGCGCGAGTGTATTTTACATACAGACAACTATGAACAAAGCAGTAAAATGTCCTTACATACAGTATGTTCTTTCATGTTCAAACACACTGCCTTTCATACCATATTTTACCAAGCACTAACTGTGAGTTTCCTCTTGTCATGTAAATTATAGAACACATCTTTTTGTTATTATGAATCTAATCTGAAAACAAACACACAAAACTGCATAATGTTCATTAAGATGTAGTTTCTTTAATTAAAACTGCAGCACTTTAAGTGTTCATAGTATTCCACTTGGACATGCATGGAAAAGTAAATATATTCATATAGTACAGATATGTACAGTACAAGGACATTTTTTAAATCATCAGTCCAACAATGGGAGTGTGAAAAACCATTAAAACACTATGTGCAACTTTCACATTGTTGCATTTTTTGTTAAATTGCTCTTTTCATAACCATTCTAGGTAACATTAATATGCCAAAGACTGTGATGATGATTGTTATTCAACCAATTTTGTAAAAATAAGTTAGACAAGGACCATCAAAAGACACGACCAAATTTATCTTAAAAGCTATAACAAAGGGGATAAAATCTCTTTTTGAAAAAGGACTAATGACAAACAAACAAAAAAGAAAACCATGTTAAAGAACTTTGTCTCTATATTCATCAGTACAATCAGAGGTGTTATGACAAAGGCTGTATAGTGCTGAAAGGAGCACGCAACAAAAGAAAACAAGAAAAGACAGGAAAAGGTGAAATACATCAAAACATGAAAGCTAAATATAGTCTGAATTTTCATTTCATATGAACAATCGTCTATAAGGGACCGCCAGCCAAATATAGCGCCAGCTTCAAAGTACAAACAAAATGCCGGGCTCGCTATTGGGACTGTAGGACAAGAGGTTAAGTCAAAGGTGAGAAGTATGAAAGTTGAGGAGCAAATTCCCGTTCGTGTATACAGTACAGAGAAAAGAACAATATCATTTAAAAAAAAAAAAAAAAAGAAAGAAAGAAAAAGAAACAACAAGACCAGAACTGCAAAAAACTTGAAGAGAAATACGAAGCAACAATAAACTTGCATTATTTTTAGTGCATAAAGACATGCCCTTATGTTAATGGACAGATACCTTGTCTTTGAAATATCACATCTTGCAAATATATAATCATATCAGACAAAAGAGGGACAAAAATATACAGGAAAAAAAAAAAGGACAGAAAACCGCTTGTTTAGATGTTTACGTAAAAATATATTGATATCTGGGTAAAATATCTTGGTAGGGATTTCCTAAGAACGGGAGCCTTTCAGAAACAGTCACAAGACATCTGATACTTTTTCCACCCTCAAAGCTTTAAACCAGTAAAGATGTCTTTGCTGTGGCCCTCCACCAGATGACAGACAAGTATTGTATCATTTTATGTCACTGAAAAGAGACTAATGTTCAATTAACTCCTCAGTTTAAAGGCTTTGAGGAATCTTCAGCAAGTTAGAAGATCTTTTGTTCCTCATTGATTGTTTTTCATTTGATTAAACAAACAAATCAGGACAAATATATTTTCCTAAGGCTCTGTTGATTTTCACGCGAGCAGATCTGCTTGTTTTTAAGTGGGGATGTCGGAGGCACCAGTGTGATCTTAAGGCAAAATTACCAGACATTGATTGTGAGACTGTGTGTAAGTGCAAGTAACAAGCAGTGATATACTGTAGATTGTGTCACTGTAACCTCTGAATCGCAAAATAATAGTCCGGCTATTTACTGCCTTACCCCAGGGCATGTACCAGGTGGTCTTTGGAGATTCAGAGATCTTATTTGTTGTCATTATGGCTTAGTTTAGGTTTGGTAAAGAGCAAAGAGACTAAGGGTTCATCGCACTTCCAACGAGCAGCAAGGATGTGCAACCATCCTGAGAAGTGTGAAAATAACAGTTACAGTAAGTCCAGGGCCCACGCAGAGAAACACAGTCACTAGAATAGTTTCAGATAAACTAATAAACAGCAAACAGGCTCTTTTAAAGGAAACATGAGAAGGAGAGGTTAAGTTCCCTTCAGGTCAGAAAAACAATATTTTTTTAGGATACTACACTGTCTTGGACAATCCAATGTATTTTGGTTCTGTGGACTAATCTTGGAGGATGTGCCAATTAATTGAAAAAAAACATAGCTGCACATACTGTATGAAGAACATGACACCCTAATAGAAAAAGTCACATGCTAACAATCTAAATATTAATGTATCAGATCAGGAGTAGGCAAACTGCTATGTTCTGATGTACATAAATATATACACACAGAGCCAATCTAACACACAATTTAGAAATTTTATCATAAAGGGGTGTAAATGAGGTAAGGTTTTTGGGTCCATGTTGAGATCGCCTGGAGGTGGAACCATTTACAAAAGGTTTATGTGAATATCTGAGATCTAAGTCACTGAAGTCTAGACAACTACTGCATCTTTGGAGCCGAGGATGTATAGGGATGTATGCAGTGATGGCATGTGTGGGTGTGTGCATGGCTTAAAAAAAAAAAAAAAAAAAAAAAAAAGATGAGCACAAGGCACTATTCCCTGCTGAAAACAGTGTGAAGTCCAGCGTGTTGTTTGGTATTTGATTTGATCAAGAACGTTGATTCAACACCTGTGTGTTTCAAACTGTCCATGTGTGGTGCGTGTCCACGTGGGAAGTTTATTACGGCAGTACACTCAGAGCGACGCAGTCCTACAGTCCAGTGAAGAGTCATTTTGACTGAGGGTGAGGAGAGATAAGCAGGGAGGCACAGAGGGAAACAAGGGGGGGTGGGGGTTGGAGTCCAGCCCCTGTAGTCTATGGCAAAGTGAACAGGAAGCTCTCAAAAGTCTCAGTCCATTCCCAGAAGGCTGCTGCTGAGCTCCAGGCCACAGCATGATGGCTCCACATGAGGGTCATAGAGAGCAGAGGAGGAAGGGGGAAGCAGAAGATGAGATATTTGGACTTCTAGATTGGGGAAGCTGGGAAGGGTGGGGGGTGTCCGCTGCTCTTTTTTGCCCCCTTGGTGACGAGCCAAGTCTTGGCCATGGTGGCATCGCTCATCATCTGGCAGCAGACTGAGACTGTGCAGCCATGATAATGTGAGAGGGTCCACTCTCAGCCCTCTGCTGCTGGCCCATTCCTGCAAGCACAGACATAGCCATGGCCTCTGCCGCTGCCCTTGAGCTCAGGCCGTTTTGCCCTGTGGAGGGGCTGGGCGCCAAAGAGCTGTGCTGGATCACCGGAGCAGGAGAACCTGTGGGCTCTGAGGAGTCTTTCATGCTCTCCTCTGCAGCTAGAAAAAAAAAGACAACACAAATACAGATTTATACTTAAACTGGCTGAATTTAGTAACAATATACCCGTCCAAAATGTAAGAATTCTGTCCTGAATAATTATGACTGAGAAAATGAACATTAAAAAGTATAGGAAACTCAAAATCATGAATTTGTAGCTTAATAGGTGTTAATTATATATGCTGTCTTGACATCGGCTCTTCGAAATATCACAATGCAATGTTTTTTACCCACTTTTTTTTTTTTCCAGATGCTGGACTTTAAAACACAGCTGATAAACAGTTTAGTACAGGAGGTGGCATGGCGGCTCAGTTGTTGGACTATTGTGAAAGTCAGCAATGTGCATGTTTTTACTAATTGCACCATATGTGTTATGTCTTGGCTTTGATCGCATGTAACTGAAACACCTTTATCGTCCTGGAGTCTGGAAGTCCATGAGAAAAATCGGAACAATCAGTGGTGATTTGTAGTCATCATTTGATTTTTTTGGGTACCTTTAAATTCTTTGCACAGTGCATCACCTGCATCTCTACAAACAGATACGGCAGAAACAATTCTAAATCAAGTTTCCTGTAACTTTAAATACCACCAGGTGAGTTAGGGCTCACCTAAGTAGGCAGTCTTCTTCTGAAGGGTGGTAACAGGACAGTCCTTGTGGGCCAGCAGCAGCTGCTTCAAATGAGCCACCTCGTTCCGCAACAGAGACACTTCATTCTGACAGCACAGAAAATCAGGCAGTGAAACTCAAAGAAAAACTATCACTAATGCTGAGTTACATTATTCTAAACAGTCAGATCCTTTCAAACCCTTTTCCCCTAATGTAATGTTATTGTTATTCTCCAGCTAAGAATTGCTCTAAAGGTGTAAACAGTCTATTTTCCACTAGAGTAATGGTGGGAAGTAGGAATATGGTGTAAAAATGACCTGAAAGCCTAAATAATACAACCAGGATGTGAAACAAATTGAGTGTTACAACTCATGTAAAATTACCCAATATTCCCTGAAATTGATTCTGCTTACCTCAAACACGCCTTTAAAACTCCCAAGACTAGTTGTAAACCTGACAAGTGGGCACAGTCTTTATGACTATGCACACACTAACACAGGCCTCCCACAGGCCACATTTCATCTGCATCCACCCACTCCAGGCCCACTCACCGACAGTGAGACGTTCAGGGTGCTGAGCTCCTCAGCCTTCTTCTCTAGGGAACTGACCCACAGTTTGCGTTTCTGTCTGCAGCGCGACGCCGCAGCCCGATTCCTTTCGAGGAAGCGCTGCCTTCGCTCATCTGGGTCATCATCTGCCGTCCGCCGCCGACGCCCACCTGTAGGCTGTGCTGGAGATACCTATAGAGGGGGGGAAAGGTTGAGAAGGAAATCAAGAGACGGGAGGGGAGCGGAAGCAAGACGAGAAAGAAAAGGGAAGTTTGAGTCATAGTTTCATCATTTTAGTCAGAACACATCATAGTCATCACACTGCAAAAGTACAACCTCCATTTTCTGTGACTAAAACAGGTGCTATGCCATATATTAAATGTTAGCAGTGTTAGAAGTGTTAGCTCAGTTACTTTTGGTTATTCCTAAAACTTTCCAAGTCCAAAATCACATTGCTGCTGGACTTGAAAGTCCAGCAAATGTTACAGTTAAGGTCTTGACTTTATATAACGCAGTGTACCTGAGGTTGAGCAGGTGATGGAGCATCTGGCTGTTGGACAAGCAGTTGGCTCTGCTCTGCCTTCTGAGGCACCATGGGGCTGCTGCCCATGGCCATGACCCCCATACTCTGTCCTGATGGGCTCTGCTGGGACAATGCAGCCTTCAGACGCTTTAGGAGAACAATTATAAACCCAATATCATTAAAATGCACAAGAATCAGAACACACAACCCAAACCAACAGTATAAACTGTGAAATGTAAGCAATAAAGAAAAGAAAATGCTCTGTCATTGCAGAAAAGATCAAAGCACCATAAAGGTAATGAAAGGTAGGATTCAATCCATCAGCTCATTTACAGTTGATGGATCGAATTACAAATTACATTAACTTGGCTGAAACTACTTTACAGTTTCAGCCAAGTTAATTTGGCATAAACCTCGGTTACTAATCGCCAATACAGCCTTAAGTAAGAAGTTAATCCCACTTATGCACCAGATGCATCGTGTCATGAAAGCCAAGTTATTTCTAGTGACAACTGTTTGTGCTGTGAAACTGTGCTGCAGACAGACTGCTCTGTATGCATATTATCCATGAAATAAAACTATATGACTGTGTGTCCTGAGAGATCGCTGAAGCTTTCAAGATGAAACGTAATCCAGTGCCAGGTTGTACCACCCATTCACTTAGGAAAAGCCTGGGTTCTTTAAGGAATTCATTTAAAAAGGTGCTCGAACTCTGAAGAGATTCTCGCCCATGTTGACCTGACAGCGTCAGACAGTTCCAACTTGTTTTCAGCAACACATTCATGTGACATCCTGTTCTATCTCAGTCCTTTTGTGCTGAGGTTCAGCTCTGGAGGCTTTGCGTGTTCCTGGAACAGTTTTCAAATGATGTTTCTTGATGTTGACGATGTTGCTTTGTGATGTGGAGCACTATGCTGTATTCAGGATCCTTCTGACGCTTACCATTTGGTACTAAGAGACTCATGTATGTTCCTGTTCCAAGAAAAATTCTGCACACCAACAAAACACCCCCAGCCTTTACTGGCACCAGTGATCTTCCACTTGTTACTGAAGGAGCACACAGTTTGTATAAATGTTGGGATCTACTACAGAGGATAGTTTGTGTATATTATCTTATTCTAAACAGTGACCACACATGACGATTCTTGTATCAAGCTCTGTATATGCTCTGCAGTATTAAATATTAAGTGCAAACTGTTGTTCTGGGTTAAATAAACAAGTAACAGAAACAAAAAGTCATATGATGAACAAACTAAGCCAGTGGAGAGGAAGGCTGGAGGGTGAAGATGGAGACAAAGAGAACAGATAAAGTGGTAAAAATAGAGAGCTAATTTAGTGCTGACCATCTTGGCCTCTGAGTGGATGCTGTAGCCAGAGGGGGAGTTAGAGCCGCTGCTGCTGCCTCCCAGAGGAGGACCAGGGATCCCAGGAATGTTGGGTACCATGCACAAGGGTCGGGCCAGCTGAAGACCAGATTCGATACACAAATACACATGTATTAACAACCTGAAGCAACTTCTTAGCTATAAAACTGAAATACAACATATTGGGACGGTTGGTCTGCCTTACATTAATGACAGAGGGCATTTGAACAGGACCAGGGAGCAAAGGCACTGCCTGACCAGAGGGAAGCATCATCATTGGGTAGTGGCTGGTTGGCGAACTAGATAGACAAACAACAGAGGGACAACGGGAGCAAGAGGATCAGTCATGTTTGTAAAAATTACAATTTTATAACTGCAAAGTTTCTCTAACATAGCAAGTAGCACCATTCAGGAAAATGTATCAACTTCAACCCTACAAAATCCACACTGACATCCATCATCACTCGTCCAAGCTGTGCAGGAAAAACTGCACAGAAATGTATATATTTAATTCAAAAATACAAGGTTTGTAGAGACCCAGCATATGTCAATTTGATGATGGGGAAGTGTTTAAAATCTAACTTTAAAACTAACATACTTCAACATGTGCACCCACAAAAACATGATGGCATGTTGGGTTTGAAAGGTTGACTCATGAGCATCATATAGGTTCAGCACAGTGCTGGAAGCCGCAGATTGAGAATATACCTGTGATACTGTCACAGTGTTAAGGGTTAAAAAGGTCAGCAGAGGTCAGTAGAAGGATGTTGACAGAGCTTAACTCACCCCAGAGTACGATTGGAGGGTGGTGCCTGTGTGATGACAGAGGTTGGTGAAGGCATTGTAGGCTGAAGGGCATCAAAGCCCAAGTGTAATGGGAGGGAACCTGGACGCACAATAGTCGGGGTGGGGGCTGAACTCCTCGGGGGGGTGTCCTAGGAGATAATTAAAAACATGAAATCGTGGCATGTATAATGAGCCATGGGCGTTCGGTAATGCTTAAAGTTCCACCTTCTTCTCTATACACTCATGCAACTCTGTCTCCTACTGTTCGTGTCCTACCTTTCCTTTAACCAGAAGCTCTCTGCTGCTGTCGGACTGTCCAGAGATAGATTCAGGGCTGTCTGGGGGAGAGGAGTCAACCTCTACAGGTGACTCCTCTTTCACCTTCACGTCTGAGGGTGTCTGCAGGCTCATGTCCAAAGCCACAGAGTTGGCAGCAGGGAGCTGAGAAGAACAGAGACAGTGAGAGGGAGACAAAGGAGAGGGTAAGTTTACACTACTAATCAAAGATAACTTTCTCGTGAACTACAGTACATGTACAAAAAGGAAGTGGGTATTTCTCACACAAACAAACAACCACATCATTAGTTTATGAAACACTATTTTAACTGCAATAAAACACACTGAAACTTGAAACAAAAATCCTGTTAACAAGCTGTTGCAATGGCTTGTTTAAACTGTAATAATCCACAAAGTGCACAAGGCTGGAATTTCTAGAAGCAATAATTTTTGACTGCATCAAGACTTGAGGTAAGAAAGAAGGAAGTAAAAAAATAATTGTTCACTTCATGGGAGTCTCTGCAGAAATTTCCCTTTGTTTCTGTACATAGTAGAACATGCAGTCATACACGCACGCAGATGAAAACAAAAAACATTAAGCCCAAGCCTTTCTTACAGAGTTCTTGGCCCTCTTCTCATCATCTTCCTGTTCGAAGGAGCTGGCCAGCTCATTGAACAAACCGACCTCCTCGCAGTTCTTTAAGAAGCGGGTGGGAGTAGGTGTCTGGTCTGGCAAGCAGAAATGAACGGAGATAACTATAACACTTTCACACTTAGTTCACACTTAGCATTGAATATATAGAAACCCATGTCATAAATGTGCCTTTGGAGCTGATTTTCTTGAGATTGTACTGACAATGCTGGTATATGCTGCAACTGAGGTTTGCTTTTCATCTGGATGCCAGGAAAGGAAGAGTAACAAAGTAAGGAAGAGTAAAGCTCAGCGTTTGCCTTGTAGACAAACCGGTACCTGCAATAATGACAGAGTCGGTCCTGGGTGGTCCAAATTTCAGTGTCATCTCATGCTTGTGTTTGTGTACAGCTAAGTGGTCCTCATTGGTAAACCTCTGGAACAAGAGAGCAAGAAGAAAAGAGGAAAGATAAGTACTACATATGAATTAGCCTCGAGGTGACTCTCTATTTGTCCTGGTGACCTAAAGAAGCAGCCTACAGTACCTTAACCCAGGTATCATATTGCAATAATCACAGACAGATAATCTCTTCGAGATGTAGCCCAACACATGCCGTATACATTATGTGACGACCCACAAAGAAAACTGTATCTGTGGTGTACAATTCCTTATGTCTTAAAAGCCCTGTATGGGCCCACTGTAGCTGCGGGGCTCAAATATCCTTACACCAAAAAAGGAAAAAAAAAAGGCTAGTATGGATGAGACCTGAAATAAAATTAGCTGTACAGAAATGTCAGTGGATTAAAATCAACAAAATGATGAATTGTAAAAACTACTAGTGTGGAAAACAAAAACAAATGAGCTGACATCTCAAAACAGATGCTGCAAATGCAAGTGCAATGTGTTTTTACTGAAGAGAACTGATCTCAAGCTAGTCGGTATGTAAAACATATTGATGCTGTATACTGTGTCTCAGCAAAGCTCTATATTAGTCCATGTTCCACTGCCTAATATCAGGCATCCACAGTGGCAGCTACAGGAAGCCTAGCAAACCAGGCCTTTAGAAGAGAACACCAGCAGCCATCCTCCCCTCTGAGACACGGCACTTCTTCTTTGGAGAAGTGGCGAGGTGAATCAGTCAGAGACGTAGGAGGAATAATCTTGGCTCTGGCACCAGCCTATTCACCATTCGCTGCAGCCTATTTTAGGGCGCCGCGTTGCAGTTGCGAGTTCAGTCGTGAGAGTGAAGTGGAAACACAGTCAAGTGTCATGGGACGTATTTTTAGCCCTACCAGGCAGCATCACCAATACAACTACATGTGTCATTTGTCTCTTTCCCTTGAACAAGGCGGCCGGGTCTTGTGGAGAAAACTATCTCTAGTTAATCTCCCTGCATGAAATACTGGGAGCTAGAATTACCCCTCCCCACACAGTAAATACTGGGCATCATATAATGGGAGGCTGTTGTTGTTTATTGTTGTTGTTGTTAACTTGTTAAAAGGAAAACCCCAAGCAAAGCCAGGAGTCAATCATCCTCGTTTTATTATGGGCATGATTCAGACTTTCCTGGTAGACAACTGTTGCTTGTAAAGGGCGGCAGTAAAACAGCACTTGGACATAAGGCATTTGAAACATAAAGGATGTTCTGCGTCTAAACGTACACAAATAATCGTGATCACGTATGATATTATTAAAGGCCAGTAAAACATTCATAAATACCTAAGCTGGCTGACAGGACGTGTAGGACTGGGTATGACATCTCAATACCTACAAAAACGTACCAACACAGCAGAGTATTGAATACCTGCTCAGTTTCTTAGTTGTGTTTGTTTATTTCTCAATCAGACAGTTCCCGATAGAAATCAAAATTTTAAACTGTATTTTATTTCAGTAAATTTCTTGTTTGTGTTTAGACAACATTTAAAGCTGCACTTTTACATAATCAATGGATCAAAATGACTTTGAGAAAAGGATTGCCTATAGCGATAAACCTACAATGAACTACCACCTGACTCTGCAGTTTCCTTCAGCTCTCCAAATATTCTAACTGCAGACGCATAAAGCTAGCGACTAATGTAAGCTCATAAATATAACGGAGCTCTTAGCAGCTTCAGAGTCAGATATTTCTCTCAGGAGCTAGCAGAGACCAAAATAAAGCTAAAAGATGAAGAAATAAGAAAATATTTCAGTGTTGTGTTTCCATTTTATTCTTCTGCCCCCAAGTGCAAAAACAATTAATGAATATGGCTTTAAGATTTGGGATTCTATTGTAAATTTCTAAACAAAAAAATAAATAAATAAAAAAAAGGTTTCGTTGAAAAACATATAAAACATGTTTATATCCCTGAAAATAAAGTGGTGTTGTGATATCAAAAACACACCAAACATCTAGCACCATCACACCATACTACGATCCCTGACCTGTTTATACAACAGTCTGACTGTCAAACAAAGCTGGTGAGAGTGACACAGCTGTAGACCCACACCGTCATCAACCGTCACTTTGCCTTGAAAAGCTTCCATGTGATTCTGTTCCTTTAACTGTCAACTAAATTAATAATGTTGTCTACAAATGAAATATGCAGAGTATTTACGACACAGAAACATGTCAAAGGAACGTTGAAATGGCTTTTTTTCTATCAGGAATGGGGTCCCTGGGTGTCCATAATGTTCTGAGAAGAAAATAACCAAACAAATCATCATTTATTTAGCCAACACACGCATGTTTAACTGCCTTACATGGCTGCTGTTCAAACCGCAGGCCACGTGTACAGCACCATGTCTCTGATCACGTCTGATCAGAGAACAGAAAAAGTGGGCGTATAAATCACAAATGTTTCTTAACCACATAAACACTTTCTTCCTCCAGACCCCGGGAGAGATAATCCACCTCTCGCTCTAAGGATATCACGCCCAACTGAACACAGCATCAGGCAGCTAACTGAGCACAACATTAGACATGATATTTCCTGTGTTGAATAATCATGAGTTCTCGAATACACTTTTTAATTTGCTGCGTTATCAGGCCAGGCCCCGACAACGCACCACGTTACTGGCATGTGAGCGCACTACTGGCACTCAGCTGAGTCACTGCCACGGCTCAAACCTGTGTCTGCAGGCACTAGAAGTCAACAGTGACAGGTTGAAACAATAACTATGCTCTGATTACTCACTGGAGCTTCCAGTGAGTCACAGCTAAAGGAGACAGCATTGTCTCTCAAGCGGGCATGTTAACTACACCATCAGTCTGATGATCATGCTGCATCAATCACAGCCGGTTAGGTGATTTTGGCAATGAGAAAGAGTGTGTTGAAGTCTTGTCAGGGTCAACAAGTTCCTTGTATGTAGGAAGCTTTAATATACTCAAATGACGTGTCATTGAGTACAGTATCTTGTTTTCTTTTGCTTTCAATTCATTTTCTTTCACAAGGGAAACACATTCAACCATAAGTAGTTACAGTCAACTGCTGGAGAGTAGTTACACAAAGGCAAAAAAAAATATCTCACACCAAGAACACATGCACACACCTGAAACCCAGGACAAGGAGGGAGAAGACTTACCTGTCCACACCCAGGAGCATTGCACACAAAAGGTCGGTCGTCCCCCATTTTTGCAAAGAGCTTGCAATGTAACTGTGGAAGAGGAGAAGAAGAGAACATTGCTGCGGCTTTTCTTGATTTGTGAACTGGAAAATCCTGAAAACAACAAAACAGGGATGCTGTGGCTTGTAGTCTTTAGTCTGAGCAGGAAGCCGAACGCTATTTAAAAATAACCCTGGCAAAAAGGAAAACACGCACAGAGGCAGGGAGACAAAGTTTCCCTGGTGATACTTCCTTCACACAGGGGGGCTTCTGGTTGGCCAATGAGGAGCTGCTTACCAGAGAGGACGACAGCTACCATTTACACAAAGACATCTCCCTCTCTGTCTCCCTCTGTCTCATTTTCCCTCACTTCAAGTCCCTCCTTCTCTCATTACCACTCCCTCTTCTCAATTCTCCAGCACCTCCCAACCTCTTCCCTTCTTGTACCCCTCATTCAGTCTCTCCCTCAGTCTGATTCAGCCGTTTCTCTCTCTGAACAAACTCTGTTTAAATCACCTTCATCCACTTTCTTGAGAACTCTCCTGTGCATCGGCAGCACGAAGTATCTTGAAATGGACACGGCGGTTAACTCTAACTTACTTGGTTTTTATGCATGGAGATAATAGTGACTGGTGGAGACGGTCACCAAACATTAATGACAAGACTGACAAACTCTAAGTGTTTTACTCAGTACGTGACCACAGATAATGTTACGATACTTTTGGTATGACTATTGGTGCTTTCATATACAAACTAAGAGTGAGTGACAGACGTAGAGCTGCAATTAATCAGTTAATCGATCGACTAATTATGCAGTTTCTATTCTGATAATTAATTGTTAAAGTAATATTTCTGGCAAAAATTCTGTTTTCTTCATATATGAAGATTTCCTGTTCTTCTCTGTTTTAAGTCATATTAAACTGAATATATTTAGGTTTTGAACTGTTGGACTAAAACATTTTAAAACGTCATCTTGGACTTCTGAGGAACATGCGTGGACATTTTTCACAATTTTCTGTCATTTTCTGGACTAAATGAATAGTTTAGAAAATGGTACCACTTTACTGCAATTTAAGTCCAGGAAAAGACAACTTTAAGCTATTGTGATGATATTTTGATGGTAACTATTTAAAATTACATAGTGTGTTTTATCATAATATAAATATTATTTGTGTATTGCCAACATCTACCATTGCTGGCTGGTTACTGAGGTGAATTATAATAAAAACTCATTCGTTATGGCAAATGGACAGTATGATCTAAACTCTATTCCACAATAAACTGTCCAACTTCCCTCAAAAATTATAATTATTTTCAAATATATCAGCATATACTAGCTTTTTATTTATGCTGGCTCACTTGTGATATGTTTGCACTGATGAATAACAGCATACAGTTTAAGAGTCTGGACATCCGGAGTGGAATTCAAACTAATTGGTTGGTTGAACATCTGGTCAGATACAATTATGAGCTGTATTATGTTATGTTATTCTAATTTTTATTAGTGTGCTACTAACACAGCATAAATATCCGGTAAATACTGTAAAAGCAGAAACACATAAGGACAGCATTGTTGGACATTTGAATGCACTAGAAACACTAAAGCTTTGCACAGGGCTATAAACCAAATAATGCATCCCTCTCTTCCTGAGTACATGTTATTGTCAAGACTTAAATATGCACATGCTCCTGTTGTGCCTGAAGCTGAAGTGACATAAACTGTGTGAGGCATACTGCATCTATCAGCTGTCTCCATAGAGAAGAATAACTCCTCACAAACCCCCCCTCACCCTCCCCCCCCCCAGCCCCATCTACAACTCCACTAAAGCACCCCACCCTGCACAGCTCTGCACAGCTGAGCAACACTGCATGTTAAGACAAACTGGGAAGTTTAGAAAAATAACTTGGTCATTAAATTTAAATCAGGGAATTGGAGGGGTGGCAATGACGATGGACGAGGGACATTAATGTTTTAGCACTCTCGGCTGGCCCAAAGTGACGTCTGGTAGCTATTACACAACACTGTCCCACTGACAGTACAGCAACTACCAGCATGCATCAAGAGCCGTGCTATATATACAAGCAGAAACCTTTTAATAAACAAAAGCCACTGATCACTGCAATACTCAATAAGGTTCAGCTTAAATGCAGTCATGAGCAGGAATGGTGTCCCACCTTAATGATTTAATACTAGCCCTTTAAAATGTATGTGTTGGATTTATTTTTTGATCCACCTCCTGAACTTTACTTATTACAATAACATTACAACATTACTATCCTTCTGTGTTGTTTGGACTTGTTTGTAAAGCTTGTCTAATCATGTTCACTTAAAAAAAAAGCTGCTGATGCATTGTCCAAGTTAAAATATACAGCTTCCACAAACTAGACGGCAATGTCTGTTAAGCATGTGTAATATTACAATATTACTGATTTACTGACCACATTAATCTCTGTTGTACCAACTACATGGGTTGAGCATGTATTGAGTGGGACAGATTATTCATTATTTTGGCGAGGCATAAATGTCTGAAAGTTTTCCCAGTGTTGAAGTCAGAACATTTTCCTCCTTCCTCCCTCCATTTCTCCCTCTGCCGAGGACAGCTGCCCCTGAGCCAACACATGATTACTGAAACCCTGCGTTGGAATATGATGCTCTCCCATGACAGCGGGCCTGTAACAGGCCTAACCGTGGTGTCTCTCAGCTCTGTGTCTTTATGAGGAAAAGCCCCATCCCTCTCTACACAGATCAAAGTGCCGATGAAGCGGAGCAGTCTGATTTCTTGCAGACCTCCCATGCTCTGGAGAAAGACAACAGATCGGTGCCAGGGCCCTAACAAAGTGCTTCCAATCCACTGAATCTATTTGGGCAGAGATCCGTCTGCAAACAAGATACTCCATCTAGCTCGTTATACCGAGGGTGTGGACCGTGTGGGGAAATGGACACATCTGGCGTGAGGAGTGGGAACAGATTTCAGAGTTTACATCTTATTAAAGACATGCTAGACATTAACTTGACTGGCTGGCACTGACATGAAATGTGGGATTTGATCTTGTGGGAAGTCCACCATAAATTCCAGATGACAGGGGTGGAAAATATCATTTGTTTTCATAGCTGCCCCAACCAATATCTTAAGACAGACAGTGTTAAGGTCTTTTCTTCAGCATCTATCGGTTGGTTTTGTGGTAAGACAATCTATCTTGAAGGACATCGTCAGAAACGGCAGCCCTACACAGAGAGAAATGACGCTGTTAATTAAATACTTTAACTCTCAGATGTCCCTCTCAGTGAACACACTCGGGGAGTAATTGATGAGTTGACAGTGTTAAGTTTAACAGCACACTGTAAGAGACAATAAATCAGTCTGCTGGTTACATTAGTCCTGATGCACATCACTGATATTTATTACAGACGTGGATATCATGTCCACCTGTTTTCGCCTCCTTTCATCCAAGGTGACATGGAAGCACTCAAAGTGCCCTAATTCCTGTCCTTCCCATTGAGCTGCTTCCAAAGTCCCACCGTTAACTTGGATTTCTCCAACTCAGCAGGTGTAGAGAAACGAGTCCCAGCTATAATCAGCCACAGCCATCCAGTGTTTGATGCAGCCTGCTAGGAAACTGACTAAACAAACTGTATTAATAGCTCGTACTGCAGCCATGACTGTGGAATCTGAGGCTTGAATTGCCAGAGGGTAGGGGAGACCCCACAAAAAGAAAAAACATAAAGAAGGGGGAAGGAGAGAGTGAAATGGTGAAAGACAGAAAGAAAAAAGGAAAAAAGACAACCCTGGTCAGCAACCGGTCAAATGAAAGATTTTGCTGGATCACAGGTGAGGTCTTGTAAATGTGGGCTGTGAGCGTTAGAGACCGGAGATCTAGGCTGTGGCTGGGTGTGTGCAACAGCCAATATGTATTTATGTAAGCAAAGTGAACATGAGATTTGGTAAATGGAACAAATGAAATCCTATATCCATGTCTGCATAACTAACAAGGCCTAAAAGCTAAATCCATGCCAAGCCAGCAGACAATGCAGGACAATACAGGATGGATCCAAGGCAGTTTTCTAAAATTAAATCAGAAATGCTGTGCTGATCTGATTCCTAGTCGGCAACTTTTATAAGCCCTTGCCGTGAGGTATTGGTTCTGCAACTACAAATTTGAAAGGAAAAAGACCATGTCACTTGATATTTTGCTTTTCATCTATAGTACAGCTGGAACAGCCTCTGGCTAAATCACTTACACTTAATCCTCAATAGCATTATCAGACCAATAATGACTTAACAAGCCAATATTAATTTTAACTAAACAAGACCGGCATTAATAGCTGCACAGCACCTCTGGTTGTGCACACGTACACACACACACACACATAAATATATATATATACCATCATTTATATGCGATGACATTTACAGCAAATTGTAGTCAAATGTATGTTATTACTGTGAGTGGGTCAATGCTGGTTGGACTAAACGGACTGCAGTTTCTTCGCTATGTGATGGAATGAGTTACAGCTCATGCCAAAAACATGACCTACATTCCTAATGAAGGTGTTGACATGCATGGGGATGCGGATCCTGGGGCGTTCAACAGCTCAAATTACTATACTATGGATATCATTATTACTAGAGACATTGAGTTCTTTTGAGGCTCTTCGTGCAGACCCGGATTATCATCGCATAATATCACACCGCCAAAAAAAAACAGACAGGCAAATATTTTTCCTGGGGTTTCAGGCAAGTAAAAGAGGTCAATGTCAAACTGAAATTCCATAGTATTGCAAATTTTAGTTCCTTCTTCCAGGCAACGTTGACTGGCTTGAAAAAGTTTGTCTTTCTTAGCCTCCATTACCTCCTGGCTACGGGCGCACATAGCCCTGCCTTTTCCCGTAACAAGACCGCCTTTTCTTTTCGGCAATTGGCTATAGGCACGCCACTCAACAGCATGTAACGCATGCAAAGCTTTAAACCCTGTCAATAACATCGACTGGATTAATCCCATTGGTTAAAAACCCGAAATCAACTTTTTGTATGCACGCAAAACTAATGGCTAGCTGGCGTGGCTAGCGTTAACAACAGGCCGAACGCACATTCAAAACGAGTAATAACAGCGCTACTAGCAGTTTCTGCGATGACAGCAAACACACATTAACGTTCATTTAATTATATCCTAAGTGAACTGGTGTTTTTTGAGGAAACTGCGGACAGTCACAATCACGAAAGCAGGAAAAAAAAAGCTAGCAGTTGGTTGGTTAGCAGACTGACACTTGAGTGCAAAGCGAGACAGTGGGTCCGAATGAAGCGTTGTAGTTGCCACAACAGTTTTGACAATTAAATAGACGCGTAGTTTAAACAGTAACAAACACTGAAAACCGTTGCTCCGGGTTCTACTTTGTAATAGTTCAGTGTAGTCGACACATCTACGGAGAATTTAAAGGAAAATAAAGTGTTTACAAACTCACCCTTGCGCCCCTCTCTCTGGCTCCCCTCTCCTCTCCTCTCTCTTGGAATTTGACGCTCCCCTCGACGTCGAGTCATCGCGAGAACTTGCATCAGTTCTCGTACCTAGAAAAAAATGTTCAGATGTTGAGAGCAGGCAGTCCCGATTTTCAGACGAAATGTTATCTTTTCTCTTTTTTTTCATATTTTTATGTGGAGGGGAGTTGACATTTAGGGAAATATTACCTCTATCAATCCAGACACTATCAAACTAGCTCTCTAGTTTCTTTGTCGCTATCAAAATATGTTAGTTAAGACACAAAAATGTGGGCACTTAAAAAAAAAAGTATCTGCACAATCTGAAATCTCTCTTTTCAACATAATGTAATTACTGTATGAAGTTTTCACTTTTTTTAACACTGCGTAACATTACACTATGTATCAGTGGCTACTTCATTAACACCTGTACATCTGATGCAATCCAAATTTATTTTTTATTTATCTATAACATCTATCTACATCTAACATTTACCAAGTTCCTAATATTCCGTTTTCTGAATATAATAAACTTCAGTACAAAACTACCACAAAGACATAAGAGTAAATTAAAAAGCACTTGAGTGCCTATGCTGAAAGAAAATGTCGTCACTGGTTTAGATATTGTATATTGTTATTGATCTTTTTCTTATGAAGCTCAGTAGAAACTTTAATTGTCAATTAAAACTTTAAAATGTATCTCTAATAGGACCCACATGGAATTTGATACCATCAATGTGACATTTCCTGACATGTTGTTTCATGTTGTTATACTAAAAAAATAAATAAAAAGACACTATTGTTTGTTAGTGTGTTTTGGAGCTTGTCATCTTTTAAGTTATGCCTGTTATTATGTGGAGTTATATTTCTGTCTTTTCCCACAGAAAGTGGTTAAAATCATATTTATTTTCCTTCTTCTTAAAATCCCTTCCCGAACTACTGTTCAGTGTCCCAGCTCACCCAGTGAAAGCAAACTGCTGAAACTATTGTATGAACATGTGAGCATAGAAAATAAAGACAGCGTCTTCCCTTCCTGATATTCTCACTCTATTCCCTCTCCTTGGAAGTGAACGACCTGACTGTGGAAGTGCATGGCAGCTGTGTGTACAGACATAAAACAATAGGCCAAAATATTAGAAATTAATACAAAAAAAGTAAGAAAAAAAATAGAAAAGGTTACAATGGTTGAACATGAGATCACACAAATTCAGCTTGTTTTATGTTGGAAAAGGCATGAATGACTAAAGATGAGCAGGTTGATGTAATCCACAGCAATTGTTACCTAACACGACAATTTGCCACAAATATACAAATTACAGCGAACATCTCCGGAACTATTGTACAAGCCAATTCTTGTAGATTCAGAGACAAGGCTAGAGCGACCCCCAATGGATAACCTGAGAACTGAGTGTATTTAGGGTAGCTTTGGTACAGTTTATACATCCATCCATTTTCTATACCGCTTAATCTGTCAGGGTCGCGGGGATAGTTTATACATTTTTCAGTATATACATTTTCAGTGTCAAAATAAATTTTAAAATTCTGTGTAGTTGTTGTATATTTTCTCCTCTTGTTTCATAAGTTCATTAAGGGCACAGAGTGGATTTCTGTCCATCACTTTTAAATTCCTTGGAAACACCTCGAAGTAATAATTCTGAATTCTGACTGTATATTTCTTTTGTGGTTTCTCATATTTGACTTCCTCTGGGCCTCTCATTGTAATGACTGTGATTCAGACTAATGAGGGCAGTAAAACTGTAATTATGCAGGCACCAAGAGGTCACGACTGCATTCAGCACTGACCACTAGCAAAGGCAGAGTTTCACACAGTTAAATCGTAGTCTGGCCTCTTCTTCACTGTAAGTTGCAGGCATTACGCTGTTTACCTGCTACAGTTTCAGGGTCCTGGTATCGCCCATGCTTCATCTCTGTCACACGAATGGAGCCATTGTTAATGTTACTCCTAACACCTGTGCTTTTCCTACCATGATAAGTCAAAATGTCTGCTGTGAAAAAGGTCTATGCAAATAAAACCTCAATTTGAGTCTGGCCAATAATATGAATGTGACACAGACAAGTGTTTCATTAAGGTTTCATAGCCTGATGAAACAGTAAAGCTCTTCGAATAACAGCACCTAATTATAAACTTGTCAAACTTATTCTGGCTCTCTGTTTAAACAACGTAATAAGTTTACACTTTTTGTAAAAAAAAAAAAAAAAAAGGAGAGAAAAAAATGAATGGAATATAAAGGCATTTACTTTCATTATGTTGACAAAGAGAAAAGCACTTTTGCAGGTGTACACAAGACATGATCTAAGGGGTTAATATGGGTTTATACATCTGCAGAACAAGCAAACCAATCACAGAAATAGAGTTTAGACAAATACCATAACAAACTTAAATACATTTTGCAAGCTTATTTAGTGAATCTTTCAAAGACAAAAAAACAAAAACGTAGTGATCATGCCATTTCAAGTTCTATTATTTAAACATTTAATTTAAAATAATCTTTAAATATATGCTGCAAAATGTTGGACCTGTGAGCACCCTTGACAGCCTAAAGTTCTGCAAGTTAAGACTGGAAATATAAATCTGTAAAAAAAAACAAAAAAAAAAAAACCCCACACATTTATACCCACTTGGCAACTGCAACTGCACCCCTCATTAAAACAAAGCCCAAATAAATAATCGATCACATTTGACAGCAGGCGTGTTGCAATCCCTTTTATCAGCAATGAACATTTTCAGGGGACTGAAACTTTTTGTTGCCTCAACATGACAAATAAAACTGGTCGTTTTTTTGTTCTGGTCAAAGTGTGTTTTTTATTTATTTTTTTCCTCTTGATATTGCAAAAATGACCGCACTGTTGAGTTCACCGGGGACGTTACTAAGAGACGCCAACTATCATTCAAACTACCTGACATTCGCTCCTGAGCACTACTTCATCAGGCCAGGAGTTATATAACAACATGAAAATAATGCATTGGTGGAGGTTTGCTCCTACAGCTGAAACTGTTCAAGTTTATCAATCTGTACTTAAATAACTGCTCATTTAGATGTTGTGCACTAGATAATTAAAAAAAACAAAAAAAAACAGAGAGTTTTGTTCATCTCTCCCGGTGCATAAATCTTTATCGATTTGCAGAAGGGTTCAATAAATGAGGGCCACTGTCAAACACTACCCTATAATTCAATGGAAACACTTCCTTGCCAATAAACGCAGCGTGATGAGCTGTCTAATGATCAGCCAGTGGTTTCAACCCCTCAGTCTCTCAGCAGCAGATAGTCTTTGATAGTTTCTGGTAAAGGAAGGTCTTTTACAGCAGTGGGGAGGAACTGCACCCCGAGACTCTGCCGGACAGCACAGCGTGCCAGAGAGCGCAGCGTGGGAGCCTGAGCCACCATGTTGGTCAGCCTCGCCAGCAGTTGGGGATCTTTACTCAGCTCCCTGGGAAGGGTGCCGTCAGCCCGTCGGATCTCAAACCGCCCTGCGGCCCGGCACAACAGCTCAAGGCACTCCTCTTCCTGTTCAGTGCCCAGGCCCCGGGCCAACAATGCCACCAGTCGGGAGATAGGGGTCTGGCCCTTCAGGTTGGTCACATGGACCTGGGCTCCGTAGTCTAATAGCACTTTGACACTCTCCAGGTTGCCTTTCATTGCTGCCCAGCTCAAAGGAGTGTCATTGTTGTAGTCCCGGGCATTGGGACAGGCCCCGCTCTCTAGCAGGGCCCTCACACACTCTGGGTTATCTTTGAAGGCGGCCCAGTGAAGTGGAGTGTCCTTGTTCCCATCCAGGGCATTGGGTTGGGCCCCATACTCCAACAGCAGCTCCACGCAGCTCTCATCCTTCTCTGCTGCATAGTGCAGTGCTGTGCGGTTGTATCCATCCAAAGCATTCACCTGATAAGTAGAGTCAATATATTTAGCAGTCTTATGCTGGTTAACAACACTTTTTAACTGCACAAAAAGGCAACAACTAGAGCAAAGTGGTAGGTCTTGGGCGCACAGACTGTGTGATCACCAATAGCTCCTCTTATTTTGGTCCATATATGTGCAGCAGCACAAAGTTCAAACAGCCTAGGTTAGGTGGCATATAGATCGGAGGGTGTGGTTATTGGGCACCAAAATACCACGCAAACTAGCAAAGCCAGTTTCAAGATTAGGAATTTCAAACTGTAAGCGCTGCTTGCTGCATTGCGCTGCCAAAGGATTGTTCACCCAAATTACAAAGACCATTTTCAGAGGAGCTACTTTCTACCAACGACATAATGCCTACGAAAACTCTTTAGTAACAGTTTTCATAGAAGTAACATGGACACCATCTCTGGAAAGACACGTTACTGTTTAATCTTTTAAATTCATTTTTTAATACTGTGGGAACCTCAAACAAAATTCCAATCATGTACTTAGAATTTGAGCGGAAATTTCAAAGATGAATATCTCCAAATGGATATAACCAAATCTATCTGCAGGGGTGTATATCATTAGTGGTAACTAAGAGTTTGGTTTTGGTTTAACGAACCCCTTTAAAAAGGACTATACCGGCAGTTTTGCACAATTCCTCCCAGTAACTACAGAACACTTATTTTATATTAATTCCAGCTATCTACATCAAACTATGATTAATTAATTCAGTTTTTCAGACAGCCACTGGTTTAATTTTGTGACAGTATGACACTCAACACTAATGCTCAGCATTACTTTAACCAAAGTTGCACTATGTGCAGCTCAATTGTAACTGAGATTATGAACAAGGACTGTTTTGAAAACACTACTTAAATAGTGTGTCAGTGCAAAGACTGTTCTTGCTTGCACATAAATTTCCCCAAAAAGTTAACATATCTTTAGCAAAAATAAAACTGGGCATTATGTACAGTGTGATGGAAAACCTACAGCATTGTAAGCAAGGTTCAACTCTCTGCAGGTTGTCTTTCATGTAATACAGTGGCTGCCTGGAAGGTAGCAGATTAATCTAAAATCTTGTGGTTCGGTGTGTAGGAGTCATCCATGACTTACCTCTGCCCCCTTCTCCAACAGCAGCTCCACACAGTCAGCATCAGCGACCATACATGCACAGTGCAAGGGCTTAAGTGTGCCATGCATCCGGTTCACATCAGCTCCCTTAGGCACATAGGGGATAATGATGTCAGTGTAACTGATGACACTGGGAGATTTTATTAATTTAAAGTCAGACTGAAAGATGAGCAGATGCTTACCTTCCGAATGAGATCCTCCACATTGTCGTGTGGGAAAGAGCGGATGGCTGCGATGGTGCGGATGAGCCGCTCAGACAAGGAGTATTTACTTTGAATGCTTTGCATGATGTACCACATAGTAGAGCTCATGTGTAACAGAGGACCATGGCACCCAGGCAGGGGTGACACTACGGCACACTGAAATACATTTTTTGAGAAGCTGTGATTAAAAACTGACACAGTGGGGATTACTCAGCATGACAAAAGAATAAATGAATAAAATGAATAACAAGTTTAAAAAGGCTCCTTGGATGTTTTTCATTACTTTGGGTGGTAAGTAGATTCTCTTCTTAGGTAGCGGCAGGGGTTGTGTCTTACCTTACTGTTTCATTATTATATTTTGCTTTAACACATGCACACTGAAACCTTTTTAATTTCATGTAAAATTAACTGACACACTGGGAGTATATAATCAGGTTTGTTGTGACTAGTTATATCAAATATTGGGAATCGAAAATGGTCTGATTTTTTTATATTAGTGTTATTTATCAATACATTTCACATAATATTAAGTGGGCAATAATCGTGATTTTAAGAGTACTTGTTGGCGTTAAGATCAAAATTTGTGTATGTATTTATGATGACAATCATGAATACCTGCTTAGTTGATTCAAAGAAATTAACCATTTTCCAGTGCTTTGATCTTAAGCATTTGGATCTAAAGAAATACCGTCAGGGCACTAAGCTCCGTCCATGTTATCTAGTTAGTGCATGCTTGTCCTGTTGTTAATCTGAGAGCCAATACCTAACCTTGTTCTGCTACTACTACTTAGTCGCCTAAGAGCTGACTGTCAGCAAAATTACAGGCATGTAAATGACTAAACGTAAACATGACTGACACTGACAGCTAATGTTAGCTCGCTTGGAAAGAATGTGCAGCACAACAAAAGAAAACAAAAGACTATCTACAACAACGATGCACGTTTAACACCAAGTGACAGCTTTAAAAAAAAAAATAACAGATTAACGTTAATATACAAACCACAAGAGCCACTTGGTAAACAAGCAGACGCTGACAGGCTGGTTTAGGGAAAAAAGATCCCCGGTTATATTTTCACCAGCTGCTAGCACCAAGTTAGCTAGCTAGCAAGCTAACGTTAGCTTGGAGATGCAAGCTACAATAGACAGTCGTAGGCGGAAAAAAATCGAGTAACATTCCTTTGAAATGCTCTTTGAAATGCTCTTAGCGTCCATTATCGATAAATGACCGATGCTAATGTGATAACGTACCGTTCTCGGTCCACGGTTTGAAGGTCTGACAGGTTACCGTACTGACTTTGATGCTCTGTTCGACATAAACACAGAACGTCACCGCTGCGGCCACGCCCTCCTCCTCGAGCCCCTGTTGCTCCGTATTTAAGCTCGACTGAGCCAACGGTCGCTTTAGTCTACGACAACTTCAGCTAACTTTGTGTTTAATGTCAATACTTTTACGGCCTCTGACTGGAAGCTGTATCTCTGTCGAGCGTGCGTGATTTCCCAATATAGGCATGTAATGTACCGGCAGCCCCGCAGGCATCCACCGGCATGCCACGAATGCCTTCAGCTGTACATGTCCATGTTAAGAACGGTCTATTAGCCGAGAGACACCGGACAAGTGGCTTCAGAAAACACTGAAGACTGACGGGCCAGGCACAGACAGCCCCTGGTGGACAGCCAAGCCAAACGAGCCACAAACAGACCGTAAACACTGAGAGTTTGTCCAGAGTCATAGGTCATAGGTTTATATTCGGTCTGTGACTGTGGTCGCTAATATACAAGGAAAACAGGTTGCAGTGAGGTTTAATTTATTTTGAACAGTAGACTATGTATGGATGTAAGTAACGACTCAGTTCACCATGAATTATTCTCTCTCTCTCTCTCTCTCTCTCTCTCTCTCTCTCTCTCTCTCTCCCTCTCTCTCCCTGTTTTCCCCCAGCAGTAAGAGTAAAATTATAAATCATCTCCCCGCAGACA
>JBBMJY010000012.1:11960672-12003386 GCA_037833715.1 Toxotes lorentzi | reverse complement strand
AATGGTCTTGGACCAAAATATCTCATGGACTTATTGGTTCCTTATGAAGCATCCAGACCCCTGAGATCATCAGGGACTGGCCTACTGTGTGTTCCTACTTTGTTCAGGACTAAACAAAGTGAAGCAGGATTCAGTTATTCTGCCGCTCACTTGTGGAATAAACGTCCTGAATACCTGAGGTCAGCCCAAACACTCAGTTTATCTAAGTCAGGCCTGAAAACACATCTGTTTACTGAAGCATTCTCTTAAACTGTCTTACCTGCACTCTTATTTAATTATTTTACTATTTTCTATTTTTTCTGCTCCAATGTTTTAATATATTGTTTTTATTCTATTATTTTATCTTACTTTTATATGATTTGCTTTTATTTTATGATTTTAATGTAATCTGTAAAGCACTATGAATTACCTTGTGTATGAATGGTGCTATATAAATAAATCTTGCCTTGCCTATATGTCTTCTATCTTGCTGATTATTTTGCAGATTAATCATTTAGTCCACAAAATGTCAGAAAGGAGCAAAAATAGCCACTTCCTATAGTGCCCAAGGTAACATAGGCCAAATCGATCAATCTGTCACCAAGAGTCCAAAGCTCAAAGATATTCAATCTAAACCAATTCATATCACATATAAAAGCAGCAATTCCTCAAATTTGAGAAGAAAAATCTGGAACCAGTGAAAAATATCATGACCCAGATGTAATTTATTTTTTATGAGACAGAGCTTAAACCAGCAGTTGATTAATCAATCTCTGAATTTACAGAAAAATGGCAACAATTGTGATAATTGGTTAATCATTTGTCATTTTTAAAAAGGGCTATCTTCTCACATTTTATAGATCAAACGATAAAGTTATTCATCAAGAAAATAATCAGCAGTTTAATGGTGGTGAAAACAGTAATTAGTTGCAGCCCAATATCAATTTGTCAGGTCCTCTAGAGCAACTTTAAGAAAGCCCAATAAAACCAAATGGTACTGCCAAACTTGAGATCTAAAACTATTAACGACCTTGTAACTTTTACACTTTTTGTAGAGAAATTTTCCTAATTCCATTCAAAATGAGATAACTGGAATCCAACCTGAAGTTGCTTTCCATTGTTCCTGTTGATGTGTGTCATGTGTGCACAAAACACAACATAGCAGAAAGAAACTTGACGCTGGAAAGCCAAATCAAAATAATTTATTTTTGGTGACATTTCATACAGTTCTAGGATTGTGTCTCAAACACTTGGTTGATCCATTACTATATTTCCTTTTGCCACCCCAGCCCAAATTAACAGAAAATAACCCAAACATATGGAGGGGGGGAAGCAATTCCTGTGGGTATTTGCAAGCCTGTCAACATCAACCATATGCTTCTAAATGATTTCACCTTACTCATGAGTAAGATTTTTTTTTTTTTTTTAAACAAGTTAGTGCATTTATTTAATTATACTAAATCACTAGCTGCTCATACTCATTAACGAAAAAGAAATGACAGCCCCAGTGATTGGTTACTCGTTTACTGCATTACTAAACCCAAAGTCAATGCATCAAGTATTTTCTCTCAGCTGACATCTCAAACAGTATATAAATGTCATATGCGTGATTTTATTTTGCCAATGCGATTTCACACAACTTTGGGGAAACCAGCCTACCAAGATTGGGAGAAAAGCGTTGCGCATCAGAATTAAAATAAATAAATTTAAAAAGCAATACATACAGTGAGTCAAACTTCAAATTCTAAGTCAATCTGTTTGTTTTTCAAAAATTAAAAAAAGGAAAGAAAAGAAAAGAAAAAAACAAAGAGAAAATAAAACAAACAAACCAGCAAACTCACCCTAAAAAGCACAAAACAATCTGGTGGATAACTGCTGTCAAAAGCCTCCCTCTGTAAATTCAGAACTATAACAATTACATTCTCCCACACTCATTTCTAGTGAAGGGATATTACAATATAGCATAGGCAACTATACCTCTACAGCTTCTTCAAAATCCAGTTTCACTGGGCCAAAAGTTTCCCCAAGACTACATTATTTAGCAGACCTCAATAAAAATCAAAACTTTATCCTAGCACTCTATGATCGTAGGCAGCTGGCACATAGCACGTGAAAAATGTTCCAATTTTCTTTATACCCACAACCCGGCTGCCAAATATTATGTAGCTATCATCCTTAGCTAACAGCACTCCTCTATTTTTGACACTATGCCATTGTTAAGAATAATTCACAGATAAAAGCTTAACCTGGATATCCTGTGATGATGTAGAAAAGCCAAACCTCACCTAAACCATCAGGCGCACTGAACAGTCAAATCTTACCATTAACCTATTATTATTATTTTTTTTTTTTTTTCCTCATGAAATACATCACCCTACTACCCAAAAACAAACATGTAAACAGAGAACCTGACTGATTATCAACATGACAACAATCTGAATCCATTGGAGTGGGTACACCCAAAACATTTCAGATAGATAGCAAAGATAAAACTTAACATGAAAAACTTTGGACCAGGCTAGCAGATTCACCGTGGCTAAACAGGCCAGTGAGCACCCCAAAGTGGATTTCGGCTTCAAACAAAACCACACATCTGACTGCGGCGTACATTAACAGCTTCTGATATCTGTTACAAGCCAATCATGAACCAGGATCAAAATACCACCATAGAACACATTTCATTAATATACATTAGAAGACCACACTGTCCAGTTTTGGGACAATGATTCTTAATCTCTGATGTAAAAATCAAAAATCATCCATTTCATTACATCAGTGCAACAGCACACTGTAGCACTTCAATCATTTTTGTTTAACAATCAATGCATACACAGACATCAGTCAACCCTTCAGTCGTACTTGAAACCTTAAGCACACGGAAAAACAAACTGATGTCTCATTGCGTGTTAGTGATATCTTTGTACATGTACATGACAAATATGCATGTTCTTTTCTTCTTAGTGCATATTGTTCTTGCAGACCAACATCTATTCTTTAAAATAAAAAAAAAAAACGGTAGAGGGCCATTTAAGCGGCCCAGCATCCCACCTCTCCCTAGCAGAGCATAAATGAGATGGCCTCCAGATAAAATCGCACTTAAATTCTTTTAAGCATACCGAAGGAGGCCAACACAAGATTTTTGTTTCCTTTTCAAATCACTCGTCAAAGTTCTTCAGGTGTCATTTTGCCCATTAGTCCTGGATGTCCCCGGTCTTGTTGTCATTTTGAAAGCTTTTCACTGGACAAGTTCCAGGGGGAAGGTGGCTACCATAACGTTGTTGCTTTTAGGTTATTCATTTTTATATAATTATATATATCCATGTATATATTCATACATCTTTTTTCTATTCATATCAAGTTTTTACTTTGGCGATGCTGGTGGGATATTCTGCTCTTTGCCAGTGTGCCTGTATCCTCCCTGTGGGGAGCTGCGTCGGGCCGGAGGTGGACGCCTCTGGTCCCGAAACTTGAGGCCCCCGGTGCCTCTGGGGCCATTGCTGCGGTGGTATCCTTGAGAGTCACGTTCACGGGGTGGCCGGCTCTCTTTGCATTCCCATCCCCCCTCCCTGTCGTGGCCTTTCTCTAGCTTGTCTCCAGGGCCACTGCTGGAGCCCGGCTCCTCAGCCTTGTTCACACGCAACTCGCGCAACGGCTGGCCCGAGGCGGTGCCGGAGGAAGCTGGGGAAGGGGCCGCAGGGGGAGGGTCCTTGGGTGGCCGTTGGCACACCTCTGCGTAGCTGAGCTTACGAGGCTCCTGAACCAAGGCAGGAAAAGAAAAGCACAACTTTAAAAGCTGTAGCACACAATCCCATTCAGATATTCATTTTAATGATTCCTCATGTGAAACCCTCAGATCTCATAATCTTAATGCTCATTGGGGCGGGAGTGAACGTTCTGGACTTGTGGTGGGAAAGAGTAGAGAGGTGGAAAAACAGAACAGAAAGACAGAAACAATGAAGAACAGACAGACAGATGGCAGATAGGAGAGGAGGGAGAGAACCAAAGCCAGTCGGTCCACTACCTCACTTCCCTCTATGCGCAAAAGATCTCATCATCGGGTGGACAACGATGCTCAAGTGCTGGCTGTCATCGCAAAGAACCACATTCTCACCTGTGCAGGGGTGGGAATAGTGGCTGTAGCAGGGGCCGGCGTGCAGGGTGTCGCTGGCGTGGAGGCAGCAGAGGGCTGAGGCCTGGAGCTAGGCACCGGCTGTGTGGAGGAGGAGGGGTTGACAGTAGTTTGAACAGGTGTGCGTGGGGTCGCTTTTGGAGCGGGGATCTCTGCCCGTTCAGCCCTCTTCTCCTGACGAGTGACCCTGTCACAACGGCAGTTTCAGATGTTCACGTTAATATTTTAAGTTTAAAGCAGTCATCTGAGGCCTCAATGTCCTGAATTCAATTGTAACTACTGAGAAAGTCCTACCCAGGGGCCGAGGGTCCAAGTGGTTGTGTGGTGGATTTTGCTGCTGCCAGAGCAGGACTTGAGGCAGCCACAGCCGCCTCTGTGACTGAGGCTTGGCCTGAAGCTGGACTCACAGTGGCTTCTTTATTGGCTTGTTCCGTCTATAAAAAGGAAGGGGATATGCACTTTACATCTCCTATGAAGTCCTCCTCTCAACTTTCAGTGCAGTATAGCCAAGAGATTTACAAATTGTTGCACTCTCGGGTTCTTACCTTGTCCCTGTACAAACCGCGTACAACATCTGACATTCGGTTTTCTAGCACTGGCTCTCCCTGTGCACTGACCACGCAGCCAGGAAGAGGAGGGAAGTTGGTGGCAGCCAAGTCAAACTTGGGTGGAGAAACCTTGACCTCTGCTAGCGGTACAGGCCTCTGATAAAGGAAATTGGAAATGGAGCCAACAAAGAGAAAGATCACGGGTTGGTTTGTGAATTAAATGCAACAATAACGTTTTGTAACAACATGAAACGGCTATTTACCGTAACCCGTTCATCTTCTCGCCTCCTTCGTGTTCCTCTGTAGGTCGTGCTCCGTCTGAAATGCAGTTAAAATTATCTGTCAACAGTAGTGATGGGAATTCTGGCTCTTTTAAGAGAGCCGGTTCTTATGGCTCGGCTCACAAAGAGCTGGATCTTTCTGCTCCCACGTGGCTCCTCAGATGTTTTCGTTTCTTAAATTAATTTCTTACCAAAACAATGTAAAATTATGTGTAAAATGAATTACTAATGTACAAAACGTACACCATATTAAATGTTTATTATTTATATGGCTTCTTGTATTTAGATGTATATCGATGTAATTGAAATGCATCCAAATTTGACTGCATTTCCTGCGGTCACTCATTTTCTGTTGTCTCTGTAGCGGCTGCCCGCGCTCTCTCTCCCTGTGTCTGCAACCCCCGCTCCTCCCCCTCCTGCTCAGTGCGGACACACCTCACATCAGGTAGCGGCTCCGGCTCCCAGACAGGAGTCGGCTCCCATCGCTCAAGAGCCGTTCCGTTCACGACTGACACATCACCAGTCAACAGTAACTCAACATCAGCCAAGTGTCACTGATCAAGTCACAGCCTGTGATAGCCATTACAGTCAGGCACAAATCGGAAAGTAACTAAAAACAGACAAAACTAGTTTACCTTCCTCGTCCAGACATGCCACTGTCATCACTGGGGTCCAAAGAGGAGGAAGAGGAGGAGAGATGCGAGAACGCCATGCTGAAGTCGGAGGCCGCCTGGACTGGGTTAGTGGTGGTTGTGGCGTTGGCAACAGGAGCAGGAGGCTGTGGGCTGCGCAGTCCAGTCAGGCTCTCCAAGGAAACAGGAGTTATGGACGCTGGGGTCACCTCACTTGTTCTCACCTGGGGCTTCACATGGTTTCTGTTGCAGTGGAGAACAAGTGAAGATAAGTAAGTTTAAAAAAAAAAAAAAAAAAAAACTCTTCACATACTGGCAACCAGTGTTTTCTGTACAGCCTTTTGCTTGTGAGGATAATTTTAGCCGCAAGAACTAAAGCATAAACTTCAGGAGGTGCTACACGGACCATACTGGTGTTTTTACATCTAAGCCCATTCACTAAAAAATGCACATACTTTCAATTACTACCTGACGTCTTTTTAATGTTGTTTTTTTTTACTGTAATTATTTTAGAGAGGTGTTGAGAGGTGTGCTGATAGAAGAACACCTGTCTGTATAACGTAACAGTTCAACAGCATAATAACCAAGATGATCATACAGTTCAGAGGTTAATTTACATCTCTCAAACTATTTCAACACAAACTGAACATCTTAACCTTCATGAAGGGAGGATTTGTTGCAGGACTGTTGTATTACATCGCATTATTTTTGGCTAGGTGTACCTAATAAACTGCAAGCTGAGTGTTTTTTTTTTTTTGTCAAAGTGAAGTTATTGTCAGGCATTGTGTTTTTGGTAACCTTCCCAGTGTTGTTCAGTAATATAAAAATATGTGTGAAAGCTCTTAATATCTTTAGAAACTCTACGGCAGCTACTACTGTTATGTAAACCAAGTTTCATGGGCTGTAACATGTTAAACCACTTCATGGTCCTATATTTTGGAGCTTGTGTTTGCATAGAGAAAACTGCACTGTAATCACAGTGGCCATGGGACGATAACTGGAACAGACTGTAATAAGCCTACAAAAAAAATTCTAATCTGCTATATTTTGGGGGTCCCTCAACAATTTTTAGATAATGGAGGCTGAAACAGCTAAATGAGTTCAAAGGAAACACTGGTGCCACCAACTGAAAGTTTGGATGGAGGGATGAGACAGCATGCTGTGTCCTCGGGGTGAATGCGTGGACATGCAAGGGTTTTAGACTACATTTGTGCTCATGATTGGTTGAAGCAGCGAAGACTCTGATGTCAACAGTCTGTACAGTGTTTGGCAATCTGCAACCAATCATAAACAAACAGCAGAGCTGACAACATCCACGTAAGATGGGACGGGCTACTAACATCTCAACGAACCACAAATTAAACTTTTAAACAGGTATTGTTTCTCCAGAAAAAAAAAAAACTGGCAGTGTGATTCACATGGATTGGTCTTCTCCTGAGTCTTTGACCCTCAGATCTCATAATCTGAACGCTCATTAGGATGGGAGTGAAGCACCTGACTTTGGAAGAGAAGTTTAGAGAGAAATGAAAGGGAAGGAAAAGATAAAGAGGAGAAAGAGAGAACCAAAGCCAGTTACTCCACACCCTGTTTTCCCTCTATGCGCATCATGATCTCATCACCAGGTCTGACTTGGGAAGAGTACAGAGACATATTTCTTTGTGAAGCTGCTTTTTTTTTTTTTTTTTTTTTTTTAACTCTATAAACAAATTTGCAAAGTTGTCATCTCTTTGCAAAAGACTTAAAGCATCCAGATTAAGGCTTAACAGCTGACCCAGACTCTGCAATTCTTTGTTAAGGCATATTACACATTGCATATGGTAATACAATCACTGACAATGAAAGCAGCAGCAAAACAAGGGGGGAAAAAAAAACAACCACAAACAAACAAAATAGATGGTTAGTTGTGATGGAGACAAATTGTTACATGTAACAATGTAAATGAAAAGAGGACATTTTGAAGCCAAGGTGACGATAACTGGAAAAAGCCAATCGCTTAGAATCAGATAGCAGCCGCTGCCATTTAGTAGGAAAGCCTACATTTATCAAATGACATGACAAATCCAGGATGTCCATTACCTGGCAACAAACATTTATCACGGTGATGAAAAGGATTATGGCTATAAAAGTCTGACTGGCAGGAGGCATGGGCCCTGTTATGGATTTAGTCATTTGCTGCTGCAGTATGGTAAGAGATGAGGGTAGCGATGAAGCTTATCGTACAGTATAATAGTGGTACCTGAAGGCATTTATTACATTCTTTCTTGAATAGAGGGGGACACTGTTGGGACAGTAAAAAGACAGGGAGTGAAGAACATTTCCCTGGTAGGGTTATATTGTCTTTAGACAAAACTTTATTGCAGGTGATTTGATGTTCACTCTTTAACTTCATGCAAACAATGACACAAGTGGTAAAACACTCCAAGTAAAATATGTTTATGCAAGATATAAGATTTAGACTGGAAAATTAACTCACAAATTTACAATCAGCATCTGGAAAAAAAGAAAGTCCTTACCGGTTTCTGTTGAATGGGCGAGTGATATTAAGAGAACTGGAGCCGGTTTTATAGTGTCCAGCAGAGCCAAATCCATTCACAAAGCTACTGTTGGGAAACGGTGCCTGAACAAGGGGAAAAAAAAAAAAAACGGCAGGATTGACAAATCCCATTTCATGCAAGAACCTGTGCAGCTATTTACTCAGCAGCTAGAACGCAGAACCTGAAAATAAATTGAACACATTATTTGCTTCATGTGTTTGCTCTGGTTGTACAACTGCTTGTTGTGTTTATGTCCACTCAGAATTCAAACTGCAACAGGGAGAAGACTCATTTGAATTCACTCAACACACTTGTCTATAGACATCACCACAAACATGGTGGCAATGACTAATGAGTGACTATGCAGGTGTTTTCTTTTGGGTTTTTTTTGTGGTGAGGTGAGACTTCAGCTACTGCCAGCGCACAACATGTGGCTTTCAAGGTTAAGTTCTTGCATCAGATTTATGAGTTTAACGCTGATGATGCACAGAGAGAAAAATCAACTACAACTGGAAGTGAAGGTTTTCGACTGCGATCACAACGGGCGGATTCCAGAGTAGGTCTGTGTAGCTGCATGTCTCACCAGAGGAGTTTCAAAATATGGTGTGGGCGAAGGCGTCCAGGTGGGAGGTACGATGCCGTAGACTGGGTACTGCTGCTGGGGGTAGACATGCTGCATGTAGAGTGGAGAGCTGTACTGGGACTGGCTCTGGGACTGCTGGGCGTACAGACTGTTGTCCATGCTACGGTAGCCGTTTTTCGCAAAGAATGTGTTGATGGCCTTTATTCTGGCCTGTCACAGGGACATAAGAAGAAGAAGAAAAAAAAAAAAGTATAAAATGATGAACATAACTTGACAACCAGGCCTTTCCAAAATGATATAAGTGTTAATTTGACTCACCATGATGGGTTTTCCCTGAAATGTTTTTACTTCCTCTCTCAAATACTTGTACGCCTAGAGGAGCACAGGAGAGAGTCATAAGGCAATTCACAGTGGAACATTTTAACTAAAAGCTCAAGACAGTGTGATGAAAAGTGAAATTTCAGTAACGGTACCTGCTGAGCATCTGTGTCTGATTGGAATGTGATGTACCAGTTGTTGTTATGTGCAAACTCAACACTTATCACCTTGGGACAGTTGTCATTTTTGAACAGTGACTCCACTTCCTGTGAACAAACAAACAAAAAGAAACGCTTGAGCAAAACATTAACAACAATTGGATGATTCCAAACACGTGGTTTTCATTGCGAGTTGTCTTTACCTCAACAGGTGTGGTTTCAGGGACCTCCCTCAGGATGATAATGCACCGTTTGTGATTAGGACGCACTTTCTCCCCTTTCTCGTCCACTTGTACCATTGGAGAGGCTGAGGGAAATTTAGGGTGTTTAAATCCAGACAGAGCACAGATGTATGCAACTCATTTTAACATGCACCATCCTGAACTCTGCACTTACATCTCAACACGTCCAGGATCAGGTCCATGTCAGTGGTAAGGACCTTGATGCCCTCCATACTGGCTATAGTCCAAATGGGGACAAACTGGTCACTGTCCATCTGGGACATCAGGTACAAGTCCTTCGAGAGGTTTTCTCTAAAAAAAATAAAATAAAAAATAATAATCAAAAAACGACAAATCCACGTAAATTAGCCTTCTCTTGACTTGGGAAACAACGAGTCCACTTTCCAAATTCTACTGTATAAAGCGGCTTCGAGCGCTTGCCTCTTACCTAGAGAAATAAAACTCCAGCTCTTTCTTCAGAGACTCTCGCAGATTCTCAGAGGAGACCGGCTGTTCTTCAGTTTTGGAATCCACTGAGAACCAAAACCGAGATGTCAGCAGCACAAAAAAAGGAAAAGTTCAGTACATTCACCACACAACAAGTCAAAGACATGAGGCTGGTATATGTGCTGCAATGAGAAAGCAGATTAGTGAGGTAATACTCGCAGAACTGTGTTGTGTTTGAGCTGTGCACACTGTTTAGGTTTATGGTATTACTGAAGAGCATACAGTTTACGGACGCACAAAAAGTTTTACATTCAACTTGTTGTTCTGAAAAACAGAATAATCCTTAGTTGTGGCCACAGTTGGTTTGTTGAGACGACTGCTTATGATGTGACGGGACTGACCTGAGGTCCCTGTGGTGGACTCAGCAGGGGAAAAGCCCAACTCAGGAGGGTCCATTCCATTTACTGCTATCTCAGCTGTTGCTGTGGAGCTGCTGTTATCCAGGGCCGTGAATCCCACAGTGTACTGCTTGCACCCAGCAGACGAAGGCTCAGAATAACCTGCGAACAAGGTAAAGAGTTTGGTTCAGAACCGACAGCAGACAGCCCAATTTTCAGGCCTGTTTCGTCTCGCCAGTTTTGAAACTCCATACATTCTGTCGTACTGTGTGTGTGTGTGTGTACATAAAGTTTAGATTGTCAAAGAAAGCGGAAAAAAACTAAAAGTGAGAACTTAGGGCAAAATTAAGCTTAAACATGACAACAACTGTTATAGCTAAAACTCAATATCTATAATCAGCAGACGTGGATGTCATAACGATATTAATATATTTAACTGAACTGATGGAAGTGAGTCTCACCCTCACTCATGTCCGAGGGGGGCCAATGAGGGCTGCTGGTAACAGCCTCGCTGGGGGTCACAGGCATCTCCTGCCACACCTTGGCATTTGGGTTCAAACCAGCGCCCTTAGAGGTGACCTTCAAAGCAGAAACAGCAGGACCAGGAGAGTGAAATTCAATTCGACATTAAAAACAGAATTATGCTCCTGCTTTAGCTCAGTCAAACATTCCAATCAAAAACAGGAAGAAAAAAAACAACGTAGATAATATAGTGCATGCAAAGCTGTCAGTTATCTAACTCAGGCTGTTGCAGTTTGATGATTTCTTTCTATCTGAATAGATCTGAATATTACTAATGTGATGCATCCAACATTTAGACCTGTACTATGTTGAGTATCGTGTAGTTCATATTCTCGGTGACTTAACTCAGACTTGCTATATCAACTCTGTTTGGCATCTCACTCACTCCCCATCTATTCTCAGAATGAAGTTTCTGAGCTGATCAAAGAAATTTGTTGACTAAACAGATTTTAAACACACTACAGTACACAAACAGTACGTTTGATTACTATCCAGTGAAACCACTATCACTCATTTGTTTATCTACACAAATACATTGAGTTGCTTTTTATATCCAGTATTTACTGAGCACTACCAAGCATCTTCAGAGCATTCAATAAACCTAATAGCTATTCTGTGAGATCCAATGGCTTTATAAAAGCTATGGCCATCAAGATGGAGACCTGAAGGCAACATGATAACTTAATGAAATTATAAAAATGGACTTCAGAGAATAAATAAACAACAACAAAAAAACCCATCTAGTTGCTTAATGGGAAGTATTTAAATCTTACCAGAAAATTAGAGCAATAACAATTTAGTTTCAAAATTACTGCACTTCAACTCATCTGTATTAAACACAGGTTAATCAACAGGTTTGTCTGACACTGAGATCAAATTTTACCTTTTGTTTTTTTAAACACAATGGTATGTCCTCCATCACAAAAAAAAAAACATACAAACAAAAACCAGACACAGTTTAACAAGGAATTAAACTAGTTTCCAATAAAGTACCATGGATGACTGAGAGCATGCAGGTTACAGCCAACCATCACCACACCTGCTGAATTCACTAATTACTTTAACCTTATATTGTGGGGACACTGAATGAAATCACCTGGCATAATGTTAGGATGGCAGGAACACCTGCATACCACTGGGCTTCCATGGCATATAATTGGAAACCAGAGAAGCACAATGAAATGGGGCCCCATGATCCCCTGTCAACAAAAGAAGCTATTACCCTGTTAACCTGAAGGAGGACAGTGATCTTAAAGGCTCTGTGTAGCCAACATATCTGTAGCAATAAATGTGGATACAACCTGGTAAAACAACACACTAACATAACACTAAGAGTATTTTATATTATTTCCATATTTATATAACATAACATTTATATTTTTGCCACACATTATTCCATGATCAGCTCAGACTCTCCAAGGTAAAGGGGCTGTGGACTGGCAGGAGAAACCCTGACCCTGCAAAGATCTGTGGCCAAGAATAGACCACATACAGTACATATTAAGGCATACAGATACTGATGTGAACCAACTATGGATTGTGCTTTTATCCAAAGAGGAGTGGGTGATAGCTGTACATTAAGCCAGTAACTCTAAAATGTACCAGCTCCTTCTTTCGACATTATCACTCTCTACCTGCAAAGTGATCAACTCCTTTTTTTTCGCAAAAGCACTGGGCCTGACAAGAACAGCTGCCAGTCACAATATGCCTCAAGACACTCCTCTTCACCAATTAGAGAAGAATGGCTGTGTCAAACAGTTAGGCCTCAGTGCCATTCAAAAGAGCTCCAACATTTATGTGCCGTGCAACTTGACACATGGTTACAATGCATGCTTCTGTGTTACAGGCCGTAGCAAGCCAAGCAATGTCAGCTGACTGCGCTGCGCAGCACAGGCCAGGTATTTGCAACGCATGTCACTGCGCTAGCTCGGTTAGCTAGCAGCGCGATTAGCTAACAGATAACGTTAGATTGAATGAACGTTCATCCTTCGACCTATAACTGAGGCATCGATCACTTACAAAACTGAAAACAACTCTGTCAGCACTTGTCCGCTCCAAACAGCACTGCCCTCCTGCTACAGCTGTGTCATAACTTAACTTAAAAGCTAATGATTACTCAGCAAACTACTTAATGAGCTTGCTGGTTACAGTGGCTAAGCTAGCGTTAGCCGTGTGTCTGGAGGAGCTGCAGTGGGGATCCGGATGATGATGAGCGACTGAAACCACCTGCCAGCAACACTACGCTGCAAGTTAGTAGTCATGCAAGTGCTGCCGTATGTACTGTATTTTTGTTTGATAATCAATATTAAACACTATCAAAAAGTAATTACACAATCAGTTACAAAGTCAAAGGCAAGATGAAACTTAGTATCTTCAGTCGTGTTTTGTTTGGGTTAATTTTAGCTGCTGCCTGATAAATATTGCTCCTCGCGTTTGAGGAGGGAGGGGGCGTACTGTGCTAACAGGTTCCACTGAGCAGCAGTCGTTTAGCCACCTAGCGTTAGCTCGGTAGCTAAAGAAGGCCTCACTCACCATGCCGCCTGACCCTCCCTCGCTCCCCAGCGGAGCCCCGTCCTTCCCACCGGTCTTCGGTCCCGGATCAGCCTCCTCCTGCAGCAGCGGCGGCTCTCCGCTCTGGTCTGAACTCATCAGCCGCTCCTGACTCACTTCCACCCCGTCGCGTTCTCCCGGCCCCCGCCTGCCACCACCGCCGCCTCTTTCAGAAACACCGGCTGGGTTCAGCAGTCAGTGTGGTCCTCTCCCGTCGGACTGGATCGGCCAGCAGCGAACTCAAACTAGCTACTAGCCAGCTAACCGGCTAGCAGGTATGCTACAGACGGAGGCTAGCGACCTAGCGTGCTATGAATCAACGAAGCGGGCTAACGACAGCTAGCTCAATGAATCAAACCTGCACGCCGAGACACTAATGGTACAAGCGATGCCCAACCATGACTCTTCTCACACCCCAGTCCACGCTGGCGTTTCACGAAATATTACACTACACACCGGGTTCGTGAGGCGCATTCCTAACCGGGCGACCGGAGCGGACACTGGGGACACGCACCTCTCCTCAGCGCAGGCACACAGTCCGCCGACGTCCCAGCTGCCACCGCGAGTTCTCGGTGACCTCTGCAGGAACCATTTCCTTTTCCGGACCCGCACTGTAGTTTTCTGCATTATTTTATATGTAGCGAGGTCCTTATCCCAGCATTTATGTGCCGAGAATTACCCCAGTTTGTTTTAACTATGAAAGTACTAAAAGTATTTATACAGAATGTTGTCCCTGTATATTTTGTTGTTTTTAAAATGAAATGTTTTTAGAATGAAATAAAAATTAAAAAAAATTAAAAAAACATGGTAAAGATCTTAAGTGGTGATTATCAGCAGGTTTCATGAATGGTTTATGACATCTTGTGTGGCATCAAGAGAAGGGGAGAGCTGTGATGTAATCACTTTTTGTCCTGCTTGAGATTCAATCAAGAACAGGGGATAAGCTTTTGAAAACACTTTAGATCACCCAAAAAGGTTGTTCACAGATACTGTGGGTCACATAGTATTCTTCTACAGTCAAATAGCTATGTCTTACTGGATTATCAGTGTAGTGGATGGAATGGCGCCATGGTTAATGATCCCTTCAAAATAAAGAAACCATTCATTGACTGAGGTTTTAATTTATAATCACAGGCATCACACTTTAACTTAACACTACTAAATGTAGATGGATGTTTTTTGACCTGGATGATTTACTTGTTCGTAGCTGCAGTTGTCTCCACAAATGTAGAAACAAAAGGATGGGTGGACATGCCCTGAATGTTGACAACACTTTCAGCCTAGTGGCCTTTTCTTAACTGTTTTTCACCCACATCTGTCCCAAAGGTTCAAAAATCATAGCTGCATGTTGAAAACCTTTATTTGGGAGTAGTTTAATCAGTGTACTGTCTATGCTGTACACATTTCTATGTGAAATTATTTCCACAAAACTGAGAATACGATCCTCCTAGTTTCTCTACATTTAACACAAATGACCAACATTGCGACATATTCTTGAAATATATCTTTAATCTGTTTCTTGAAATCTTGTCTCTTCTTCAAAATTGATTGACTGAATTTTTTTGAGAGCTGGAAGTGCAACAAAACACTAAATTCAATGAGAAAGCACACACTCAGGATAAGAACGAGTAAGACAGCAGCTCTTTTACCGAGGCATGTGGACAGATAGTTGGACAAGAAAAAAAAATTGTAAAGGAACAGAAAAATTGCCCTGCTCCATCCCTGTGCCCCTTGAAAGAGCAGACTGAGTCTACTTCCCGAGAGGACTCCTCTTCTTGATCACATGCTCCATGTCCGCGTGTTCAGATGTGTCTAGTTTGATGTTGTACTTGGCCAGGATCTTCATGATGGGCCTGATCTTCAGCCACCACTGTGTCTTCGGGATACGGTGCCTGCAGAAGACAAGGGGGGATCAAGCCATTATTCACCAATATCACTTGTTACTAGTAGTACAGTGTATGTCATACAGAAAACATGTCTTACTCAAAATCTGTGTCTGCCTTCAGTTCAGCGAGTGGCTGGAAGGTGAGTGCCCTCTTCCTCATGCCCAGCACACAGGCAGAGTCTGGCGTGTTGGCGAAGATACGACCTAAAGAACACAGGAAGTGAAAGTTATAACAAGCCACGTAAAGACCACAGAACATTGATAGTTCTTGTTTTCAGGGATAGAACATATATTCATTTATTTATTAAATAACTGCAACAACTCTGAAATCTAGTCAGCCACAAGCTCCTCAAAATGATGGGTACAGTGCCTCAGTAAATGAACTTAGATACATTCCACCTATGCCTGTTGGTATTATTATATGAAAATATAATGAAAATGTGCAGCAGGAGCATTTGATTTTATGTGGACATACCATGCCTATAGCATTCCTTGAGTTTCTCAGTCAGCCACAGAACAGACTTGGCACCCATTTTTGTGCCAAAGTTTCTGTCGAAGGGCGTTGGAGTGCCGCCCTGTAGACGACAGAGGATACACACGCTTATCAGCCATCACATGTAGACATGTAGAAAAAACAGGGAGAAACTCAGTTACTTTTTATTTGGAGTCGTTTCAACACTTCACCACGTGAACAGACCTGCTGCATGTGTCCGAGAACATTCTTTCGGCAGTCGAAGACGCCTTTGCCCTCCTCTGAGTACAGGTTGAAGATGAAGTCAGTGGTGTAGTTGGCATTTGAGTTCTCATTCCTAAGGTAGAACGAACAGTGACAGATTCATCTACTGTTATCGGGGAGGATATGGACTCGCAGTTGGTTTATGTGCTTCTAGAGTAAGAGCCGTTCTTCACAGCAGACATTTTGACTCATCATGGCAGGAAAAGGACAGGTGTTACTAAAAACATTAACAATGACTCTGTTCTATTCAAGTGTTCCAGTGAGTCATGACTGTGTGACAGTGAGTCAGCAGGAACAACACCAGGACCCTGGTGAAGCTGAAGCAGCTCAATGAATTGTACAGCCATCATTCATTTTATAATTTACACCTTTGTCTTTTAAGTGAAAAAGACTTATTGGTGGGAAATAATTCATTTGAACACTATTCTGCTTTACAGTCACAGAGCAGTAACTACAGAAACAGTAGAGGAAAATGGCTTTGAAGTTTGAAGGCTCTTAGCTGAACTGTGTAACAGAAACAGAAACAGGAAATATAATAATTTCTATGTTAAAGTAAGTCAAAACCCACCTGAGAATCAAACCTCTCTTCACTGTTGTCTTCATCTTCTCCAAAAGATGCTTTACATTCACCTGTAGACCAAATTCACAGATCAGACACTCATCTCATAAAACTGAAACCTGCTGACTGGAAATGAAGCCCACTGTCCTTCGGTGGGTTTTTCAGAGAGTTTATGTCCATATGTACCCATCACTAAGACTTTAAGGTATTCAAGAATTTTTTTGATATTACGATAAAACAAATTCAAAAACGGGACAAATAGGTCCCGTTCTTGCATGATTAGCTCACCTCAAGGTCTCTGATGTTGAATTTTTCCTCAAAGATGTAGGCAGCGTCGGCCCCAGCAGCCAGACCAGCCATGGTGCTTAAGTAGCCACAGTATCCACCCATAGTCTCAACGATGAATACACGGCGCTTGGTCCCTGCTGCGGACTGCTTGATCCTGTCACAGGTCTGCAGAGAAACATACCAGAAATGTGTTTAGCTCCTGATAGTTTTATGCATATGTCTGTGTGTGTGTATCTGCTGCTACAGCACTGACAGAGGTGATAGTGTTGAGGGCAGTGTCAGCGCCGATGCTGAAGTCGGAGCCAGGGACGTTGTTGGAGACGGTGGCGGGGATCACCACCATGGGAATGCACATTTCCTCATACTTCTCTCTAGCCTGAACCAGCTCCAGGCCTCCCACATAGGCCTGTAATAGGGGAAAAGATGAAGATTAATTTGTTTATGTGCTTTCAAGCTTTCCTATTAGTGGTGAATTCAACACTGAGGCTGAGAGAAAGGTCTACCAACATATACACATGACTTCCGGATGTCATCTGCCACATTTTACCTCAAATCCACCGATGATCACCAAAGCGTGGATGTTGAACTTGGCAATGTTCTGGCTGATTTCCTCCAGTATTTTAGCTGGCAGAGTTCTTTATTAAATAGAGACAAATAAGACAGTGAAACGCTTTGTAGTCTTCGACAAAAGCCAGCTTTTCTTTACAATAAAGCTGAGTCACTGAGAAAAAAAATGTTTTACCTCTTTGTGCCCAACATTGAGCCTCCCTTTCCAGTCCAGCCACTAACTGTAGTCCAGGTGATGGGCTCAATCTGCAGTGAAAGAAAATGTTAAATGCCAACAACAAATGAGATTGGTTTACAGTACATGTATGTACAGCAGGGTCCAAAAGTCTGGGACCACGTTCCCAGAATGGGAATTCAAAACAATGGGCCAATGGGAAAAAGTGATTTCTAGTTTTAGCTGCAGGCCATGCAGCCTTTCATAAAGAACTTTATATTTAGGCTCATAGATCTTGAGCCATGAAGTGTAAACATAAGATTTTTTTTCCAGGATTCCTTAGCACAAGATGACAAAACACAAATCTTAACAAAAGGGGGAAATTATATAGTTACCTGTCCTTGAGCCAGGCCATCAAATCCGTCATGAACAGCCAACATGGTGTGACCCTGGATGATGCCCATCCTAACTGCTGCACGGACCGCAGCGTTCATACCAGAACAGGGAGCTCCAATGTTCATGATGGCCACATTGATGTTACTCTGAAGTAGGAGAAGAAGAGAAGGAGGTTGTTGAAGAGTTTGTTACTGGAGAAGAAGGTGTTGGTGTAAACACTGAACTCACTAATTTCTTTTTCATTAAGAATAACCTTTACTAACAGTCATAAGAGTCTGGCAGGTCCTCACCTTAACGTCTGGGGGGTTGATGTGAGCCAGCAGTTTGTATGTGTTCCAGTTGTTCTCAAAACTCCTGTAAATCACAAATATAACTGAGCGGCAGTTGTTCTGAGCTACGTCATCCTCACAATTAAAAAGAAATCTTTTCCTTTTTAAATATCGCGGTGGTGATATTGATCTCTATCAGTTAGAACACTGAAGCTTTTTGTTATTTTATTTTTGCTTTATGTTTTTCTGTGTTTTATTCGCTTTGTTCTGTGTTTTTACTATAACCTGTGTGTTTTCTTTGTTCAGTGCATTAAGACTGTGGTAATATGGAGCCTGGAGTGTGCCACTGAACTCTGAAATAATTATGGGCTTTTACAGATTTTGATTATGATCGATTAATAAATTAACCAGTTTTAAAGAGATATTTTAAAAACTCAATCTGAAACGATGCATTATAAAGCGAAAAAAATACAAGTCTGCCAGTTAACAAACATATTTCTTTTCCTGTTATAACTGACAAATTACCAATTGAATGATATTGCAAAATTAATTTTAAAATGGAGATGAATGTGAAAACAGCATCCTAGTGCCAGACATCATTCTGCAAAATGGAGGTCAAATGTTCAAGAGAGGTTACACAGTGCAAAGCACATTTCTGGGCAGAAGGAGATTTAAACAATGAACAATAAACATAAAAATAAAAATCTATAATTATTCTACTTGCATGCTCCCAAATGCCGTAGTGCATCCTGCTGCACTCAAAAACAATGTTTGGTGAATCGGTTGAATTGTTTATAGCTATTAAACGTTTAAGAGGAAAAGAGTAGTAAGAGGAAAATGCTTACTTCCCCCTGAGCTTGATGGCATCCTCAAATCTGCCCTCAGCCATGGCAGAAGTCACATCTTTGGTCTGTGAAGGAAAGAGAGTGACACGGAGAAATCCTTTACTGTGATGTCAGTGCATAACCTCCGAAACAAGTGGAGCAACACAGGAAGGAAGTACAGAAGGTTAAATCTGGTGTATTCATGCTGAGGTGAAAACATTTCAACGTACCACTTGCACACACTCCATGAGCGGCAGTCTGACTGCCTGGTTTCCGGACAGACTGACCACACAGGCAGGAGTCTCTGGGGTGGCCTCCAGCAGCGCCATCACCGCCTCCACGCCCATCCTGCTGCCCTGGATGACATACACACAGAGTCAGATCATCAAGGGTGTGCGTGAAGAGAAGCAGAGTCAGAGATGTATGCTGTCCTTTATATATGATGTTTTACTGCGACACTCACCAGGATTCTGTCAAAGGCGGAGGGCGTGCCACCTCTCTGTACGTGTCCAAGAACAGTGGTGCGAGTATCGAAGCCAAGCCTGTCAGTCACCAGCTGAAGAAACATAAATAAATCTGTTATGTTACCTCATATTGTCTGTGATACTTGTAGTACTATCCCCCATTGATATCACGAACAAGGGCATGCCTTTTTGATCTGCTCAGATGTAATCGGTTTGCCATCTCTGGACATCGCACCCTCAGCTACAATGATCACGTTCAGACGAGAACCTCGGGCCCTTTGCTGAAAAAAAAAAAAAATCCAAAGCAATAAAAATTACATTCGTGCAATCTCATTGACATGCATAAAGAGACGACACTGTTGGCCTGCATCTCCATCTGCAGATAAAGACACACATACGTCTGCCAGCCTCCTGCACAAGTGGTTCTCCCAGCCGTCATCTGGTGGCATCTCTGGGATGAACACCCAGTCAGCTCCACAGGCCAGAGCCGTCACCAGGGCCAGGTACCTGCAGCCAAGATAAAGCCATGTACCAGCTGAATCTGTAGATAATTCAGGTGTATGTATACACGGCTGTAAACAGGTACATTTGAAACTTTTCCAGTAAGCTTGCAAACATGATATGGCTTTTTTTCTGTTTTTTTTTTTTTAATTCATGACTTCAGTTTTTTCTCTTTTTTTTTGCCTTTTGACATTAGAAAAGTGACAGTAGAAAGAAAATTTTAATTTCATTGTGACAAAATAACAGCGCAGTACTTGATCATACCACAGTGGATTGAGATCAAAAATATATTTAAAATAGATGGAAATATATTCTATTTGAATACAATGATACTGTTTGTTACTACATGAACACACACAGAGACGTGTCCCTGTCAGCACACACAAATATGCCAAACATATAAGGTACTGACCCACAGTGTCTGCCCATCACTTCCAGGATGAATGTCCTCTGGTGGCTGTGAATGAACATATTTTTTGAGTAAGTTAACTGTGATAAATTTAAAAAGTGAAATTTTCCTTCTTATAACACATTTAAGCATCTGCATATTCTGTGTGTACACCCTCTCAGTGGACCAGAAACACACAGTAAGATGCAGAAGAGAGACTGGCCTGATGCTGCATTATATTATTTTGGGTTATACAGTCCGACCTCTGTGCTGTTGTGGTGATGGCGTCCACCACCTCGATGATGCGGTGCAGGGCTGAGTCAGTGCCGATGGTCATGTCGGTGCCACAGAAGTCATTGTCAATGGATCCGACCATGCCAACAATATTCAGGTGGGACGAATTTTTGGCTTCTGCTTCTGTAATTGTACCTACAGAAAATTAAAAAATGGGTTCAGATATTTTATTGATTCTTCCATTTTACCTCATCCAATTTGAAGGTCTAAGGACAGAAGGTGTTATATACTGAACACACTGTAAAGCTCCTTGAGGTAAATTTGTGATATGTGATATTGGGCTATATAAATAAACTTCTTTATTAAAGTTGTAATCCTTATGATTTCAGTTCTATTTGATATCATGAACACTAGTGATTATAAGTATGGTGTAATACTACAAAGAATATGGGGGTGGGGGTGGGGTGGGAGTAGCAGCTTTATCAGAAAAACAGCAGTCTTAGCAGGATTAGAAAAGAAGCTCAGACAGAGATTCTGAGGGGATAAGGCTGAAGGTTTTTGCAGATTTTACTCATTATTATTCTCACAACCACCAGGTTTGTCTCTTTACCAGCTTTCACCAGGTCAACCAGCAGTCCGCTCCACTCGGTCCTGAACTGGTTGGCTCCAGTCAGACTGCCGTCGCCTCCGATTACACACAGGTTGGTGATGCCCAGCTTCACCAGGTTGGTAGCTGCCTTTAAACGACCCTCCCTGTTTCTGAAGTCCTTGCAGCGGGCACTTCCAATAACAGTGCCTCCCTAACACATGACAAAAAGCTGTTTTTAACACCCTTACCGATACGAAAACCTTATATGGCTGTGAAGGATAAATAATGTTATTGTGAAGAAAAAAAATTTATTATCCGGTAGTACTCCTTAAATATTAATCTCTATGGAGAAATGTACATTGGGGCAGCTTTATAACAGTGTGGAACTGGGCTCATTAAGATGCCTTTAAGTCACATCATGCGAGGTTGCATCATGTTGAATAAATGGGGCAGGCACTTTGAAGGTGATATCCTTGTAATTTGCCAGAGGCTGTGCCCAGTCCACTGCTCACTTTCTCACACTTCATGAATCTTAGCATGTCATGTCTCCTCCACTGCCGGGCCTCTTTATTTAGACAGCTGAGACGATAGGAAAAAAATGTAAATCACAAGCTTGACGATTGTTTGCATCTCCATCATCCTTCAGTCACAGGACCAGGTCAGCCGTTCAGTATCATCGCTTTAAAAAACTGTTTCTCATGTTATCAGAGCTTGTGAGACCTGGAGAAAGCTCTTGACTCCAAGTGAAGCAAGTGCGTCAAAGGTCAATGGGTCACTTTACCCAGATTGTGAAACAATAGATCGTCTCAGTTACCTCTTGTCAAGTCCAGCCATGCAGATAGTTTTACTTTATCTGAACAGGTTTTGAGATATCCGCCTTGAGAATACAATGGAGCTGTATGGATTTCTGTTTGTAGTCAGAGCTGTGAAAAATTCGGTCTTTAACAACACTGTGTTTTATCATAACAAATCCAAGGGTCTACAGTTGTGCTAGCAGCTCTGTGAGTCTGTACTTAAGCATCTCTGTTACTCTGGATAATCCAGATGGACTGGAGGGAGAGGACCGGGGATATTGAAAAACAAATAAAAGGTGGGGAGTATTGTAATTATGCATCAGCTCTGTAACAGTGAAAGAGTATGGTTGTATTTCAGTGATGTCTGTTAAACTTGTATTCTTGTATTCCTATGTCGATGTAGTGATTACTATTACAACATATTCTGATTACTGAGTACCCCAGGGTTCTGTTCTTGGCCCTCTGCTCTTCTCTCTTTATATTACACCTTTTGGCCAAATTATTCGCAGTCGTGGCATCAAATTTCACTGCTATGCTGTGATCAGTACACTGCCAAGTGCTTGCTCATGGTGGGAATTGTTCGGTTGCTGTAAATAATTTTACAATGAGATAACATTAAGAAATAACTTCTGTTATGATGTGGTGCTATATAAATAAAACTGACTTGACTCCACGGTAAAGAAATTGAAAAATGCCAACAAATTTAAAAATTGTGCGGCTCTGCGTTTGTTTACTTGGTTGAACTTCACTCACCAGCTGAAGCATCATGGACACACTCTCCCATGTGGCAGGACGAATGTTATCGCCTCCATCCACCAGGCCCTGGTAGCCCTGCAGCACACGATAACATACACTGTAGCTGAATACAGATACAGTTTTGCCTGATGTACAGGTGTAACCCTGCACTGATACAAAAAAATTGCTCAGTAGTTTAAGAGTCTCTGTCTTGTATTTATTTGTAATTTTAGGATGTCAGTGCACTGCAGCCTGTATGCAGCCCGTACCTCATGAACGAAGTAGACTTTGGCTCCGGTGTAAAGACCTACTCTGACTGTGGCTCTCACAGCAGCGTTCATACCTGAGACACACAAATAACATGATCTGTGATGACTTACAGTTTAATTTACACACATTACAAGACAATGTCAGTGTCAAATCCTACTTTACACATCCTGTCAGAGGACCTTTTAGATCCATCTTAACCTTTAAGCGACTTGACCTCTATATTGGCAAGAGATGAAACAAAAATACCCACAGGGAAAGGTCTGCAGCTGAGTTTGTGGGACTGTATGTCTTGTGTACCATCTAACCCTGGATGGCCTGTACACTAAAGGCCACAGCATGCGTTTGTGTTGTGGTAGGCTGGCAGTTCTTGCAGCTCTTGTTTCACCAGACAGCAGCTGTGCATGGGGGGGGGCGTTTCTCTCCTCCATACCAGAAAAAGGTCAGTGCCACTAAAATTAGCCCCAAAGATGTGAATAAGGGAACCTTCAAGGGGGACAAGGGGTAGATAAAGCCTCTACACAGAGGGCCGGAGTCAGGTTTGGAGGGAAAGATTGCACAGTAATATGAGACGAACACAAGACATCGCAGAGTTCAGCTTCAAGTAGAGCTGATGGAGTGACTGTACATAGAAGCTTAATGTCAAATTTGAAGTTCGACAAAGGAAAACGACGCGTATGGACGATATCTTAAAGAAATCTCAGATAAAACTTGCAACTTGAAACTTTGTAATCTTAATCTGCTACATAATTTTGGCCTACTGTGAGAGTTGATGAGTGCTGGACATTAAGCCACTGGTGGTGAACCCAAGACATAATTCTTATTACACTCATGACTTCAAATTGGATTTACAGCCAAATATCCATCATCTTTTGACAGCTGGCCTTCAGCTGTGCTACTCTGACACCCACAAAAATGTTGCTTGCCCTTTTTGTTCTTTGCCTCTTTAATGTCATGCAGTCAGAGCATTAACACAATACTTTATTGGCGTCTGTAATATAAAGAGACCAGTGCCTCTGGAGTTGGTTGGGATTCAGCATAGTGTTCAGAGACACACCGGCAGGGAAGATGGCTGCCCGACAGCTTTTCCCCCTTTGCTGAGACTCACTTTTAACAGTTAAAAAAAAACAAAAAACAAAGAAGTGAGTAAAATATTGGAGCCTCATCCACTGCTTACCTTGGGCGTCCCCTCCAGAAGTAAGCACGGCAATGGACCGTCCGAGCCCCATCTTTGTGGGGTCCATGGTTGGATGGAGATTCTTGGACATGTTCCCAGAGGAACCTGGGCCGACAGGTTGGGCACGACGAAGGGAAAAGAAAAGGAGAAAGTACAGAGTGTGGCTGCTCTTCCTTTACTCTCTACTTCTCGGGGGAGGCACGAGTGAAGGCGCGGGCTTTATAGACTACTGTTCCTAATCCTGCCCTAAGCCCCCTCCTGCTGACACCCCTCCACCACTCACACAACTCTACTAAATATACATCAGGTCCTGTAACCACCTGCAGTGGACAGTTACAGGCAGGGAAACACAATGGACATGGCTCTAATATGACAGGAAACAGTTTGAATCCACTTCAGATTAGTTACTTCCAATTAGTACTTACAAAGCAGCAAAGTAATGGAAAGGATTTTAATTGAAAAAGGTCCATTTTTGTTGTTTTGCATGTCCCAGCTTGATGTGAATTCTTTTCTTCCTTTCATTTCATTGTAAATGGGATACCGTTGGCTTTTTTATTAACAGTTTGTCACACAACATAAGCTTTTTGAATTCATCTCTCTCTTTTCATTTAGTTTGATATTTAATCCCAAATGAAAACTGTCTCCTCATCCAGCAGCAGGGTGCGTTACTGTCTCCTTTCTCAACAGGACACATGATGCCGATACGTGGACCTTGTAACATGTTTCCAGAAAAAGGTTTGAACTCTACATCTGGCCCAGATGCAATCTGGGGAATGCAAAACAATATGGCATATCTAGTTCCATGCAATAAAGATGCATCTTCTCCAGATCTTAATGTTGAGGAGCTCATTTGAGTGGCGACAGCTACTGCAGCAATTTAGTATTGTGCTTCCATAAAGTTCAGGCAAAGCTGACTGGCCAGTGACATATATACATTTATTATAAACACTGTACATTAAGAACTTTCCACACAAGATTCCACACAAGATTCAGTTTTGTTCAAAGAATTACAAATAACAACAAATAACACTGCTCAGAGAAATCCTAATCTGTATGTATGCTATAGCTATAACACTGATAAAATCTAGTGTCTTCATTGACCCACATTTAGTTCTGGATTCATGTCATAAACATTATATCTAATAGCTGTGCATCTACATTATTGACAAATGTGAGTGCCAGATATAATCTCTATTTTCTATATATATAGATACCAGCAGTGGTCTTTGGATCTGTATTAAGGCTGGCAACAACAGTGTTGGACATTCGTCATTAGTTCTGCTAAAGAAAGTCTCATCAGTTCACCGGTGTAAGCTTATCCACTCTAGATATTCAGTAATAACAAATACTGTCTTTGTAGTGCAAATCATCTCTCCTGCAGTGGAGAGCTGAGTGGAGAAGAAGGACCAGAGGGGAGATCGAAGCCAATTGGTACAAATCTCTGGAAAACAAAAGGAAAATTTGTATTTGTATTAACTTGCGTATCTGTAAGAACATGTGTGTGTGTGTGTATATATATATATATATATATATATATATGAAGATAGAATTTCTGTATATGTTTAATATAATTCAAAGTGCTATGTGCCTTTTAGCATGTTGGGCTGTACTACTAAGGTGCGTTGATATTGATACTGCTCTCACTCCTAAATATACTACAGCCAGCAGGCAGCTAGCTCAGCTTAGCATAAAGATTAGAAACAGTTAGCCTGTGTCAGTCCGAAAGTGACAAAATCTATCAACACTTATAAAACTCAGTGATTAAAACGTATTGTTTGGCTAATGTGAGTAAGAACTGGCTAACTGGTTTTCCCTGTTTCTACTCTTTATGCTTAGCTAAGCTAACCAAATGCTGGTTGTAGCTCCAGAAAGAGAATTTCCCAAAACGTTGAAATTTTCAGTTTTGAGTCTTTGGTCAAAACCTGCAGTGCTGTGACAATTTTAGAACATCACTGTTTCCCCCGCCCAAAAAAACATGGTTCCTTCCATCACATGACATTTCCTTTCGCTCCACCCTCACAACACACTAATGGTGGGGCTCCAACTCAAGAAGACTGTCACCATGTTACGCCTTCTGTTCAATACTTTTGTGTTGTGTTGGGTCATGAAAATGATAGATTCTAGGGGCTTTAGACATCTGTTCTTTGTTTCTAGTTTTTTGTATTAAATGCTGTTTTGTATTTCCCAGTGCAGTTGGTCAGACAGAATGAGCAGTTTGAACATATATTCTGCTCTGGCAACTTATTCTAAAGATTTTTTCTCACATACACTGAACTGAATGAACATTTATTGTTTAATAAAACAGAACTAATAATAATAACTGAGAGATCAATCATTTTAAGGTAATTATTAAGATCACTGATTTAAATTAAAAACATAAAGGGCTATTGTTCATACTTGATTGCATACTCACAGAGGACTCTTCAAGGTGCAGGACGGAGGCCAGCGGGTTTCCGCAGCGAGGTCGAGGTGGGACAAATCCGGGAGCAGCGGGGACAGACACTGAGGTGTAGGTGGCCACCTCCTCGTCCATGCGCAGCTCCTCCAGAGGAGGAAGACGCTTACGCAGCAAGGCCACAGCAGGACTCAGACCACAACTCCTCTGAACAACGATGTCTGTGATACAAAAAGTCTCACTTTTAAACAGGTGTCACAGTGACAATCCGAGCTTATGTTCACAAACCGCAAGTAACATAAAATACATTAAAAGGTCAGATTTCTGTGAAATATTGTACACTGTCCCTTACAAAATAAAAAAAATGGAGCAATTAGAATACCTTATTAGTTCAAATATAAGTCAACAATTTTTATGAGATGACCCCCCTATTTTACAACACTTTCAGACTAGTCCTGCTGCTAAAGTTTCCCCAAGATACTGTTTGTTCTCTCATACAAGTGAAAGATGTTTGGTTACACGATACAGAAACTCCTGAAGGCTTGACTGAGAAAACAAAACACTTTGGGAACAGACACACTGTGAAATGATTTGAAGGAACCCTCTAAGCCTAGCAACATTAAGGCCACAAACAACCCGCCATGCAGCATTTTCTGTAGGAGCCAGTAACTCTTGCATTCAAAAAAAAAGTTATCTGAACTATCTGAATAACTGTTTAGTCCTCTAATATAATACGTGCTGCAGTGTCCTATATTGAGGTCAGTACAGTATTATGAAGATTACGAGGACTGTATATTTAAGACTATGAGAGTGTAATTATGATGAGAATTCATGTGATATGTCAGTGTTACCTCTGTGCAGACTCTGAACAGGAGGGTTCATCTGACAGGCTGGTTCTGACGAAGATGACGTTTCCTCATGCACTGCCAGCGCCTTTCTCTGATCTGATGAAACTGGGCCGTGCTGATCCTGATCAGATGAGCTCTCCTGCTTCTCAAAACGTGGTGCTCTGAACAGCTTTTTGCCCGTTGAGAAAAAAATGACTGACTCTCTATCTGGCACTTGGATGAATGGCTGTCCTCCCACAATCCTCTGCTCCTGCTCCTTCTCCTCATCCTCACTGAGGTTAGTCCTGCTTGTCTCTATCTTTTCTTCACAGTGGGTTTTAGTCTAGAGAATTGGGGGAAGAAACAAAACAAGACATATTTATTGATAAATCACTGTAACTAGATAAAGGAGGTAATTCAACATGGAACTGTGTGTGGGTGTAAATTTTTAATTTCTTACACTTGAGGCCTGAACCGGGAGCCGTTCTGCTTGTGTCTCAGGATCTTTGTCTGTCACATTCATGTTCTGCTCGTCCTCTTGATCATCAAATAATCTCTGGACGACCTCCTGATAACAAACGAGAAACTCATATGAATTGCGATTCGGAGCACAATACAGTATGTTCATTTTTGGTGACACTATATGCTGTGATGGTAGCAGTAAGATGCTTTGGATCTATCATACATGGTCCTTGTTCTGAAGTGCATTTATATAGTTTCCCCAGTGCAGCAGTGGTGTGGCATCATCACCGCCAACTTTTAAAATCCGAGGTCCGCTCTTCAAATACTGATTTTGGTAAATTAAGAAATTAATTTGTCAGCATCTTCAAAATCCAAAACCTTGGTGAGATCCTTGACTACAAGGATTAGTTTATTATCCTTTAATATCTTTAAAAAAAAATCTTTTTATTCTTAAGAGGACCTTAACTTACCATGGCAAATGATTTCAGTTGTGAAATCCACATTTTACTAACTCAGATAGACATTACTATAAAAGGAACAGAAACCCCCTATTTATGCATTTTCAGAGCCACAGAGACATATACAGCAACTGTATATTATTTTATTTCCTCCCATTACATAGAGGCTGGGTCAAATATTTCAGTCCCACCAACAATTGGTACAGCGAGGACCTCGACTTAATCCAATTTAGATACAGTTTGCTGCTTTTAAACCATTGCCGTTTTCTTATAAAGCCTCATCTTTACATTTCTGAAATGTTTCATCCGTTCAGTAAATCTAAATTAAAAATTAAAAACTGATCAAGTTGTTGTTGGAGATCATGATGGAGATTTGTTCATGCACACCATGTTTCTTTTTTTGTTTTCCCATTAGACAGTACTCTTGCAGAGCACAGACATGGGTAAAATCTCTATACACATTATTAAACTGTCCTAATTTCCTGCCCTCACCTCCTGGTGTGGCTGAAGGTTGGTTGTGCAGCTCTTCAGCGCGGGAGTGCCGGCATACGGTGACTGTTGTGTCGACAGATGCCATTTCTGAAAACAGCAGCATTGTGAGATAAAGTGGCGACTGTAGGAAATGCAACATGCCCAACAGACAGAATATGAACCTACAGTACATGTATACTGACCATAGCAGACATGGGCTGATGTCTGGTGTCACGGACTCTCTGTGGAGTCCATTTCTTCAGTGGAGTCTCTCTGAGCGCTACCGCTGCAAATAAAAACAGCTGATTCACATCAAGATAAAAGGAAAAAGTGATAAGGATGCGTTAGGTTTTCTAAGATAACAAGAACAGAACTGTTGCATCTTACCCACTGGTCCGCCGGTCGCCTCTGCATGATTTTTCCTAACCGGCACTCTCTGAGCCTGAGAAAGGAAGCAACACAGAAAATGAAACTTAGTGTTTGAACTTCAAAGCAGTGTGGTAATCTAAAAAAAGATAGAATAAATGAAATAAGAAGAAAGAATAGCAGAAGTGAAAACACATTTTATGTGTGCATACTGTGTAGACTGAAGTGCCTCTGCCTGATGGACAAACAGAGTTCCGGGGTGTGGCACCTACGAACCCTCCAGCCTTCACCCCCTCGTTCTGGAGGATACTTTGCAGTGCAGCGGGGTCTGGAGAGAACTGCATCGACTTTACTGATCCTGTAAGAAGAGCACAAAGAGCACAGATTCACTGGACATGCAAAGGCCAAATTCGTCTATATCGTATTGTTCTCAAACTGTATACTACAAAGTACTACTGAATTCTGTTCAGGTTTCAGAGTAAATAAGATGAAGAAACATCACTCGAAGCTTCTTACTTTTACTTGTTGATATCCAGTAGATAGCAAAGAACAAAAAAAAATCACTAACTTAAAAGGAACAGTTGCACATACTGTTTATTAAATTACACATTGTGTTCTCAGTCTCATGCTAACCTGTGGTGGGTCCAGCTTTTTGTCGACTCTTCATGACAGACACTCGCTGGGGCTGCAAACAAGAGAATCACCAGCAGATACACAGATGATTATTGGACTCGTTCTCAAGATGTATTACATTAAAACTGTTAAAAACTGAAATCACTATTCAGACAAAAATAAAAAATTAAAAAGCAACACCTCAATAACAACCCCGTCTGTAAAAGTGTTGAGGTAAAAAAAGGCGGTAAACGACTGTTATCAAGCCATCTCACCAGATAGTTATAGGGTTTGGACTGTGGAGTTGCAGATCCCAGACTTGCGATGCTTACTTCCTTGTTCTGGAGTATAGTGAGCAAAGCCGCATGGTCAGGCTGAAAGTTCTCCCCGCTTTCTGAAATACATAAGACATCGACCTTAGAAACACCGTTCACTAGATTTCACAAGGGCGAACAAGTGAGAAATGAGTCATAAAGTCACAACTAAAAAACAGAGAGAAAACAATCCTGAAAATGCACACATTTCTAGCTATCAACTTAATTCTAAGCTACAACTGTCTTGGTGTACAGGTGAGATAAATCTATTGACCTGGAGAAATGTTCTCAACTTACCAGTTGAATCCTTTGAAAAATTAACCTGGGTGGTCGGCTGCGTGTTCTGGCTAGAATGTGATGTCTTGGTCGGATCTTTGAGACTGAGCAGGTTCATGTTTTCCAAACAGGTCTCCGCACTAAGAGCAGGCTGTGAAGAAGACGGAGCACTGTTCTGATGCAGAGTGTTATTAGAAATGGCTGACAGAGGATTGGACAAAGTGCCTGAAGTCTTTAAATGGTTGGGAAGGCCAGGCTGTTCTGACAGGTGGGGTAGATTCTCTGTAGCCTTTCCATGAGACTTATGTGATGAGTCCACATGGCTGTTTAACACAGCTGGATGTTTAGTAGGTTTTGAATTTACGTTATGGGTCTTTAGACGAGCACTGCATGCATTGCTTTCAGGTTGGACAGCATGAGCACCAGTCTGGGATTGTGGCACGGTTAGGGGCTGTTGATCTTTTCCGGTGGTTCTTGAACTCTTGGGCTGAGAAAAGTTAAAAGGCACAGGCCTGGTGCATGGCTTTTTCTTCTTAGCTTTACCCTGTAGTAAAATGATAAAGTATTAAGAATATAACCATGATGTGATTGAATAAAAACATTTAAGTTTACAGGACAGGAAGGAGGAACTTACAGCCAGAGGTTTCTCCTCCCACCTACAGTGGGATTGGCTGAAGTCACAGGGAGTATGCAGACGAAGAGATTTTGCAAGCACTGGAAGCCTGCTTACACCTGGTCGCACAGCTGCCTTTCTACCCATTTCTGAGCTTCCTGGATCTTTGTTCTCACTGTCTTGATTAGAAAGGTGAGGTGCAGGCACAAGTTTGGAAGCCTTTGTGTCCACTGGCATTTTGTTATGTTCATTCTTCATTCTGTGTGGCAAAAAAATGTCAGTTGCAACTACAATCACTGAGCACATTTTTTTTAGGAACAAAGGCACACTTGCTTATTCATGCAAATATCCAGTCAGCTGATCATGTGGCAGCAGTGCAATGCAACTCATAATCTTGCCAAAAACAAAACACAGCCAGTGAGCAGCAGTTCTGTGGACTGAAATATCTTGTTGATAAGAAAAGTCAGAGGAGAACGGCCAGACTGGTTAGGTTTGACAGAAAGGCTACAGTAACTCAGATAACCAATCTTTACATCTGTGAGCAGAAAAGCATCTTAGAATGCATAACGTGATGATACAACAGTAGAAGACCACGTCAAGAACAGAAATCTGAAGCTATGGTGGATATAGGCTTACAAAAACAGGACAGTTGAAGACTGTGAAAACACAGCAGATGGAGGGCTCAGAATCCAGTAGAACACCTTCAGGATGTAATAGAGCAGGAGATGAATGTAGCATGAACGCGCAGCTGACAAATCTACAGAAATTATGTTATGCAATCATGTTAACATGGAACAGAAACTCAAAGGAGGGTTTCCAGCATCTTGTGGAATCCTTGCCTCAAGGAACTGAAGCTGTTTTCAGAGCAAAGGGAGAATCTCACACAGTATCAGTACGGTGTTCCTAATAAAGTGCTCAGTGAGTGTAGAGTTAGGCGTTGTTTGACATTTTTAGATACTAGTGCTGTTCTGGTACCTGAGTTCCAGTAACAATACCAAAACACCATTTATTTTTTGCTACCTTACTTTGAGAACAAGACACAAGACTACAGACTACACAATCAGATAAAGAATGTTACCTAAACAAAATACAATCTAAAACAGACAAAAGTTTACAAATCTGACATTCAATGCAAGTTTTGGTTGCATGATAGTCTTTGATACTTTTTGCCTCAGACTAATTTCCATTTGTACCAAAAAAAGCATTTCAGATCCCTGCCCAAAAGGCAAGGAGAAAGAAGAAGAGAAAGAAATCGGAAGAAATGTGTCTCATACTTTCTAAATTGGCTTACCTCAGAAAGTCACTGTGGATTTTGTTCTGACTTTGCTGGCGAAGGACTGCAGAGGAATCCATAATGATGACAGAGGGAGGAAGTGGCTATTGAAGGTGTGAAGAAGAACTAGAGAAGCAAGACATGGAAATACTAAATGAAAGTTGAGCAACCAAGCGTGAGGCACCTTACACGCTAACAGCAAAGTGAATACAAAGATGGTCAAAACACATGCACCTGCAGAACAAAAAACATCAGACTAGGATTCTTTTTAAAGCTTTAAAATTTGCTCCAAAGATAGAAGGAAACACAAACAAGTAAGTCGATAAAGCTAGTGCTTCACGAAGCCAAATCCCACCAGCAATGGCAGTAAATAATGTAATTTATTTACATAATAAACAGAACACATAATAGATAGTAGTCAACCCTGCTTGCTGTTACAAACCATCGTGTTAACTAGAAACATTACCAAGACTAATTAGCCTAACTAGAGCAGGAGGATAAATTTAAGGCTGTTATCGTTAGCACACGCTACACACGCATGTAAAGCCGTTACCACGTACTTTAAAATACAAAAGGGCCACTGTTAATTCCTTCTGAACATCCAGTAAAGTCTTTCTGGTCAAATTAATTCCAAATGTTCTAGTTTTCCAGGCGTTTTGCTCAGGTTTAAAGATCGCCTGTTTCGTCCTTTCACACCGCGGTGGGCTGTCAACTTCCTGGACTCGCAGCAGTTTGTAAAAAGCGCGCTTCGCCATTGGTCGCAAGAGGAAGCCGTACCGACCAATGACTGCTCGTACCTTGGTCATGACGGTATCTCCGACCAATGAACAACGGGTTTTCATAAACAGCTCCATGGTAACGACGCGAAAGTTGTTTTACCACGTGACTGCTTTTTGCCGCGGCCTCCCCCCCACCCGCAAGCAGAATAGCACAGAATTGAACTTTGTAGTAAGATTTTCTACAAACTATATATAAACACAAAGAAAGATAGATAGAATTAACTAACTATTAATTCTAGTTTTTCGAACTAATTATTAAATAGTTAAATGAGTTAAAGCTGCTAACGAGCTGAAGCTAATGCTAATTTCATTGTACCTTATGGTCAAACCCAAAAGTAAACCACAGAGAGAAACCTGGGTAGTTTACAAATGATAATGTATCTTAGTAATAAATTAACCCAGTGTCTTTGTAACCTTACATTTAGCCACTCAAGTCTCTGGAGGAATCATACAGTTTTGAGGTAAATGGACTTTACATGAACACATTCTAGTATATTTTTCTACTGTGTACTTATCCTCCACTGTATTTCTTTGACAACTTTAGTTACTAGATACTTTGCATGTATTTCTTTGAAATTTTACTGACAAAACCTATGATAAGATTATAATGAACAAGGCAACCCAACAATATACACAGCACTCAAAACTAGCTTTACCTCTAGCAGCTGAAACATTAAAATGCTGATTACACTTTGATTCAGTAATAATAATTTAATAATATAACATAGTTTAATAACACAAGAATGTGATAAATAGGGCTGAAATTAACAATTGTTATTATTAGTTATTTTGGCATTCTGACAGCTCTTTTCTTGATTACTAATTTGGTTCAATTGAAAACTGAATGATATTCAATGTACAGTGAAATAAAACAGACAAAAGCAGCAAATCCTCACACTAAAAGGGAGTTTCTTAGTACCACAGTTTTGACTACATGACTCTAACTTGGTAATTTCATGATGTAGTATTTGTTTAGAGTAGCTGAAAACTTCTTCCACCCCTGAAGGGCAGGATCAGAGCATGTCAACAAGACACTCCCACTCTGTCGATGACAGTGGACATCCAGCAGGTGTCACTGCAAACAGACTTGTAAAGGCCCATGCCCACATGACAGCAGCAACACAGTGTGGGTGTCTGCTTGTCACCCAGGGGCCTCGTGTCAGCAGCAGAGGGAAGAAGAAGCGACACAGAGGAGGAAACCAGAAAGTAACGCTGCTGCAGAGATGGACCTACGGTCTGAGCTGCTCAAGTCCATTTGGTACGGCTTCACAGCCCTGGATCTGGAGAAGAGTGGTAAGGTGTCCAAGTCTCAGCTGAAGGTGAGTGGAGGATCTTCTGCCTGGAAGATGGGACTTTAGTAAGGGTTTTTTTTTGTCTGAGAATTCACTTACTTTTTTTTTTTTTACTGCTACTGCTGCCTCATTTCCTACCTCAATTTATATTCCATCACGAGGGCTCGCTCTGGGGAAGGATGAGCTGAAAATATTTGAAGAGCTCAGCAAACTAAATGTCACAAATGCATTTGTTATTTAGTCTGATGCCAGATGTGATACTGTGCTTTAGGAAATAAGGGTGTACAAAATCAGATGTTATCATCCTCAATATTTCCTGTGTTGAACACGAACCACATTCTGTTCAACAAGGAACAAATTAGTTTCCTATATTTTGAATAAAATTCTTTCGCTTCTGGAACAAGGCACAATATGCACCTCTGTCTGGCAAGAGCACGAGAGTAACAGTTTGCTCTCAGTCTGTATATGAATGGGAGCCCTCATCTCCAAGCTGTGCTTACACTGGGCCTCGACGTACCAGCTTGTAGTGCAAAGGGTCCTCTGGCACTGGATCTGCCCAGAGAACAGCCTGTTGAATAGAGTATGTTCACAACATGAGCCTGTGTATGTCAAAAGAACATTGTTACAGTGAGAGCAAGGACAAAGTGGAAACATGTTGGTGATTGTTGTCTCCTGCCATAAAGTTTCTGTTGATCTCATCATTATGTCACTTGGTCTTGGTGTGGACCGGACTCCATTTCCAGCCACCTCCACGTTACTGCTATGTGCTGCCTGCCGCTCCTGGCTCACAGCGAATCAGCCTCATGACTAGGCTTATCCCCCTCATGCATGCAGCTTGTGTACAGGCACCGTGTTCTTAAGACTTGCTAGCTGGCAGGCGGTTTGCATGCCGTGGCCTCAAAACTGACAGATGTTGTAGTGAACTGGAGAGTAGAGACAGGATGTGGTTATGGCTCAACACACGGTGAGACTGGTTGTCTGATAATATGCATTAGATATCTGAGGACGACACATACTCACAGTTGAAGAAATGTAGTGTAATAAAAGCAAAAGCCTGGTTTTATTGGATAAAATCCCTAGAGCTAGTATTTTACACTGATTATATACATACTTTTTAGCATGTCTTATGAAAATCTGAATTTGATTTTTTTTTATTGTTCAAACGCCTTTTATGCATTTTATTTCTATTACTTCACTTCTATCACGTTTTTCACCTTTTTTTTGAGCTGCACTAACCGGTATAAAAGATGCTGTCCCAATACTTTAAGTAATTGATGTTTGAACTGATTTTTTTTTTTTAAACAGTTTGAATAATGTATCTGAATGTGTTTGCCACGCAGTTTCTCTTCTGCTGACTCCAGCCACTCAATTTTTTCACATTTTGTCACACAAATGTATGTGGAAACATTATTTTTTGAAAAATGTGATACAACAGAAATTCACTTCACTTCACCTCCCTAAAGGTTAAAGCTGACGTTTTGTAAACCCACATTGTCTGAAGGAATAGTGACACAAATATTTATCCCTAGCATATAATTGCTGCAGTTTTAAATATGTCCGTCCTGTTTATTGTGTTGTTTCAGGTATTGTCCCACAACCTGTGCACAGTCCTGTGTATCCCACATGACCCAGTTGCTTTGGAGGAGCACTTTAGGGATGATGATGATGGTCCAGTTTCCAGTCAGGGTTATATGCCTTATCTCAACAAATACATCCTGGATAAGGTGATAAAAACACAACCACAGGTTCTCTTTGTTTCTTCAAATTGTAGTCAGAGTATTTTTCAGTCTCTGCATTTTGTTGTTGTAGGTTGTGGAAGGCTCTTTTCAGAAGGAAAACGTAGATGAGCTCTGTTGGACTCTTACGGCAAAGAAAAACTACCAGCCGGACAAAAACAGCAACTTTGTTCTGCCAGAGAGTGATGCTTTTCGGCTTTGGTGTCTTTTTAATTTTCTGTCTGAGGACAAATACCCGCTGGTTATGGTCCCTGATGAGGTAGGTTCAACCATAATGTATGTAGTTTTAAACAAACATCTCCACGCTCACGTTACAGTTACAACCACAAAACAAATCTGATTTCTGATCAAATATTTCCTCTGTAAGATTACATAAACATTTTTGCACATCTTGAAGTCAAAGTTCATCATGGTTGTTTGTTTCTAAATTTAGTCACAAGAGTGTTTCAAGTTACTGTGCTCCATTGTTGAGAGCAACTCTGAGATTGTAGTCAGTAATCTTTGACCTAAAAATGGTGTTGGATCTTTTACAATCACTAAGTACACCCTGCCTGAAACGTTGTTTCTTGCCATAATGGAACACTGTGCTCTTTTCATGCAGCAGTGTGGGGTTGTTTCTCACTTGCAAACTCTCGTTTTGGTTTCCTGTCAAGTGTTTTTCACAGCCGTTGCCAAGAGAAAGCCCACAATTTCAAGGGCAGGGTAGGTTATATCACGCTGACTTTAAGAAAACATTTTCCAGTCTTTATTTTGGTATTTTGGCTTCACACGCTGACCGCTGTACGAAGAAATCAGAGGTGTAGTATGTACTACAGTGTCGTAAATACTGTTACTATGGTAGGTTTAATTAAGAAACAACATAAATAAAAGCTGCTTTGGAGAAAGGACAGCACTGCTGAACGTGATCTTGATGGGGGGGGGGGGTGTTGCTTTAAGAAAAGGAACTGGAAACAACAAAATAAAGTGCACAAATATAGTAAAACCTGTGCGCTCTGATTTTATCAGCCAAGAAACCATTTCTTGTGAAGAGCTCCATGACTGTAGTGAAGTAAACAAAACCTTCAAAGGAAAGTCACTAAAATTTTAAATGGAGCTACAAACTCAAAACAAACAAAGTTATGGTATAACAAATATTTTCATTTTTTACTTTCTCCATTTAGTATAATGCAGCAAACACAGATAATTCAGATGAATCATATTCATTCTCACACTGAGGACGTTTGGTTTCTTTTCCTTCTCAGGTGGAGTACCTCCTCAAGAAGATATGCATGGCTATGAGCATTGAGTTCAACTGTGTTGAACTGGAGGACTTCTTCTCTCAAGACTCAGTGCAACAGAGTGGCATTACTGTGTGGGTTTTTTTGGAGATGATGAACTCAGGAAGGATGACCAGAGGGATTGATAAGAGCATAATCAGCATGGCTATAGAGGAAGTATACAGGGAGATAGTTGGTGACGTCCTCAAAGAGGTAGGAGACCCATCTGCCATCAGAGGTCTGTGTTTTGGTCCCCGACATGCTCTTCTCTTTGGCAGTGACAGTATGTGTGTGTGTGTGTGTGTTGGCTTGGGTACATGCAGGGTTATCTGTGGAAAAAAGGCCAGCTAAGGAGAAACTGGAAGGAACGCTGGTTCACCTTAAGGCCCAGCAACTTGTTCTACTACACCAGTGAGGACCGCAAGGACTGCCAGGGAAACATAGCTCTGGATGGGAACTGCTGTGTGGAGGTAAGCAGTTGGGAATGATCATCTTTCAAAACTAAACACTTAACACTGGAAGGACCTGTGGCATTAAATATGAATGATTTCTTTGTCATTTTCTGCAGAAGATAAAGAAGTAAACACTGCTAATTAGCTGTGCTTTGTACATTCAAGTCAAAATTAAAGTAGGTGCTTCCCAACCTGGGGGTGGGGACTACCCCAAGATGTAGCATGATGAAACAGAAAGGTTCACATGATGGATGTGTATTTTTAGTGACCTCCATCATCTTTGGTTTTTCCTCTGAAAGTATTTTTTTCCTAGTTGGGACTCAAAAAAAATGTTCTGATAAAACACAACCTGTACACTGACTGTGACTGTGTGCAACCAGTCACAAGGAGTCGCAAGAGTCTGTATGAAAAGTGTTGGGGTGTGGTTGGTTTTCTTTGGGCCCTCCCATTGACTAAGAGTAAAATCGGAGAAAATTTAAGATTTATGCTCCAGTTTAGACTTAAAATCTCGCCTATTCCAATACCAGTATTCCTGCCAGTCTTTCTTTTGTAACTGCTGTCACTGTCATTTAATGTGAGTCTCACATTTTGCATTTAATGTTGTTGTGCCCCTCACTCCCCAGCCCCCTCTGATGAAACTAGCATCCCATCAGCAAAAACACAGCAGGAAATACATAAATAACCCTTCTCATTAATAACTTTCATACTGTCCTCAGGTAGATGTTGCCTCATATTTAGTATTTAGGTGTCACAACTCAGAGGGGGTTTGAGAACCAGCACAGCAGACACAAACAAAGGTTGTCTTGTTTCACATTCACAATCAGATTATAAATTTCCTCGCAAATCTCAAGTGAACTGAACTGAAGAGTAGTCTGCCATTCTCACACTCATGAACGACACCGTTCTGAACGTGAAGGCCTACAGAGCTGGAGTTGTCGCTCTGGCCGTTTTGCTGGGTTTTGATGTGAACATCAAGTCAGTTACTAGCCCATCAATGCCACAGGGTACCACGCTGAGGGCTTACAAACAAGCATCTGGTCAGGTTCTTCCTTTTTTCAGCATGAGCACCACACACTGCAAGATCTGTTACTTCAAAGGAAAACAAACAATCACTCTAAAATCATGCTTTATTATAGGAAGTAGACGATGATCAAATATTGTTCGGTCGTTCAAAATGGATCAAAAACATCTTTGACCCAGTGAGTTCAATGTTTTTTTTTCCTAATCACCTCTGTATATTAAAAAATGGTCACAACAAATGATTAAAAAAAAAAAAAAAAACATCAGTGCACAATGAAAGGATACTTATTGATCCAGTGAGCGTTTCCCTTGTTGAACAGGTGCTGCCAGACCGAGATGGGAAAAGGTGCATGTTTTGTCTTAAAACCCTCTCCAAGACTTATGAGATGAGCGCCTCAGATACCAAGCAGAGACAGGAGTGGACTACAGGTCAGAGGAGACTCACATTCACTGATACTGATCACTGAATCTTAAAAGCTTCATTTAGACTTGAAATATTATCTTCTCCACAGCCATTCAAACAGCTATCAGGCTTCACGTGGAGGGGAAATCGTCCCTCCACAAAGACCTGAAGCTGAAGCGACGCGAACAGCGTGAGCAGCGGGAGAAGAGACGACAGGCCAAGGAGGAGGAGCTCCAGAGGCTGCGGGCCCTGCAGGAGGAACGGGAGCGCAAGCTGGCGGAGCTGGAGCTCCTGAAGGAGGCACAAAAGCAGGCTCAGGCCCTCCTGGAGCAGGACGAGCAGAGGAGGCGCCAGCAGCATGAGCAGCTCCAGCAGGCCCTGGAGGTCCAGCTGCGAGAGGCTGAAGAGGTGAGTGTGAAGGCAAAGAAGGGGGAAAAAAAAAGAGTTCAAATTCAGAGGCAGAAATATGTGACCATTCAGTTCCTTTTCTTCCTGCTTCGCATCTCAAGGCCCGGGTCAGTATGCAGGCAGAGATGGCTCTGAAAGAGGAGGAAGCAGAGCGGCAGAGGAAGAGGATCCAGGAGCTGGAGGAGATGCAGAAGCGTTTGGAGGAGGCTCTGCAGCAGGAGATCAAAGCCAGGCTGGATGAGGAGGCTTTCCGCTACGCTCAAGCAGGGTAGAGTGTAGCCACTAATCTCTGCCAACGCACACTTAGAGACCTACAGACACTTTCCCAGCACATTTGTTTAGGTTTACAGCTTGCACACAGTGATGTATTAGCTGTAGGGAGGTACTCGTGTGCAGACAAGCAGATATTACCCTCAGCTGCTGAAAGGAGTTCATGTTGCGTTATGTTCCTGAGGAAGTTGAGCTGCCGACAGAGGAAGTTGTTAAATGTTACTATTTGTCAGATCTGTGCTGCTGTTTGTGCACTCGAACTTTTCTGGTAAAGATTTTATGATGCATTAGTCACATAAATGTGCAAACACCTGACATCAGACCCTGTGCACCTTATCTCACTCTAATGCCTGAAGCATCATCTAAATACCTTAAACAGCTTGGTGTCAATTAATAAATTATAAATTCTGGAAAATATCTTTTTTTTTTTATGTTCTCTGTTGTGTCCAGGTTACTGGCTGAAGAGGAGGAGAAAATGAAGGCACTGATGGCCCTGCAGGAGGAGCAGGAGGAGTACATCCTGAAGACACAGAGGGAGAAGCAGGAGCTCAAGCAGGAAATGGAGGCCAAGTCTCGAGCCCTGGACGAGGCGCAGAGGCAGCTGGAGGAGGTCCGCGCCAACCGGCACAGGGTTGACCAGGATGTCGTGGTGAGAACCAAAAAACAAACCCCTCACTGATTTCATAGTAAAATAAGGAAAACTACATTGAACTTATTCCTTGGAGGAAACGTCAACTTGCTTGTTGGGGATCTGTTTTGATGTTTGAGTAAAAGATTTAGTCAACAGCATCAGCTACTCTTTGCCTTATTTTGTTTTCACTGAAAGCCTATACTGTCTTACTGTTGTTACTTCATTTACAGTGAGGTGTTAATGTTTGTTGACTTTTCCTTAACTGCATAACATCCAGCAGAGTTTTAAAATATTATGCACAAAGTGAATATTTACTACATGTCGTTACAGAAGACACAGTTAATGAAACACAAAGCTATCATGTTCTGTCATTCAAAACAGTTCAGTTTTTTTCAAAATCCAAGCAGAACTACAGTTATGAACAAGTTCTCTCATGCCTAAAATCTGTTTTTTAATTCACAGAGGACGACTCCGTTCTTTTAAGACTTTGTGTGATTTATTCTATGATAATTGTATCACTAGCACAGAGTGGTCTGTTCTTTCTGCTCAGCTAATCTGACCTTAAGAGACCCAGTACTGTACATGTACCTGTATTATAACTGTCAATATGTTTTTTCTTTGATGTCACAGAAATGAACAGTTTCTTATTTCTAATATTTATTTTAATCCCAGTTGTTTGTACTGCTCGATGTTCTGGGTGAACTGGACTTAACAAATCTGCTAACATGTTTTTTTATTTCATCAGTTTATTTATAAGTGGTTGCTGCTTGCATGACACAGAAGTTTTAACAAGTGGCTCTTTTGCAACAGGCTGCGCAGAGGAAACTTCGCCAAGCGAGCACCAACGTCAAACACTGGAACGTCCAGATGAACAGACTGATGCGACCAATCGGACCAGGCGGTATGTGTCCCATCTGCACGATGCAACATTAAGACACGTGACAAACATGAATTCAAAGCTTCTTCACTGTTAGTTCAGTGAAGCACAACAGCAAATTCTTTTGACAATTACATGATAGTACAAACTGTGTGTAAAGGATAATATTTTTCGTTTTATGCTATTGTCAAGATTCGAATCATTTTCCGAGAATGAACTGAAAATTACTAAATGCCAGTGTTAAATGGCATCTCTGCGATTGGGCTAACATTTAACATTGCCTCAAGGATTAGTGTTACACCATTGTCCTCAGTCAGAGATATTCTACTGTCTTTCTCTTTCTTGCTAGGGAGACAAAAAAAGATTATTTTTATGCTAATATACATGTACTTCCTGAAATTTGATTCTTTTTTTTTTTTTTTGACCAACAAATTCCGTTTTCTATTTTATCATCCTCCTGCTATGTCACAGATTTGTCTGCTGTAAACATGCACTTTATTTTCTGTAACGTTTAGTCATTACTGTCCTTCTTTTCAGAGAAGAGACCGTCGTTAGGAAGCTCTTTCTCAAGCTTCCAGATCCCGACGCAGAGAGATCCCGGGCTGCGTCTCAGGAGGACATCAGGATCAGAGGATCGGGATGAGGAGAGCAAGGAAAATGTTAACAACAGAGCTGGGTGCGATTTAGAGAAACACAACTCCCGTGCATCTAATGGAGACATGGACATCCCCTAAAAACATGAATCAGAAAGGCTGCCCAGGTCACAGAGGAGGTGCCACTGTGAGATTTTCTCACGGGAAGGGGAAGAGACGTCTGTCTGATGTGTGAGCAGCATGTGAAAACAGTGGGACATTTACATTTAAAGCTGAATTCACAGTACTACCATTTTTTTCATTAAATGTTGGATTTACTGACCTCACTTCACAGACAGCAACAGCCTAAAAATATTTCAGTGAAAAGTTGCATTTCCAGTATCCACGGCTCAACTAACGCTTTGACTGCAATATGTGTGAGGCCCGCTCTGGACATTAACGATACCTCAGTGCAAAGCAAATGAGCTGTCAGAGATGCTGAAAGTACAAGGTTACATGGCGTTTAAAGATGAAAATCTTCATTCATAATCGTACCTTATTTGTTTAGCTCTGTAATATAGAGAGATAAGTTTTTCGATTTTACATATTTTTTGGGGGTGGGGGGGTGGGGCTTGACTTTTTCACATGAAAAGTTGGTTCCGTCTTAAAGTTTACGGCAATTTCTATCTTAAGAGTATCAGTCCTCATAAACAGGAAAGGGGGTTGGGGAAGGGGGGGGGGGGGGGCAACTCAAATTGAACTTCCTGTTTCACCTGTCCTTTAACATCCTTGTAAATAAAAGACTGACTCAGTACCATCACCAG
>JBBMJY010000012.1:11899683-11960572 GCA_037833715.1 Toxotes lorentzi | reverse complement strand
CCCCCCCCCCCCCCCCCCCCCCCCCCCCCCCCCCCCCCCCCCCCCCCCCCCCCCCCCCCCCCCCCCCCAACTCAAATTGAACTTCCTGTTTCAACTGTCATTTAACATAATTGTAAATAAAAGAATGAATTAATACCATAACCAGATTTCTGCTGTTATCTTTACTTTGTTAAATGATATGTAAATATGCAATTCAGTGACACTGTACTCTTCAGTTTCACTAAAATCTGAACTGACACATTAAACAGTGAACTGCAATAAATAACCATTTGTTAACTAATTATATTAGTTATAATACAGCGATAACATAAATTCCAAAGACCAGACACAGTGGAAGAAATTGAAGCCGACACTGCTGAATTTGCAAAACGCACGTCCGCTTTAGTTTGAATTTGAATCTGCCTCATTTTTTTCAAAGTTAAAATGTGTCATCGCTGACTAGTTTGACGCCTCTCACTGATGAAACAACCCTTGTCTTATATGAGTAAACAGAGACATCCCCTGACAAACCGCACAAATTACATGTAGGCTGGGATGATGTTTATCATTTATCATCCATGACTGTTTTTAACACAGCATCAGTATCAACATTTTTTTATTTTTGGTCTTTTTTTTTCTTTTCTTTTTTTGTTAAGATGAAACATCACTTCCCTTAACTATTAACCACTACATAAAAATGTAGTATTGGCATAACAGTCAAAAGACAGCATACTTATTTTGTGTATACACTACATGGATTAGTTTAGCTACCTAAACAATTGATTTTTGTTTCTTTTGTTCATATCCTTAGAACAAGGCCACGTGTATATTCACAGGTGTAGTACTGAGGGGAATAGTGGAACGAAGACCTTAAACACTATGACAGATACACTCACTTGCCTTTTTTATTAGGTACACCTGTGCAGTTCAGTGTATATAGCCGTTATGCCATAAAGCCTACACCACCTTTAACTATGATGTCCAGAATAAACATGTGCTGGACATCATGGCCCTGCCATAAATTTACACATTTATGGTAGGGCTCTAACACTGGACCGCATTAGACTGCACAAGTGTAGCCAATGAAGTGACCATTGATATGTAGTGTGATGTTCTGTAATGCTGTAAAACCAGTACATGTATTAAAAGGGGGAAGAGGGCACACTGAGACTGCATATGTACAGGGCCCAGAGTTTTATGCTATGCTACTCTACTGTATATTGATTATGTGTCGGGGTAGACATAATATTTCTAATACTCATAATCAGAATCAGCTTTATTGGCCAAATCTGTTCATTTGCACATACAAGGAATTTTACTTACGTTTCTCAGTGTACTCACTCATAGTACCAATAACACCTACAAAGATAAGTAAACATAAACAGGCCACTATTATGTACAAGAAAACAGTAAAAAAAAAAAAAAAAATTAAATTAAAAAAGGAAGAAAAAGATGTAAGTTGTAAATAAGGAAACACGTGGTCAACGGTGTGGAAGAAACACGTGGTCAACGGTGTGGAAGAGTGCTGAGACAGGTAAAGTATAAGGTGTAATGATGTAATAAGCAGTTTTACTTACATGAACAGTATCATACAAACTACTTGTATTTATATTTGACAAGTGATGGATGATATATACATCTCACAATTTTAAATGAACAAAAAAAAACTTTTTTTTCTTTTCTTTTTTTTTTTTTTTTACATTTAAATAGAATTAGTAGTTTGGTTGTGTTGGGGGAAAAAAAAAACCTTCCCGAAAAACAACAGCGCATATTTAGCAGAGACCTTGACTCCTCAGTCAGAGAGCTGTGTGCGGGCTTCGGTGTGTGTTGTGGGGGCGGGGGGCGCTGTGTCCTGGCATGTGACGGGGAGGAGGAGAGGGGGCAGTGAGGCAAAGCAAAGCAAAGCTAGGAACAAGGAGAGAGTCGGGGAGGGATTATCAGTTAACTGTGCTTATCTTCATGTGATATGGTAGCCAACTAAAGTGTCCACGCTGTCTTTCCTTCCTGTGGGGCTCGGCGAAGTGTCAGCACGACCGCTACATGGAGGCCTGAGTCGATCTAAGTTTATGTTAGCAGTCTGGCGTTAGCTCCTGCCGCTAGCTCACTCCTGCTGGTGACTTCACACAACTTGTCAACAGCCGATCGATCCGGGACGGGACTCGGGACTGTTTTCGCCGCTTGCCCGTTTTAGCCCGTTGGCAGTTTCCCGTAGCGTTAAAAAATCTTCCGAACCAGCAGCACTATTGGGAGAGGTAAGCTAACTTGGCAAGCCAGCTAACGTTTACTAAAGGCACACACGGGAATGTGGGTCAGCCACGCTAACAGCTAGTAGTAGTCAACATTCAAGGTTAGTAGCTAACTAGCTGAGTGAGCTAGCCGTGCCGCACTCTTCGGCGGCCGTCTGACAGGCGAAAGCCACTCAGTTATATGTCTAATATTCTGTTCATTTTCAGTGAAGAAAAAAAAGTTTGCCGGTTGCCATGTCTTAACTTAATTGTCCGTTCATTTCTTAGATGGTTTAATGTAGTTATAGTGACTTATACAATTCACAGTAATGATAGCAGATATTTCCGAGAACCAGTGTGACAGGTTGTCTCCTGGATGACAAGTCTTAACAGTCCAGACCTCGGGTGTTTTTTCCTTTACTTTCTTTTTTTTTATCCCCTGAAATGTTGTGAAAATACAGTTTAGACTTTGGGCCATCACGGAACAAACAATATTCAATCTGACAACGTCAATAAATCCCTAATAAGTTTGTCAGGGCGCAGCTACATTCACGGACGGATTAATCCACTAGGGGGCCCCAGGGCAAAAATGTAACCCCCACCCCCAAAGCCCTCTCCCCCACTGCCTCCGCCAGCGATCAACACTTCTGAGTGTGTACATAGTGCATGCACACTGTCCCCTTAAAGCACCCACCAAGTACTCTGTGCACCCTACCATGGAGCTGAGGCAAACAATAATACAGATGTCTGCAAGCTGCAAAAGAGACAAAGTTTACTTTTTAAGATAGTGAAGTACAGACTGAAATGTTTAATATACTTTAATGTCAGACCAAAACAGTGGTAGTGTTAGGAATCTTGTGTTGAAGGCCCCTGTGCTTCAGTCAAAATGTGGCTCTTACTTGTGTCTAGGCCTGTGCTTTTTTAAAAGTATGGTTTTAACCTCAAAGACACACAGCATAGCATATAGCACAACGAAAAAAAAAAAGAACTGAGAGACATGATGAGATAAAACTTGACTGTTTAAAACAATTACGCTCCTCTTCAAAGATTTTGTGAATATGATGCCTGAAAGCCTGATATGAAACTAGTGTTTCCAGATCAAATGTATCTTGTCCTTGTTTTCAATTCAATAGGCAGGTCTGCTCTTAAGCCATATTGGATTTTTGTATAATTTTTACATCAGTGTAATGAAGTACCTTGATTTGTCAGTATAAAATTACACTATGGCATGATAGAGGATGTTATTCATATCACCTACACTGATTAATAAGATGTTTCAGGTTTGTCTTTGTTCAGGAGACCCTTGCTTGTCTTTACCACTTGCTTCATGGGTAATCCAGCCACAGTTCCACAGCGAGTGTATATCATGTCATAAGCCTATTACTATCTAGGACATTCGCTGGCTCCTCAAGACAACCATTAGACAACCATTAGTACTGGACTGGCTTGGGTAAGGACACCTTAATAAGCAGACTGTCAAAGATTAGTAAATTCACTCATTTCTGTTACAAGTGAGATACTAAGACTTGAAGCTAAATAGCCACACCATATATGAATTTTTAACAGTGTGCTAAAAAAAAAACACATTTAGGGAAGCATTTTGGCTCTGCTATGTGTTATGACAAGCATTGTGCTCAGTTTGGCTAGAGACTGGTCACAGGAATTGGGCCGCAAGAATTGGGACCTAGTCGCAAGGTAAATGATATGTGGACTTCTGGGGCCGGTTAAGTGGTGTGCATTCTTGCTCTTTATGTAATCCACATGTTAAGTACATATTGTTTATGTAATATTGCTTGTTTAAAACACATTATTCTCTTCTTCAATAGTGGAGCTATGATGGCAACGTGACAGGAGGGGAGCCGCTGAGTCAGCTTCAACAGGAACCATGGAAGGGTTTCAGCAAACTGCCACAGAGCAGCACGACCGGGTGAACGGCTACTGCGAGCCCAAATCCCCCCAAGACACCGCTGATGTCAGGTGGACTTCACCAGAGGGAGAGTCTGGAGGTTCAGACAGCTGTGGGGGGACAAGTGTGTCGGAGCTGACGGACCTGCAAGAGCTGAAGGCCAGGGAAAGTGAGGATGAGGAGGACAGGGAGGAGAAAGAGGTAGCGCCGGTGTCTAAAGGCCTGAAAGGGGACCAGAAGAAAAGAGAGAAAGAGGGTGTGGATCAGGAGGAGAACAATCACAGCAAACAAAACAGCAGTGCAGCATCCAGCTACACAGGTAAGACTTTTGTTTTAAAATTGCATGACTTACTTCCTGTAACCCTGAACATGACATATTTAGATGGAAGATAATTCTTGAACCTTACTATTCATGCATTTTTAAAAAAAAAAAAAACAACGCAGACCTGTCTCACACCTCGTCGCCCTCGCTGTCAGAGCAGCTGCGTCTCGGCCGCGAAGAAAGCACAGGGTCTGGGATCAGTGTGGAGTGTAAGGTCTGCGGGGACAAGGCCTCAGGCTTCCACTATGGCGTGCACGCCTGTGAGGGTTGCAAGGTAACGCAGTTTGTAGCTCAGTAAGATTATAGAGTTCAACAGTGGTACTGTCCGATAGGGGTTGTTGAACAGGTTGTGTTGTTTCTTACTCAGGGCTTTTTCCGGCGGACTGTGCGGATGAAACTGGAATATGAGCGCTGTGAGCGTTCCTGCAAGATTCAGAAGAAGAATCGTAACAAGTGCCAATATTGTCGCTTCCAGAAGTGCCTGTCTTTGGGAATGTCCCATGATGGTGAGAGGAAACTTCATAAATTAGGTCATTTTCAAAGCATGAGGAGAGTTGATTTATTTTTATTTTTTTAATCCATCCATCCTTGAATGAAAAACTAATAAACGGACATGCATTGCATTGGGCTTAGAGGAGTTTTATTGAACCTGGAGTGAGTATTACATCTACTAATATATTTCAAGTTCTTTCTAATCTCCTTTGAAACCTTTTTTACATAATTTGGTTTTGAGGAGTGAAAGGAGAAACAAAATTTCAAGCGTAGCTCACGGTAAGTTGTGATTGATTTGCACTAATACATGCTAATAAGGTAAAATGTATTTGTGCACCCTGTTAGTTGATAGTTAATCCTTGAGTTTCTGTGGTTTCATGTAGGTCTCAAAATAAACCAGCATGCATGTGTGTATGTTTGCTCAGCGATCCGATATGGACGCATGCCTGAGGCGGAGAGAAAGAAGCTGGTGGCAGGCCTGCTTGCAGAGGAACTGAATATTGGCAAACCGGGTGGCTCCGACCTGAAGACCTTGGCCAAACAAGTCAACACAGCCTACCTGAAGAACCTCAGCATGACCAAGAAGAGGGCCCGCAGCATCCTGACGGGCAAAACCAGCAGCACCTCGGTACGTTCCAGACTCGGGGACAGCCCATGTGAGCTGACCATCCTGGTTTTGCAGACATAAAAATATATAGAACTCTTAAGTAATACATGATCATCATAGGTTCTCAAGAGTATATAATACATCTGTTGTCAAGGAACTGTGGCTCTGATTAACTGCTGTTTGTTTGAAATGCTGATTGTTTTGTAATTAAGCACACTACATTGTTAAAGTCAGTCTAACACTAACTAGAAAGTACCTGTTAATCCATTCTGCATTTTGTAATAATGCTCATAATGTTACAGCTGTTTCTTCGAGACAAATGTATTTTTGTCCTCCTTTTAGCCGTTTGTAATCTACGATGTGGACACACTGTGGAAGGCAGAAAGTGGTTTGGTGTGGAGCCAGTTAGTTCCAGGTGCGCCCCTGACTAAGGAGATTGGGGTCCACGTATTCTACCGCTGCCAGTGCACTACTGTGGAGACTGTGCGAGAGCTCACCGAGTTTGCCAAGTGCATTCCAGGGTTTGTGGACCTCTTCCTTAATGACCAGGTGAGTCACTCTCTCCTCATTGGGCTGTATAGTAACTTGATTTGTATGCGACTGTTCAGGAAGACATTAATGTGCAATTGCCCGTGCGCTTTCTACAGGTGACTTTGCTGAAATATGGTGTGCACGAGGCTATTTTCGCCATGCTGCCGTCTCTCATGAACAAAGATGGACTGTTGGTGGCCAATGGTAAAGGCTTTGTCACCAGGGAGTTCCTGCGCAGCTTAAGAAAGCCCTTCAATGAGATCATGGAGCCCAAGTTTGAGTTTGCTGTCAAGTTTAATGCTCTGGAGCTGGATGACAGCGACCTGGCCCTGTTTGTTGCTGCCATTATTCTCTGTGGAGGTGAGCCTGAAGAGTGTTTTTTGTGTAGTATGAAGAGTGGCATATTTACTTGTTATCTTCAGGATGTTTCCACGTGTTGAAAAGTCGTATAAAGCCTCTAGTTGTAACAGTATCATATGAATTAATCATTTTTATTTGGTTAATACCTCCATCCATTTTATGCCGGCATTAATTCAATTAATCATTAGGAATTATTGCTATATGCTGCTAGCAAGTACTCAAAAATGGGATATAATAATGAATAATCCAGGACCATATTGTCCCTACTGGCTTTCTGTCATATTTTCATACTTTGTTTGGTATGATTATGAAACAGATATTAAATTTAACTTGGTAAGCCTGCACGAGCTTGTTTGCTCAGTGAAAATTTTGGCTCATCATGAACTATCCTTTGTCTTGTCCTCCCAGATCGTCCCGGGCTGATGAACGTGAAACAGGTGGAGCAGAGTCAGGACAACATCCTTCAGGCCCTGGACCTCCACCTCCAAGCAAACCACTCTGACTCTGTCTACCTCTTCCCCAAGCTGCTGCAGAAGATGGCCGACCTCCGTCAGCTGGTTACTGAGAACGCTCAGCTTGTCCAAAAGATTAAAAAGACTGAGTCGGAGACCTCGCTCCACCCTCTACTACAGGAGATCTACAAAGACATGTATTAGTGTTCTTCAGCACAGACTGCTCTTAGCAATACTGTTACAGATTTAATTTACGTTTATAATAATACACTGCATTCAGTACAAGCACTGCTCCACGTTCGGGCATGGATTTTAACGTGCAGATGAGGCAAACGTGGTAGGGCTAACACAATCAGCAAAGTCTTCACAATGTCAGCATTACCTTCCGCACAGTAATGTGTGTGTGTGTGTGTGTGTGTGTGTGTGTGTACGTGAGAGAGTGTGCGCGCATGTGTGTGTGATGAGCATCTGGAATCATTTGCTGCAAGCCCTAGTTTCCCACAACGGTCACTTAACAGAGAGAATGATATGTTTTCTCACTGAGGCTGCTCCTATTTCATCCTAATAGCAAAGCTGACCCCAGAGCAGCGTCTAGAGAGAGCTTCTCCTCACTCACCTCAGGCTCTGTGTTTTGCTGTAAAGGGAAAGCATCTCATGTTCTTACACCAGTGGTATAGTTGGAAAAGAAAAGAGCCGCCAGTTTGTACTTTGCAAGATGCCAATGTCTTTGATGGAGTGATTGTTCTCAAACTTTGGGTGAAGCTGAAGATGCACAGATTGGTTTTTGTTTACATCATTATCATCATCATCATCATCATCATCCTCGTCCTCATCATCAATGATCGCTTTCTTTGCCATTTGGTTTGTAGAACACAAACTGGGCTGGCTCCAGCAGTGTAGAGCTCTCTCAATGCAGCTGTCTGTGCAATACCGTTTCCATTTTTCAATAAACGTGCAGATCCAAGTTATTTAGGTTTTGTCTTAAAGCCATCTACCCGAGTGGTAACTAATGGACTATGCTGCACAGATTTAGTTTCTGAAGCTGACACTATGAACGCATGACCCGTTGAAGTACAAGGGACAGCATGTTTTTCTTTTCTTTTCTTTTTTTTTTAATCTTTCTTTGAACATACAAATTATTGTGAACTTGACATTTTAAGGTTTTTCTTAGTTTATTCTTTGTAATTATGTTACTAATTATTTGTAATTGTTGATCATACTTGTAAGGGCAAAACATGAATTATCATCTTGTCTTATGTATTAAGCATATGTGTTCTTTCATATTACATGCCTGCCTATTTAGTTTAGGTTGTACCAAATATATCATCAAGCATACCAACAAATTTTTCCTTGACGAGGAACTTGGATTTAACGCCTTAGCGATTTACCTAAAACCAGCATACTTTACCATGATATCAAAATTGGGAAAAGTTATGATTAGAAATCAGTCTGCATCCATCGTCGTTTCTGTTTTCACCCTAGATATAACCACAGTCCTACATGTTACCTTTTCTGTGTCCAGTCTGATTTGTCTTGTTAGGAGAGGCACTGCCTCTGAGAGTGTAACTGCCTTACAATACTGTAGCCAGCATTCATAAGTTTCTGTTTGTTTTTTTCCCCCATATTCTGTAGGACTTATTTTTTCACTGTACTTATTTCTGAACGGACTTCAGTATGTCAGCAGTGGTGCACGCACAGAGTCCACCTTCAGGAAGTCTCCTTTTGTGCTCTTTTTCTGTCTTGATCCCTATCTACCTCTGATGTATGATCTGTGACATTAGTCCGCTGTCTCTTCTAATCTATGACAATTTTTTTAATTACTACTATTATTATCATTATTATTATTATTTGCCTTAATTCCTGCTTTTGGTACACATTGCAAATTTGATTTTATTGGCTGATGTGGATGGATAAAATGAGCGAGTACACCAAAAGAGAAAGAAAAAAAAAGTTGATGTAAGCTACCTCTATGTCTGTATAAGTGATGGTTGGACATTTGTTCACAAAAACGTGTGAAGACTTGAAATAATTTCGTCCCTATAGTCACATGTAACCTGAATCTGCAGATCTTAGTTTAGTTACATCTCACATATAAACTTTATTAGAAACACTCATTTTTTTCCTCCATTTTTTTTATCAATATGGGGCAGATTTTAATACACGGGTGATCAACTTTTATCCTTACTTTACTGAACTTCGGGAGAGTTCAGACCAATGGATGGATGAACGAGAACTCGGGCAACGTTACGTACGGACGTCAACGTCACGTTTCTATTGGTTCGTTGCTAAGTTAATTGGTAAAAGCAGCCGGCTGTTAACTATTTAGACGGTGGGATGGAGGGTGCTTGGCGGCGTGCTCAAAACACACGGAGGATGGACTCGGGCAACAGAGGAAGTATCTGTAGGTAAGTGGTACGCGGCACTTTGTTGCTTTTATAACCAGCAATGTGGACAATAAATAAATGAATAAATGAAAATTAGGAGAGCAGGAGATCTGATAACGATACTGACATCGCCGCCTGTGCCGGGAAGAGTGCTAATTTCAAATGCTGCTAAGCTGCATTCGAATGCGGGCATTACAGCGTAAAAGCCGCTTCTTGACAGTTGAAAATCGCCGTTAATTTCGCAAAATAAAATAAGACAAAGTCACTTTTTTTGTGGCTGTTTTACCTTTAGGAAAAGAGTGGCAGCGTGGAGAGTCATGAGTATAAATGTTGGTTGTGTATCAAACAAGGACCAAAGGTGAAATAATCGCCAAACACACAGAGATGGACAGGAAGGAAAGAAAAAACTGGACACGGCTAACTAGCTAAGCCGGTAACTTTTTACAGCAGTTGGAAACCTTGATTTCCGACTGCACGTAAACAGGAACAGTTGAGCTGTTGAGGAGCTTGTTTTGTTTTTTCTCTTTTTTTTTTTTTTAAATAACTGCTATTCCTCAGTTTTATTCTTTTCAGAATAAACTTCTTTCTTACTTTATGTATGTGTGTGTGTGTGTGTGTGTGTGTATATATATATATATGTATATGTGTGTGTGTGTGTGTGAAAGAGATTGTTTCATGCCATTTCTAAATACAGTGTCTTCGTTTTTTTGTTTTTTCAAATGTAATGATTTGATCCTTGACTACTCTGAAACCCAGTTCTTTCCAGACTTAGAACCTAAAGACTTGATTTGACTTGAAAAACAAAGGTCTCACGTTTTGACTTTGTTAAAATCCAGTAGCAAAATAAAATAAAATAAAATAAATGAACCTAATCTGATCTTTGCGTGGGGAGGTCCTAACACAGCTTTGAAAGAAATGTTCTCTGGAGAAATGTTTTCTGGAGGTGAATAATAATTGGTAATTGGCTTGCAACACTTCATACTGCTGTAAACTAAATGATTTGGGGTGTTTTAGGATTTTTGGTCAAACACAAGACATTGGAAAATGTTATGTTAAGCTCCATGAAGTTGAGATGGGAATTTATTTATTTATTTTAGTTTTAGTTTTTCATTGACTAATCTAAAAAGATTGACAGGTTAATTGATAATGAAAATGACTGAGAGATCTGAAAGGCTTGCATTTTTTGACTCGTCTTGGAGTTGCCCCAAGACACACAAACCAGCTCCACTTCTAACATCAGAAATGTACTTCCTTCCCTTTTCTTTACAGGCATTTCATAAATGGCTCTTGCAGATTTGGTCCAAGGTGTAATTATCGACATGAATGGCCAGTTATACCGTCAACCCAAATATGTAGATACTTTCAGAAAGGTGGATGCTGGTATGGCGAACGTTGCAAGTGAGCTTTTTTTTTTTTTTTTTTTTTTTCCTGAATCATGTGTTTTTATAACTAAATGAAAGAGGTGGATATGTGCACAAATTTAGCTCATTCAATATTTTCCACTACTAGATATCTCCATGTCCTTCAAACTGAGGTTGACGCAGCTGTCGCAGGTAGAAGAGGATCAGTGCCTAACGTCTCCTCCTCCAGTGTGGCTCGCGCTCCAGCTGACAGGAGAGGGTCGGAGCCTGCCCTTCTACGGGCCGAGGTGATGTCCAGGCAGGAGTGCAGCAGATCAGAGATGGTGGCTGATATCTCAGTTCCTCGACACAACACTGGGCGCCTGGCATCAGATATTACAGAGGAACAGTCTCAAGGTATTGAATGTTTTCATGGGTGTAACTGACTTCAATCAGAATTTCTCTGTGACTTACTTTATTTTCTCCAGATACTGACTCTCTTCTAACTGCTTCTTGGGAATCAGTGCAAAGCTCAGACGTTGCTCAAGCAGGTGCATATGATGGAAGAAATGAGCAGGTCTGTATCTAAAGTGGTAAAATAAAAAAAAAAATAAAACCCTGGAAGCCTTTACTGACAGTTTCTGTGTTCAGCACACCACCTCAGCTGAGACAACAGAGGACGGGGCTACCGCTGCGGCCTTTAGTACCCAGGGGACGGCAGAGGAAACTGAGGCCTTCCTCCAGAGTAAAAATGTGACTTGCGGAATCTGCATGGACAAGGTGTATGAAAAGGCGGATCCAAGACACCATGTTTTTGGAATCTTGCCAAACTGCAATCACTCGTTTTGTTTACAATGCATCATGACCTGGAGGAAAACAAAAGACCTCGGGCCGGACGTGGTCAAGTAGGTTTCAGTAATATTTGAATATTTGACTGCGCCTGACGACACAGAGTAAAGGATCTGACTTGACCTCACTGCCTGATGATTATTCCTCAGGAGCTGCCCACAGTGCCGAGTGAGGTCTGCCTTTTACGTGCCGAACAAATACTGGGTTGAAGGACAAGCAAAGGAAAGTGTAATTGCTGCCTTCAAAGAGAAATTCAGGTACGGTGAGGGGTTCGGTTTCATTTTAAACTTTATAAACATTAGAAATGGACATGCACACATTTCTCAGTGTATGCAGACATAAATAAGGCAAGGCACACACTTAGGAAAGATATATCTGAGCCTACAAAACTGTAATTTTTGGAAGTGACATTAGGTTGTGAGGCTACAGTAACTTCCTGTTTACTTAGTTTATCACTCTCGATTAGGGTGTGTTGATGTTTACTATGTTACTAAAGTCTTTACAATCTAATACATTTCTCAAGTTTTAATGGTGCAACCCAATTTAGTAAGTCACTAGTTTGAGTTTATTTTTAAGTCCCACCAAAATAAAAATCCTAACTACAATTAAAAACATCTTTGTAAATGGAGAACTTCATCCTCAATTTGAAATTTCTGAAAAATGTCAATCTTGTATTAGACAATTGGGATTGTCAGACTTTTATTGATAAACTTGGACACTGAAGACAAATTCTAATGAGCCTGGTATGTATGATAGATTCTATCTATAGGTTTTAAATGTGTCCAGGTAAACCCAGTTATCTAATGTAGGTTAAAGTAGCTCTACAATGCAGTGGCACTTCACAGTAAATTAACATAAAATTTAAGTTTTTACCAAACTGAATCTAGCCTTCAAATTAAGGCGGCCTGTAGGATTTAACATGTTTGACTGGGTCTTACACCCATTATGAAGAATACTAAAGGTGCTACATTAGCCTTACATTTTTCCCCATGCAGTGATGTCTTTTTAGTTCTGTGTAATTGCTTTGAATCTCAAGGTCAATGCTTAATTTTTGCAGTTTGTTTGACAAATGCACGCATGCAGCTGAAGACCCCCTTCCTGTTCTCTCATCTCTTATGGTTGCAGTAAGAAAAGCTGCAGTTACTATGCACGATACAGATGCTGTCCCTTCAAAAAGGAGTGCCTTTATCGACATGACAAACCTCCACGTCGCAGATCGTTTCCGGTAAATATACTCTAATCCTCATGTGTGCAACAAGTTCTCAGGACTGTTGGTACATGAGATAATACATTAGTGTGTTTCCATTTCCCCCACTTTTTTTTTTTTTTTTTTTTTTTTTTAAATTCCCTGCCCGCAGTATCCCACAGAAGATGAAGATGAAGACGAGGACGACTACGGTGTAGAGCTGCTTAATTTTTTCATTGCCATGACCCTTTTCAGTGGTGAGGACGACGATGACGATGATGACTTTCCTTTTTACCTAACTGAGGAGTACAGCTTCTGAGCTTTTTGCATTCTTTTTGTCAGTGCCTGAAACCACTGAATGGGGCTTAAACTATACATAAACACTGGCCCCAGGAGAACACACAGCTGTGCTTTGTCCGTTCTGCCCTCCTTGTATCAGTTTGGAAACAACTTTTGAGTAGCCGTGATCAGGATCGGGGATATCAACCATGCACCATGGAGTGCCAAGTGTCTTAATTTCTTTTTCATTTGTTGTTGTTTTTTTAGCCAGACTACAGCAGGTAATTGAACCAGAGAAGAACAAATCTGTGAAATTACCTTCTACAGTCCTGTTGGAAACGGGAGTGTACACTTAGCTCTCCATGACACATGGTTTGTTGCCCCTGCTCTAGTTATAAGCACCCCAGAAAAAAATTTAAGCTTTGCCCCATCTCTAATAATTTAGTGTTAACTCTGTGATCTTCTAGTTAAGGGTTAAAGAGTTTAGGTGTTTACTTTACCGTCTCATGCCCATAGTTGTTGAACGGGTTGCAGATTGTTAATTTTCCCCTTAACCCTCTCTTCTGATTAATGAGTGCTCATTTCTGACTTATCTCCCAGAAATTTGCAGCATTTTGATATTTTAAAGTTTTGTGTGGATGGTAGTTTTAATTGTATGAAGATTAAAAAGTGTACTGTACCCATTCTACCTAATGCCCATTACTGATGCTACCTGGCTCAAGTGATAGTAATGACACCCTTTTCCTGGTCTTGGCAAAAACACAATGTTGAGAATGTTAAGATTTTATTTCTTTTAAACAAGTTGTACTTGTACACAGAAAATAAAACATTGCTTCACACTTTGTCTCACTGAAAATGTGGTATGTGGTGTTCTTTATTTTACACGTTTACGATCAGGAATCGTTAAGACTGAGTCTAAGAGGCTGGAGTGTTTTTTGCTCGGCTTTATCGCTAGGTGGCGCTGTGGAGAACAGAGTTAGTCAAATTACTCTCGCGAAGAAGAAATATCAAGAAAAGTGGCGGGGTGCTGCCGGCTTCACCTGACACAGTGTAAACTTCTTCTCTGGGCTCTGGCTGCCGGTATGTTTCTGAATCGGTTTGACGGCCAGTCGAAGCTGTTGGTCCGGGCGCTGATGTCCGGAGCCTCCGGTGTCCACAGAGCCGTGAGCGTCTTCCACAGGCAGCAGCGGGCAAACCCCGAAATGTCACTGTCTAACTTGGTAGAAACACTGTGCCAAGACGAAATAACCTGTACACAGACTGAAACCCAGGAGCTAACGGTGTAAGTAACAGCACACAGCAGCGGGTGTCCGTGAAAATACAGGGTTTCAGGTTAATGTAGTGTTATGGAGAATGTTGTACCAGTAGAAAGAGGACGACAGGTTGTTCTCTCTATGTGAGAGTTTACTATAGCAGAATATGCTCATTACGAGTTTGCGTTGAACACGACAACTTCAAACGACTTGAACCAAAAGTCCAAAATCCACAAAATATAGTTTACGTATTTCCAATAATATATGTCAAAGAACAGCGTTGAATCTCCTCATTTAAGAGGCTGAAATCTGAAAATATTTATTGTTCCACTGTGTTTGCTTGAAAAATGACTGAAACAATTATTAAAGTAGTTGCTGATTATTGGTTGTTTTATTATTTTATTGATTGAGTCGATCGATAAATTGTTTTGACTGCATATAAGATGAACTGATGACATCTGCCGCTATATTATGTCACATACCTGTGCCTTTGTCTCACACCCTCTTTTTTTCCCCCTCACTTATTCTAGTAAACCTCTGGTGTGCCTGTTTCCATCATTGTTCAAACAAAATCTGCTGTCCTTCATCCATCTGGTCCACTCGGTTCTTCCCCAGACCTCGGTCCTCCACCTGCTCAGATGCCTCAGCCAGGACCCTCATCCAAACCCCTGGGTCACCACTCTGGGTAGACAGCTGGAGAGAGGCCTGGGGGTCCACAGTGGGGAGCCTTTGTACACACCACTATGCAGTCAGAGACTCAAGGAGCTGTCACAGCGTTTGGTTGGTATTGGTGAGACCAGAGGATGGGCCAAGTGCCTCGGTGGTGAAACAGTAGAATCTGGATCTCAGAGTGCATCTGGTTTAGTAGAGTTGGGGTCACAAAGAAAAAGAAAAAGCAGTTTTGTCTCTCCGGACTCAGGCGAAGAAGAAACGGGACAGCAGAGTAAACGGATAAAGATGGACGTCTGTGGTAGTGAGCGTGTTGATGCAGAAGAACAGAGCGCAAATGAGGAGACGTCAGGAAGGTTTGAAAAAGATGCTGCAGCAGAAACTCCTGCTGAAGAGCTGCAGCCGGCACCAGACACTGATTCCCTGCCTGAACATATAAAGGTAGAGACATTATAAGGAGGTTTTGCCTGTTCTGTCCACACTGACATTTATCACTGAATTTTGAAATGATGATTGGACGCCCTCCTGATAGCAATTTCCCACAGTGATCAAATCAAGTGTACTAATCAGGCCATTGTATTTGGTTTTATCACACAGCTTACAGTTGAAAGTTGGTCTAGACTTATTTTTGAATTTTCTTTTTTTAGGTCTCTGTTCTTCAAATAAAAGAATTACTGGAAAGTCAGACAGAGGTAAGAAGAAATGTTTTCTTTCTTCAAGCCAGCACACTTAGCTTATACCTGAAGTGATATTTGGTATTATTATAAGGATATAAGGATTATTTTCATTGTCTGTTTGCAGTGGGACCAGAGCTCCATGGATGTGTTCAAAGTGCTGAATGACTGTGACCCCGCCCAAGTATGTCCTCAAAACTGTATAGCTGACTTTTTAAAATGTTTTAAAATGTTATACCCCTGCGTGAACACTTCTATTTAAAAGTGATTGTAATATTTTATTCACATTCATGTACAGTATATGGGGACAGAATATTATACATCCTTTAATGTCCCGTAACATGAATCCAGTATAAATAGTGAAGAAATATAATTTATTTCCAGTGCTTTATAGCTCCACTTGACCAGTCAGGAAGCTTTTCTAAACCGCTCATATTATAAATGTGCTCCCTGATGGGCTGTGATGAGACAAATCCATCTTCTCTGCCTCTCCTGTTTAGGTGGAGGTGTTATGTAGCACCCTGAGTTTGTCTGATTTGCCCGAGCAGACTCTGCCTAAACTGTGCAGCAGTGTTTTGGCTCTGTCTCCTGACCTCAGCTACAGCACGGCAGCAACGCTCATCAAGAGCCTACTGCTGGAGAAGGTACGTCACGGGATAAAGATGGAAAAGGATGCAGAATGTGTTGCTTTGTTTGATACTGATGGGATGTCCTTGTGCTACATGTGCAGGTCCTGTCCCTGTCAGAGCCTGCCTCCAGATGCCTTGTTACTGCAGTAACATCACTGTGCAGCCACTATCCCAGACCAATGTGCCACTCTCTGATCGAACCAGTTCTAATGGAAAAAAACATAGGTGAGGAAAAGGCTCAGCTACAACATAGTAAATTAATCATTTATTAACACAGTTTTTCTCGGGGGGGAAGATCAGAGTCCGTCAGTGACAGAGCAGCAGTCCTGGAGCTGGCGTGGATTCAGTGTCCTGGTTCAAGTACACACAAATAACATAGACGCTTTGATGTTATGGTGGACTGAGCCAGGACCTTTTACTCAGTCCTTGGCCCTGACATCAGTTGATCCTCTATTTTGAACTTTGTTTTGTTTTCAGGGAATCCACAGGCTGAGCTGCTGAACAGGCTGATAGAGGGCTGCCTGGATTCCCACTACAAACTACTGATGCTTCAGTAAGATACAAGACGTAAACTGTGTATCTAACTGCCATAACAAGTCAAAGAAGCACAGAATAATAATAAACTCACAATATTGGACTCAGATTGTTACTGGCTGTTTGTTGATGCAGTCTTTTACCTTATTTTCCTTACAGAATGACATTTAAAACTGTGTGGAGTGAGGCAGTGCTCTCCATTATCCACAGCTTGTTAGACTCCAAGGTTAGCTGAATGTTTATCCATGGGAAAAGTGCTTCAAGATGACTTAGACATAATATTCATTGTTATTGAGTTGCCTCTTTTGCTTTTGTTTTTTTCCAGCCTGACTTGAATGAAGAAGTGTTCTCACAGTTCACTGAACAGCTCGTCAGCCAGGGTCCTCAGTTCACAAAGTCTGTGAAGTTTGCAAAAATGATGTTGACAGTCCTCACCAAATACAGCAGCCATGTGAGTTTGTAAATGTATATCATGCGTAATGACTGGTGGATGATCATGCATAATGCCTGGAGGATGAAACAGTATTTGTAATCTCTCTGCATATGTATTAATCTTTTTTTTTCTAGGTGACTGCTGCACACAAACATTCCCTGTCCAGTTGCCTGATGTTAAATGAGACCTTCCTGAAAAAGTCTCTACAAGCTGCTTTGAAGAGAATCACACACACATGAAGCGGTAACACTTTACTTTAGGCCCTACTATTAAGCATTTATAAGCAGTAAACACATTTAATAAATGGTTCATAGCTTATTGTAGAGTTGTGAGCAAATATATGTTTTATGTGTTTTTTGTGTACAGTATTTATAAAGAAGTGTATCTTCTGCTCTGAAGACATTATATTATTACCTGTGTGTTTTACTATATTGTCATTCATTATCTGTTTATATACCAGTCTCCACTTATAGCTGGCTTATAGGAGGGGTTATAGTCATTGACAATACATTAATAAACACTTATGTCTGCTTACAACTACATTATAATGGGTTATTAAATGTTTTTGTAATGCTAATAAATACTAAATAGATGGACTTAAAGCAAAGATTTCTTGTGACCCGATCCATGTTAATAAACCTGTTTAAATACATTCTTGTCTATTTCTTGACAATAATACTATTAATAATAATCTGACTTGAAAATTAAGCATCAGTTTGAGACCAATATCGCCTCTCATAATAAAAATGCCCCGAGTCAGATCCTATTTTAAAAATTATATTTAAAGTAATTCCCATCTTTGCATACATGAACTTTTGTTCACCTGAAGTTTTGGTGCAGCGGATGCAGCTCATTCTGCTGCCAATTTATTTAGTTAGTTAGTTAGTTAGTTAGTTATCAGGCTCTGAGTAAATGTTGTATCATAGTTGTAGACACTGAAGATCTGCAGCACAGTGCACGTGCATTGTTTTAAATAATCTCAGATTGCTAAATGTGTAATATTTCAAAGAGGATTAAAAATATTTGAAGTGGCTTGGGTGCTGTCCAGCTGTCCCTACCATCTGTCTTGTGTAACGTCGATGTGTTTTCTACATATTTATTTTCTTAAATGTTTTTATGTTTAACAGTTTGTTGCTGTGGTTTCTATTTTGTTGCAGGAACCTTACATATAGACTGCAACTGTCCTTTACAGTTTTATTTAGAAAAATAGAAATAATAAATAAGTGACACAGCTAAATAACATTATTAAAAGTATTTATTTTCATATTAAAAAAAAAAAAAGTCGTTCACGTTTTTGGCTGACGTCAGCACGGGCGCCTTTATTTTGCGTAACTTCCTGTTAAACTTCCTTTTCAGCGTAGCGACACGGGAGGGACGACCAGCGAAAATGAGGTTAGGGTCAATTTAACCAACAAATACGAAAATATAAAGAGTTTACACATGTACATTCTCTTGTGTTGGCTTCCTAAACATCTAGTGGCATTAACCGATAAGGTGGTTGTGCTATTTTGTCCATTTTTGGCTGAATTAGTTTAAGATGAAGTGTGACGGAGGTGGCCGGTTCATCCGCCGGTGAAAGACAGCACGTTCAGTTTTACATTTAATCCATCGTCATCCACGAGTTAAAAACGTATAGAAGTTTAAAATCCAATATCACATGTTTAGATTAACTCTACTAGATAAAGTAAACTCCAATCTTTATTAACTTTGTTTGACCGGTTTTATGATTTTCTCGTCATTGCCGTTCACTGCCGATGAACTGGGTTTAATGAGACATTTCAGTGGCCTTAACTTGTTTTCTGTGTTACAGTAAGGTCTCCAGGGACACGTTGTATGAAGCCGTGAAGGAGGTCCTGCAGGGCTCCGTGGCCAAGCCAAGGAAGTAAGTTCACATTAAGAAAGTTGATAAACGTGAAAAAAAAATCAGACTTGAAACTAAAACATAGGAGCTGGACATATATAGGTTATCTGCAGGTCTTACAAAGTAAAAATGTTCTTTTAGGTATTACAGTGGTTTACATGTGAATTATACATATATATATTCATATATGGATTAATATTTAATTTATTAGTGCTTTCATTCGTTTTCTGCTGCATGTCCAAGCTGGTTTTAATGATTCAATGTTATTATTACTTCTGGGAGGTGTTGACCAAAATTAGATAAATATCAATAAATATATGCAACTGACAAGTAAATCTAGGTCCTTTCATCCTTGCTGGTTTTCAGTGATATGTTTTATACTTTGACTGATATGATGGTGAATTATTAAGTTACATCCTAGATGGAATTAAGTGTCTTAAAAGTCGTGTAGTGTGACCAGTGTTAACTTGTCTGTCTGTAGGTTTGTGGAGTCGGTGGAGCTGCAGATCAGCTTGAAAAACTATGATCCCCAGAAGGACAAGCGTTTCTCCGGCACTGTCAGGTTCGACCTTTTACTGTCTCACCCGACCTTTTCCTTGTGCGCTTCCAGCCCTGTCTGAGTTTTCTTTTTTACAATGCCTTTTAAATGGCTTGATAAAATTTAAAAACAGTCCAGACAGGCCAGGGGCAGACATGGAGAAGTACTCTGGGTAGTCTGACTGAGCCCACTCAGCCTTGGCTGGTGAAGGTGAAGCAGACGGACCCCTACCCTGGGTCTTAAAACATGAGGGGAGGCTTTGAGTGGCAGAGCTGGTAAGTTCATGTGCTCAAGCCGACCAGTTTACAATAATGTTACCAAAGAGGTCAGCTGGACTCCGGCCACGGTGGTGGTATGGGTAAGAATTTTTCTACTACACAGCAAAATCAGGGAGATGTCATTTGGGAGATGGCAGAGTATTTGATTTTCCATATGTAAAAACAATAGTTGTAGATATTTCAAAACTGATCCATTGTGGGACCAATAAGTTAGAGTGTTTATTAGTCTCAAAGGGAAGTTTCAGTTACAGCAGCTGCTTCACATAAATCATGAAAATGAGTTGGGTCAAAAACAAGTACAATTAAAAGCTAAATTATATACAATAGACTAAATAAAATTAAAAAAAATAAATTGAAAGGGGAAAAAAAGACTAAAGCCGAGCACGACTATGCTGTGTGCTGTATACAAACTGTACAATGCTAGTAATATACTGTAGTATGCTTTATATTAGTTAGAATTAACTGTGAAATTCAGGTGAGCAGTCTGATTAATGAGGGTAAACAAGGTGTCGCTGTCAGAGTCCCTTCTCCTGACACTGAGAGTTATTGTAGACTGTAATCCTGAGGCCTCTCTCAGCTGCAGTCTGCCGTACTACCAACCGACACTCCTAGGTTTGAGGCGGGGTTGTGAGCGTTGTTGCTGACCGCTTTGTTAACACACAGACTGAAGACTCTGCCAAGGCCAAAGTTCTCCGTGTGCATCCTGGGTGACCAGCAGCACTGTGACGAGGCCAAAGCTGCCGACATGCCACACATGGACATCGAGGCTCTCAAGAAGCTCAACAAGAACAAAAAGCTGGTCAAGAAGCTCGGTACGGAGTTAAGAATTAGACCCATGATACGCCTGATCACCTGTGATTGAAATGATTTTTAATGTTCTTGTTTCCCAACTGTTTTCTTCTAGCCAAGAAGTACGACGCCTTCCTGGCCTCAGAGTCTCTGATCAAGCAGATCCCTCGTATCCTGGGTCCCGGGCTGAACAAGGCTGGCAAGTTCCCCTCCCTGCTCACCCACAACGAGAACCTGAATACCAAGGTGGACGAGGTTAAATCCACCATCAAGTTCCAGATGAAGAAGGTACGATCAGCAGTACCTGAATGTGAAAATGGTTTATTCTTCTGTCTTATTTCCAGTCGCAAATAGTGCTGGACATCCACACTGATCGATCAATTATTGGGTCACTGAACTACGGCCTTTGTTGTAGGTGCTCTGTCTGGCTGTGGCTGTAGGACACGTGAAGATGACAGAGGATGAGCTTGTGTACAACATCCACCTGGCTGTCAACTTCCTGGTGTCTCTGCTGAAGAAGAACTGGCAGAACGTGCGCGCCCTCTACGTTAAGAGCACCATGGGCAAACCCCAACGCCTCTACTAAATGTCAGCTTTTCTGTTAATAAAAGAGTGGAGATGCTCCAAAGTTGACTGTCTTTGAGTCTTTTTTTTGTCTTTTTCAGCTTTGTTTTCATTGACAGTTTGAAACTTTGGTTTTCATATCGTAACTCCGGTCAGTAGTGTAATTATCTTGGTTTATGGTTATCTCGTAGGGAAAATTTCTCCCAGTGAGGGTTTATGCAGTAATATATCTATCACAGAATCTCGTGAGCTTCATAATCTGTACAACACAAGCAATGCTCTGTTGTTAGAGGGCAACAAAGGAAGAAGCCCTCTTCCAACGTTAGTGTCATACTTTTTGAGTAGACACTTATAAATATTCAGGAAATCGTATTCAGATCTACTGCTATGTTTGATGCAGCTGTGGGTTTACTCTAGGTTTTATTGACTTTAGAGTTAGAAAAAACTTACGGCAGTAGAAACAATATAAATGTGTTGTGACTTGGCTCAGGTACACAGAATTAGAAGAAACTATATTTTAAAAAGGAATGCTTAAGCTAAATAGTATCTAGGAACAAAACTAAAACTGAGTGAGACAAAATAATATAAATACAAATCTATCTCAAGGACCTCTGGAAAAACTATACATAAAAAAGCTATTGGAAAAAATAACCTGGCTTATTTTTTAGAGGCAGATCCAGTCCTCTGATGCTTTACAGTGCTGGTACTTATTGATGGGTTTATAATGTAGTGTCATAGATGTTTATATGATTCACGGGGACCTTCCTGTGACCCCAAAAACATGACAGACAGCAGGTCTGATATTGGACTTGTAATACTGAAATAAAATGTGTGTTTTAGGGAAAAGTCAGTTAAAGAAGAACTGATGCTGAGGATCCACCTGTCCTGACCCAGCTGACCTGTTCATGGGACCCCTGCACTCCTTTGTCTTGTTACAGTAAAGGTCTTAAAACCCTTTTCTATGCATCAGTCAGTTTAGGAAATCCAAATATTCCCTCTGCTTAACAAACCAAAAGTTTTTTCTCCCACAGAAAAAGCGCATGGGATTCATCAGCTGTGACGGCATTGCTACTTATTTACTATAACTAAAGACACAGCAACAGGTAGAGGCACACAGCTACCCATGAGCCTCTCGGGGCAGTCGTCCTGCTCTGGTTTGACTGTGGATCTCTTAATAGGATTATCTTTTCTCAGTACAGGAGAAAGGTCGATGGAGAAAATGAACTGAACGCCGACAGGGACTTGTGAAAAGACATTTGAGTTTTGGGCGACGATGAAAAATCCCCTGTCGACTGTGAAGAGGATTTGAGTTAAACTGGTTTTTACCTGAGTAAGACATTTGGATTATTCCCGTAAAGACACCAGCTGATAAAGTGATGAATGTTGAGGTGAGTCAAGTAATCTACCGCCTGTCCTGTCTGTTCCCGTTAATACTGCTTTATACATTGATCAGTGACAGAGGTAATGTTTCTGAACTTCTTTCAGCCTGATGCAGAGACAAACAGCTACAGCCTGTTCGCCATGCTGGGCAGCGAGGACAGTGAAGAAGGTGACAGTTAAAAAAAAAATGCTCCTAAAAATATACCAGTAACCAGTGTCACGGCTCTAAATTTAAACTGGATTTTATATTTTGAAACAGAAACCAGTCAAGAGGAGCAGCCAATCACAAGCTGGAACGAGCTGTCCATCATAGAGCGTGTAGGCCTCAGCAGGTGCAATATACTGACAGGCAGACACTACAATATATTTGATTCATTTGATTTTGTTTGATCTTTCATTAAGTTTTCAAGCTTTCCTTTTTTTCTGACAGTGTAGAGATGTCAGAGAAAGATTTGGAGGTAAGGCCCCAACGTCTTCTTCTACTATGATTTTCTGCAGATTAGATGCTGTTTAATTTAATTCAACAGTCTTATTTGTATTTGTATTGTGCATGTCTAAGTTCTTGATATACTTAAGTACTTAATGACATGGGGGCACCATTCACTCATTGTGCCTGTTGTATGTGTTTTGGGTGTTTTAAATGTGACCTTTTGTCCTAATGTTGGTTTTAAGCAGTGAGGTTTCTGATTTTGTGCTGAATATGTAAATTTCTATGCAGTGAATATATATATATATATATATATATATAAAGAGTTAAATATAAAGAGTGAGGTGTATGAATGCACTGGAAACCTGTGTGAAATGAATGATGGGAGTTTGTTTCTGCTCTCAGACTGCCTTCTCTCAGATCGCCCTGGCTTTCCGCTGCGATCAGTACACCCTGAAGCAGAGGCTGCAGGCAGAGGAGCATGCCCGCAACCTGGCTGAGGAGAACATCCAGCTGGAGCTGAGCAGAGGCAGGGAGACCCTGGAGGTACAGCGTGAGACGGATGATCTGAAGTAAGTCTTTCTTACACCACCACAGAGCAGGGACACGTGTGTGTTTGTTTTCAGACACTGAAGGGCCTGTGTCTGGACAGCACGCGCAGTAAGATCCTGCAGAGGCTGGAGCTGTCTCTGGACATCCTCGGTGGGACTGTGGAACGAATCTCCAACACAGCTGAGGTCCTCGGGGCTGTGCACCAGGTACACGAATTTGTTTCTTGGTGGCTCAGCACCGCTTAAGACGTTTAATTTAATTTTCCAGCAGATATACCGAGTGGATTTTGACTAGATTTACAGGTTGTCTTTCTTGTTGAGGTGCGGTGGAGAAACAGTGACAGAAAAATAAAACGTCTTTACTAAAAAGGCTGAATGTTGGTGCATCACTGACAAATGGGGATTGGCCCAGATGCTCTACAGACTTCTTCCAGATGAGAAGGATCTGACTACAAAAACAAAACACACATCACACTGGCTTAAATTGTAAACAATATTTGGAAAAAAAGTGTTTGTTTACTGATTGAGAACATGGACTCACAATCTGGTAACATATTCATATTATATGTTCATATTTATACCTATTACAAAATAGTCTCTTCATTTCTTATTTTCTGTCTTTAACAGGAGGCTCGAGTGAGTCGGGCAGTCGAGCTCATGGTGGCTCATGTGGAGAATCTGAGGAGGCGACATGACAGAAACTTGGCAGAGCTGGAAGAGGCCAAGAGGACGATCCAGCAGCAGAACTCGTGTAGAAACTTCATTGATCCCAGAGCCTCACCAGGTTCCTGATACTTTAGTCAGTCTGTTTGAAGTATTTTACCAGGATCTCACGTGTAATATTTGACTGACGACTCAGGATCTTTTGTCCTAGATCCAGAGGAAAGTGACAACAGAAAAAGAAGCTCTCAGCAGGTATGGAGATATTTGGCTCATTGTTCCATCTAACAACAGTAGTACAACCTTTTCATCATCTCAGTCTCCTTTTTATTCTCCTCTCCATTAGAACAGCGGCCGTCGAAGGGTTAGCGTCTCAGTCATTTCCGGCCAAACTCGGGTAAGGAAGTTTTTTTTTTTTTACTGAGCTCTGCTGCTTTCTCTACAGATGTTATCAAAATCATAAAGAGTCTTCCTCTTTGTCTCTATAGGAGAAGAGAAAGCGAGACTTGAGGAAGCGGGCGGCTCATGGAGGATCCTCCAGCAGGAAGTCCTCCCCTACCTGCCCGTCTCCATCCCTGAGCTCCGAGTCCAGCTGCTCGGCCATCACCAAGGACGACAGCTACTCTGTGAATGACAGGTCAAGTAGCCAGTGTTTATTTTCTGTATCTGATCTTGATAAATGTTTTAAATCAGCAGGTGGGCATCATCTAATTTGTTTTGTTTCTCAGGCCACTTGATCCAGAGGAAGCTCCGCCAGCTGCTCAGCTTCCTTCAGACCCTGCTGCTCCCATCCCCGACACAGAGTGCCCCCCATCAAAACAAGTGGTGACCAGGAAAATACAAAACCAAAAGTACAGCAATGCAATGGAATCACTTTTATCAGGCAAAACCACAGAAACACTGCACAATACAAGAGCCTGCGATAATTAGCACTTAGATCAGGCTCTTTATGTTTGTACTTCAGTGTTATACTGACTGGTTTCTGGGAGTCTAGGAAGACTCCACTGGGTAAACGAGCGTGTTGGTGGGTGGTCATTAGGGACAAACAGCTCATTTTTTAGTTTTGAAAATGAATCAGTGGTGGTGAGGGTGACAGTTTCAAGTGACATGATTTAGCTTAGAAGCACTATCACCATCCGTAACAGCTATAAAATGCGTGTGTCTGTTACAGTCCCCCTCTGGATACTTTGCGACAGAGACACAGGAGCAAAGCTGTGTTGTCAAAGAAGAAGTCCGACAAGGATAAAAAGAGCACAAATATCTACAGACGGATCTCTGCGGGCACGTAAGTCAACATATTTGTTAAAAGCCCTATGAAAGCTGCAGTGATTATTTCCTCTGGACAAACACTGACTGCTCTCCTCAGGTATGGACCTTTGTGGAGACAACGTCCTCTGACTCACTGGCTGTATCGCTGTCGCTGGCTGGTCCTCTGCTTTTACCTCTTTGTATTTTTCTGTGTCGTAACGTTGACTTACGTCTTGTGGAAGCTTCATGACGGAGCATTTGAGCCATGATCTGTGCCGATGGAATATACAGTTATCAGGGTGTTGTCTGAACACTGTGACTGTACTGTGAACATCAAGTGTGCAGACCAGCTGTGCGGAAAGCTCTTTGTATATGAATAAAAAACATTTTCACTTTTGGTTGTTCATCCTTGTCTTCTGAAATACAAAGCCAATTTTCAGTCACATTTCTTTTTATTATAAATATACAAAAAAATATCAAAACTGATACAATCACTTGGTTAGTAACAAAACACCATAATGCAGTGAAAACATTCATCAAACCACCATTAAAGGCATCAGTGATTAATTATTAAAAGTTAATAGCAAATATTAAAATTCAGCTTACTTCACGTCAGGGCTAGACAGATGTTAAATTTGAACTATATTTATATATATATATATAGAAATGGATTTTCAAAGTTGTATCAAAATTTTAGTAATAAGTCTCTATGTTGAAAGAGGGAAACTTTAAATAATAGATAAATATTGTGTGACATTGAAATTATATTAAGAATGGGGGAACTTATTTGAAAACCGCTGTAGGTGAATTTTATGTGCAATATGTGTGCCAGCCACAAAGTTTATGATCCATTTGAAACATTTATGAAATTGCATGAACTTCAATTCACCTCAGTTTTTTTTTTTTAATAAACATCCATTAGAAAACAATTTAAAATAAATAAAACTGGCATACAACCTTACATTAGGTTTTAAATCAAAAGAAGACAGAGAAATGTGCTCATCCGGGCACAGATAGGTCCATGTTTTCTGCATCGTGTCAACATACAATCTCACAGAGAGTTCAGAGACTTAATAAATACAGAGATAAATAGAAAGGAATAGCACACATCCTACTGAACATACTGCAGAGGAGCAGCGGTCTCAGCTACACCTGGCTCACGATTTCAGCGTCCTCAGCCACAAACCACTGGACCGGAGTCCCGTCTGAAGCTCTCTGAAGAATCAAGTTACCTGAACCCTGCGAAAAACACATGAAATCAGTACTCGTCTTGTGCTTCCTGTGCACATAGAATACAAATCTGAAAATAATCAGCAGACTAATGGATTAAGAAAGTAATTGTTATTTGCATGCTTTACAAGTATCTTAAAACTCTTTAATTACTATTTCTGACTCACAAGTTTGCTTGCAAAGTTTATTAGTGGCCTGTTAAATCTGGATCTTTATTAGTACCAACCTGATTAAATGGAGGCATGTGAGGTGAAATGGGGCTTTGAACACTCAGGGAGCTCTGCTGATCAATGCAGCTTGGCCGCAGCTTCTGCAGCTGATTCCTCTGATGCCAGGACTTCAGCTCCTCTGACACGATCTCCCTGGGCATCAGCCTAATGGCGTGGTTCGGGTACTCCTTCAGCGAGGGTGTTCGCACCAGCCTGGTGTAAGGTGGAGGGGGTTTTAGGATTCTCCTCGGGGACAATGCTCCCTCCTGCCACTGTCTTTGCTGAGGGCTGCGTGCCACAGGAGGGGAGGACACAAAGCACTTCCCCATGTCCAGGTCTTGCGGGGAGAGGGGGCCATCTTCTGGTGTCGTCTTGATGTAGCCATGGCTGGGCTGAAGCTGGCTGGTGCTCTTGTGTGAGCTGGAGTAGCTGGAGAGTCCTTTTTTCTGTGCTCCAAAGTGGAATCCGTAAGGCGGTGGGCAGAGCTTTGGGATCTCAGTGGGTCCGTCCCTGCCAGGAGAGCTGATGTGGGAGGAGGACGAGTGCTCCGAGCTGCTGTCCTCTGAGCTGGACTGGTATGGACGCAGGGGAGAGTACTCCGGAGAACGCACCATCAAGTCAACCACGCAGCGCCGCTGGGGCAGCCTGGCTCGCCCTCGACTGCTCTCAGAGCTGAGGCGCTCCATGTCAGCACACGGCTTATTTTTGGGAAGTCTGAGGAGACATATCATGTAACATTATAAAACCATAGCACACATGTTGTCATGCTCTTTGAACATTGAGCGGTTGATGTATCTGACATAATGCCTTGGTGTACCTGAAGGACTGGGAGTACTGACGACGTACGTGCAGCTCTGGGGTGGAGGGGGCGCTCGTGGAGTGGTTGTAACGCAGGGCCGAGTTCTTGATAAACTGAGAGACAGGGATCCTGCTGCTCTCAGCAGATACCCGGGTTCCTGCTGGACTACTGCACACAACAAAAACAGGAGAGACCGCGTGAGTCTTGCAGGTTATGCAACTGTATGAAAACTCTGTGTTTTTCTCTTTTGTAATGTTCTTTTCTCTCTGATGTTCATGTTAACAGTGAAATATGAAAAATACAGTATGTATGTATTTATTTGTTCTACCTACCTGGACCTGCTGCTGCAAGCAGACTGAGGTTTTGCGGGCTTCTGGTACGGCTGGTCCAGACTGGACTCCTTCCATGGAGAGTTCTGGATGGGAGAGCGCTCATACACCACACCGTGCTGGCTTGGTGACTGCTGGGGCGACTGCAGGGTCTTGGCTGACAGCTGGAGGGGGTCTGAAAAGGAAGTGCCCAGCACTGGAGGAGAGAGGGGGCTGGGCGAGTCCACATCTACGAACGGCCAGAGGGAACACTGAGTCAGTCAGTATGTCAAGAGTATGATTTTGTTCTTTTGTTTGTTGACTTGAAAAGTTTGATTCATCATTAATTCGGATTCATCTGTTCAGTTTCAGCACACGTTAAATGATATAGCCTGAATCACATGCTGTGCTTCAGGCTATATCAAGAGAATGACAATAACCAATAAAACTCAGCCTGTGTGTGGATAAACACACTCCCCACTCACCATCATCAAGGGCCACCACATCAGACAGGGAGCTGTCATCAGACATGCACAGATCTGCATACAGAAAACAAGCTTTTTAAAGGTGTCCATCAAACCCAGAGTGTGTGTGTGTGTGTTCAAGAGTGCAGTGTACAGATAGACCTGTAGGGGGCGGCACTGTTGCTCACCTTTGTTTTGGCTAGTTGAGATGCTGATGCATGGTGAGTTGCACTCGCTCTTGATCCTCTGCTGGAGCACGGCCTCCTGCAGCTCCTTCACTTTCTTCTCCTCCCTCTTGCACTGTTGGAGGCGGCTCTTCTTCTGTGGTTTACTGAGGTTCTCCTCCAGGGAGAGTTTGCGTGCCGCTTCGTAAATCTGCTGCTGAAGAGCCAAATCAGTTTCCAGAGCTTGCAACTCTGAATCCTACAACAGAGACAAGTTCAGACTTTTAGTTTTAGCTGATGAATAGCAGTCTCTTTTGCTCACATACTTTCATCAAGAATACTAAACAGCGATAGCGGCTCGTACCTGTTTATCCAAATGGATCAGCCCTTCGTCCAGCTTAAAGGAGGCTCCAATCCTCCTTCTGACCCGAGGTGGCTTCTCATCAGGCATCAGAGGATAGTCTGAGGGCAGTGTACCAGTCAGCTCCTGTGAAGACAAAATAAAAGTGTTGATTACAAAATTAAAAAATTATGACCCTGACACAGAATGTAATCCTAACCATTCATATGGTACATATGAATATGAATGATACACATCTTGTATTGTTAACATTTAGGAGGTTACTTACTGCCTCTCTGATGCAGAGCTTTCTCAGCTCCAACAGGCAGAGCTCCAGACGCTCCTCCAGAGACTGGTGCTTCAGCTTCAGGGCTCTGGTGTGGGTGGTCAGGTCCTTCACCGGGGACGTGGGGCTGTCTGGACCTGCAGACAAAAACACAGAAGATCATCAGCACCTGTATCAGCTGTAGAAATAAATATATCATTCACTATTTCTGCAGTATATATTGTAGTATCTGGTGTGACATTTATGAGATGCACTCAGAGCTGTGATCAACACTACAGCTGGTGCTGCACAGCACTATGTACTGTTTATTACTGTGTAGTTTCTTCTGGACTTACACTGACATTAGTTCTTATCTCTTGTAATCGTATAAGCAGGTCATCACTGCATAGCATTAACGATGTTTGTTCCTGTGTTGTGTTCTCCTGCCTGCATGGTGTGGTGTTATGTGGGCTGTCATCACTGGGTGTCTGTCATGTGTGGACTATCAGGTTACTGCAGATACATCGGTGTCAGAACAGGTTGCCAGAAAGGAATAAAAGTTTATTTTGAAACTTTCAAACGTGAGTATCAGTCGAGCTGGAATTTGTGTTTTGTGTAGTGTATTGTGTTTTGCTATTGATAATGCAGCCGTAAATTCTACATGAAGTATGTGGAAATCAGATGTTGTATTGATATTAATATCTATTGCATATTTCCTCACTGGTGTTCTTACCAGAGTGCAAGATAATGCCACTGTCAGTGTCGCTGATCTCCTCTTTGCTCTCGATGGCCGTCATCTTGACTATCTGCTCTCACGTTTTTTGAAATACCTGTTGAAATAAGTTTGTTCAGATTAGTGAAATTAGATTGATCACTTAGAAAGAATAGATTCTCCTGTTGTTTTCCTGCCACATGGCTTCATTCATGCTCGCTCCTCCTGTTTTACTTAACAAAAGTGAATGACTGGCGAGTGTCCTTTCACACACTTATCCATGCAGCTCTCCATCTCCCTCCTCCTCCTCCTCCTCCTCCTCCTCCACCTCTTTCCCCCCTCCCGTACTCAATCACAAAAGAGGCAGACCCCCACGGTTGACTCGGCACATGTGCGGGGGTTAATCCGAATCGTGGTGCCATGGTGACGGGGCACGGTGCGGCTGACTAGGGGAGTGTGTCGCCATGAGGCGTGTCAGAGGGCGTTTAAAGAGCCCAGACCCCGAAAAAGAAAGCAGATGGCAGCGGGAATTACCCCAGTCATGGACTGCACCTGTTTCCCCAGCGCACCCCCTCCTCCCTCAGCTCCTATTCAACCAGTGTCCAGAAAACCCTCTGGGGGCTTTGAAGTGGAAGAATGTCTCAATGCTGGGCTTGTCCACGCAGCAGCAGTCAGCAGCAAAGGTCCCTGCCGACTCCCATGCAACTCTGCCCATTTTACTAACACACTTTCACAAACAGGCGAGCACAATTCATGTTTATGGCCCGCTCTGTTCCATTGTTGCTTTCAGCCAAACATCTGACTGACAATAACCAAAAACGAGATGCGAAGAGGAACGACAGCAGGAAAGAGGAAAACAGTAACAACAACAAATTGGAGATTGGACATTAAGTCGTGGCTTTTAAAACCAGGCCAGGAGATCTGTGTGCGGCTGTCCTGGTAAAATTGCCCCAGGACGAGAGACACAACTTTGCAGAAAATACTGCTTTTATTTCTTGTATTTTTTAGGTCATTTAATTTATTCTGGATCTCATGTGTCTGTCCACCCTAAATTTCTCTTTAAAAAGACCAGCAGATCACAAGTAACATGATGAAACTTCAATGCCACACATTCGTAAAAGGACAGTTCATTAACCTGATGCCTGGTGGAGCAGCCTGTGTGTTAAAATCATGTAAGCAAAACTCAGCAGAGAAGAAAAGAATGTTTTATTAGTCAGGAATAAAGGGGAGGCAGCCAGGGAGACATGAAAACAGGCATCACATGAATGAGTAAAGGCTGCTGTTTAATCCTCTCCTCCTGTCTCATCCTCTCTGTTTGGAGATTGGTATCAGGCCTTTTCCTGCAGGGACCAGGAAGACTCAGTGCCCGAGTGGATGAGAACCTCCTCTAACAGGATATTATTGTGTATCCCATAGGCCTAACCCATTCATCACAGCAATTCATGTGAACTGGTGCAGCCGGTAGCACAATGAGGCACAGGCAGACAGCTTGAGTCAGTAAAACAACACTTCAACAAAGGCCCTGTATCCACCAACCGGCCTCAATAATCTGCTGTGGGCACAGTATCTGCTGACAACTCTGCATTGTTGGGCCAATGCTGAGACAAGGCTGCAGTGAGAGATGGAGAAAGGAACAGTGCTGAGTTTTTACTGTGCAAGGTCGGAGCCTGCTGTAGTCTCAGACGCATGGCTCCTACGCTGCAGCAATCGAAAACTAAAGACGTCAACAGGAATCCAGCCTGGTAATCAGAGACAGGCAGGGTAATGTGGGATTTACCCACTTACACCCCATAACTCTCCGAAGACTTTCACAAGAGTCTGTGGTCGGAGGCCTAGGCTGAGTGAGTGGGTGGGTGAGTTTGGGTAAAACAGCAAATCTCACTAGAAGCTGCCATTTATCCTAGCTTTCATGAGAACCAGGAGTCGTGGGAGTGTTGAAATTATACTGTCAGGGAGAGCCAAAAAAACAATACTTCTCTTAATCAAGTGTAACAGGAACAGCAGTGCATTTCCTGAAGGGATAGCGGCTGATAGCACAGTCTCCACCCAGCAGACTAGATTCATGTAGTCATAACATCGTAAGCGGGGAGAGTGTGTGATCATCATTGATGATGACTATCTACAAAACGTGTCAGAGATGGGAGCTGAAGGTCCCCCACCCATCCTCGCTTGCTCACCAGACCGTGACGGTGTAACACCTACGGAAGTGAGTGTTTATGGCAAGAGATCATGATGTGGATTCACTGTCTCCCAGACTTCCCCCACCACCCTTTCCCATGAGCCTTTGGAGCTGCGATCTCCTGGAATGCCGCCACCGCCGCCGTGCTCATTACCACTGTGGTCGGCCCTGGAATTACCAACGGGGACCAGCCTCGCCGAGGAAACAGTCAGGGATGCCTGAAACCAGACCGAGGCCTGTTCGAACCCTGTAATTAAGATTCTCCACTGAATGCTGATACTATGGAAGAAACCAAACGACTTTACAGGATGCCTTATTTCAGAGTCTGATGAGAAGCCAAAATCCATTCAGCAAAATGGATCCACTCTGTACACAATATGGGCTAAGGGAAGAAAAGTGCATCAATGTGGAAGAGCGGTGTTGTGTTACAAAGCACGTCACTGGAGTCAGATCTTTGCCTTAAGAAGCAGTGCTGAGCTTGGAAACTCCACATCCAGCAGCAAAATGCAGATTGGAGACTATGAGAACATAAATTTAACTTAAGGCATAGCTGTGAGAAGGCTGTGTTAAAGACTCCAACACTGTTAGCTGCTTTAATTTGTCAACACTCATTCATATTAACTAAGTTAAGTAGTTTAGGGGTCTTAGTTTTCCAACAGAGACAATGCAGGGGTAATAAGTACCATACTGGCCCTCTCTCAGTCTCTGGAGGCCATATGCTGGCCAGACACACCATCTCTGTCACAGCTCTCTGTCAACGACATCTCTGTCAACGACAGCGTAAATACAGAGGGCAAGAAGAGATGCTCTATTGTTCACCAGAGGCTGAAGGGCTGGCCGGGGATCATGGCACCTCGTCCCTCTGAGTCATCATTTCTAAGACCTCTGAATGGACCCTGATGTTCATCCCAGGCCACCGGCAGGATGTTGCCTACAGCTTTTCACCCATAAGTACCCACCGCTAACAAAAGAGCTGGGGGGACTCCAGGGGCACAACAACACAGAGGTGTTGTCTTTGGCACCACAGTAGCACCGCATGTCTGTCAACATGTGGACGGTAAAGAGGCTGTGTTTATTCGGCTGCTGTGGGCACAAACAACTGCCACCAATCAGTGTGTTTCTCCACAGAAGTCACACATTGTTGTTTTTTTTTGTTTTTGTTTTTTTTTTTTTAAATCTGTGAAAGCAACCAATCGTAACCAGTGATAGTTGAAATACTGAAGGCTTTTACCTCTTCTTTTACAGTTTGTTAACAGAGCAATAAAATATGATTTAAAGAGGAACAACGCTGGTGGAAGAAGTACTCAGATGTTTTACTTAAATAAAAATAGCAGTACCACACTAAAAATAATCCTTTAAAGTAAAAGTCCTGCATTAAAATTTTTTACAGAAGAAATATTACAGAGGAAATAAAATGCACTTAAAGTATCAAAAGTACATGTACTCATTGAGCAATTTTATGTCATAGTTGTTAATGTAGCTGAGTAAAATACAGTATTTCCCTCTGAATTTTAAAAATATAGCCCCTTGGGTCCTCCATCATGTCACACTGTGAAAATGGCCATTTCTCATAATGAGTACTTTTACTTTCTGCTAATACGTCTGTACTCGAATTGAAATTTATATGCAGGACTTATTTGTAACGGAGTATTTTTAGTGTGCTTTTACTGATTTTACTACTACTAAGTAAAGGATATAAATATTTCTTCCACCACTGTTTCTTACTTTACAATATGGAAGAGTAAACAACTGTAACTGTTTTATTTCTACATACAGCCGAAACAGCCGATTCAGCTGCGCTGTTAACGCTTCTGTAATGTTTATCTGAAGTTTAGCATCCCTCCCCTCACTCTCTCCATCTGGATGTGCCGTGGCTGTTTCCTTCCCTGTCCGGTGTTTTCCCTTTATATGATGCAGTAAACCTCCATGAAATCTTGAGTACTTGCCTTGTGGTGTGTTTTCTGCTCCTCTACAGCATCCTCTCGCTGAAGTAACAGCTGTCCAGACTTTCTCCGGTCTGATGCGAGAGTAGCGCTTGGGACATCTGTTTCAGTCAGCCCCACTGTCTCCCTGAAAGGGGAAGAGCTTCATTGATCTTTGCTGAGGTATTTCTTCGGTCGCTAATTTCTTATCATATTTACTTCATAATATATTCTTCTTCATTGTTTAGCTCTTAAAACAAACCTTTCTCACTAAAGTCCGTTTTAACGGGGAGAGTCAAATTCTTAGCACCTCTGATCTCCCCTGCCTTTTTTTCTGAAATGGTTCGGCCCGACGCTGCTGACTTTTCAGACACGCTCTGCGTATTGACACAGCACGCGACTCATGAGGGGGCTTTTAATTTGGAAAGACGAACAAAAGATGAATGGTCGGAGGGAGAGAGAAGTTTTGGCAAAAAAACAAACAAACACAAAAAAAAAACAAAAAACAACAAAAAACACCCAGGACAGCTGGCAAGTAAGTGGTGGTGAACAAGACCACATTCACCTATTCCCTCCAAAGGCTCATTAAATACGGACGAATATAGGCTACTTTTGACAGCTAGTTTGCACACATAAGATGTATTTCTTCTGCTTGTGTTGAGTAGAATATTTTTTGCACTTATCTTGATTCTACCATTTTCTGATAAGGCACCATTATAATTGCTTAATATACTATGATTAATATATATAATGGCTCATATACTGTCTTGCAGTATGTGCCCCCTTACAGAGCCATTAAGTGCAGGTTATAAAGCCTTTATAAATGGCTCTGCTCCACTACATTTCAGAGGTAGACGTGCTTTTTTACTCCACTACCTTTATTTGACAGCTATTGCCAATAATTACTCTGCAGATTCATATCATGCATACAAAACATGAGCGTATAAATTGTTACACAGGGTTATTGATTAACATGTCCTACAGTATATAAAGAAAAAGACTGTAAGTATATTAGATATGATGTACTGTTATATCATACAGATGTTTAGAGCACAGTATATAGAATCAGCTTCACCTTTGCTAGCAACATTAAAGTGCTGCTTAGGCATTAATGCACCAGTAATAACAATCCAATTATAAAATATATCTAATCATATAACACTTTAGTGGGTGCTTTGTATTTGGATAGAGTATAGTTTTAATAATACTTGTGTACTTTTACTTATGTAAAATTTTACGCCTATTACTTACATAACATACTTCTACATTTTAATACTGATAGTTTTACTTCAGCAAAGGATCTGACTACGTCTTTCACAACTGATAATGTGTAGCACTTCTACTAAACCTATAACCTAAATGTAATTCTCAAACAGGCCACTTTTATTTGTCTTCCGTTGGTGGCTTCACTGACTATCCCAAATGTCTCCAGTGCCTTAACCAGGCCCTTGGGTATTCCTAGCCCATATATCCTGAAAAGCCTCCTCCAGATGGCCTGTGCTTTCTCCTCTCGTCCCGTGATGGAATGAAAAGATCAGCTAATTAAACAAAGTCCCATATCCATGTGAAAGAACCGTGAGAGTCCTCGGGGAGAAGAGCTACATGCAAATCAATCCCCAGTGCTTTGAATAGTGTCCAACAAAAAAAACAAAAAAAAAAAACAACGCATCTCTGCAAACCATAAAGCCTTTATTTCCACAGCACACAGACACACTAAAAATCAAAAGTCAAGACAGAAACACATAAACAATCATGCCAAACACTGGGGGGGTTTCTATTGATACAAAACAGTACTATTGAGAAATGTGTCTCAACTGTGGTCTTTTAAAGTAAGAATTAGGCTTGACTGATGTGACCCTGAAGAAGCATGAGAAGTTGATTTGAAAAAATAAATAGTATAATTACCATAGAAAACATAAAAAATATCCATCCTCTGAACAGCAGTAGCTTCCCCTTAACAAATATCGATCCACATAATTATAAATAAAAAATGAGCACTTCCACTCTCTCATCAGAAACAGAACAGTGATTAAGTTTTACAAAGACATTTCTAAATGTGGATTATGTATTTCTTGGTTTGTGTGCTTCCTTACATAAATTCAGATATTTCCAAACGCTACTTAAAATCCATTAAGAGAGGTGAAGCCGGCAGGTGCCTCTCTGATGTTTTTTTTAATATGTAACTTTATTAGATTTAGGGCCACTATGGTGAAATGCTGCAGGGGCTGATGGGAACCTTAGGGCCTCACTGCTCAGGCGACTGTGTGCGCCTCAGGTTATCCTTCACACGAACAAACTCTGGGATCTTCTGCTGGTTCTCCCGCCGCCTGATCTCCTCCTGCTCGTACTGGAAAAACATAGTACAAGTCAATGTATCTGCTCTCAGCCAGTCAGTGTCATTCACATCATCCAAATTCCTGTTGGTCCAGACCAAGAGCAGTTTAACTCTTGGTAACACTGGCACAAGGTATCAGCTGCTGAAACCATTTATAAGGAAACTTCAGTATTTGCAGATGTTTTATTTAAGTTAAAGTACCATTATAACAATGTAAAGTACTCCACCACAAGCGAAGGTCAGCGTTAGTACATAAGTAGCATTTCACTGTTGTAGCTGGTTGAGGTGGAGATAATTTAAACTGTTTTATATACAGTTAAGTTGCTGGTCAAAACAGCAAAAAGAAAAACAAAGTTCTGATGCACATTTTGTTTTCATTCTTGAACTTTTCTCTAGTATTAGCTTTTTTGTGAAGTATTGGATAATTTGACCTCTTTGGGTATAGAACTGTTGTTTAAATTAAATTTTTAAGGATCTAATTTGTAGAACTGGCATTTTGCCCTTAAAATCTCAGAATTCTCACACCATTGGGGTTATTCTAACAATAATCCCTGTGTGTTTGGGCCAGAGTGAATTTATTTGTACTTTATAATTACTTGGTGAAATGTCCCTCAGCTGTATGTTATGTGCTTCTGACCTCTTGCAGCTTCTGCTGCCTCTTGCGGAGCTCCGTCTCCAGATCTGAGGGCCTCCGTTGTGCCATCTCCTCCTCCTTGTGTAGCTCCAGTCTGCGCTGCTCCAACACTCGCTTCAGCTCCGGTTTCTCCTCCAGCAGCAGGCCCCTGCATGGTCATCCAGAGTCCCAGTTAAACACACAAACACAATCCACCCCGCCCTGCTCCATTTCAAAGGTTGAGAAGATCAAAGGTGTTTTCAGTGTTTGAGCTCCTGTACCGTTTATGGCTGAGCAGCAGCTCCCGGTGCAGGTTCTGGTAGCTTGGTGTGTCCACTGAGGAGCCGTTCAGTTTTCTGGGCTGAACGATGTCGTCACTAGTGCAGTCTGCTGTGGACTGACGGGACAGCGGTGGGTGGCCAACAGAGTGCTCTGAGGACCACAAAGCAATATCACTGTCTGTTGACCTGTACTTTTAACTCCTCAGATCTGGCAAATTCTACCAAAGTGACTAAAAACTCATCTTAAAATAGATAGATAAATCAACTCTATGTGGGCTTGTTTTAATTTCTGAATATAGTATCATTGTTCTGTGTTACCTTTTTTGTGATGCCCATATCCTGGTTTCTGTTGGTTTAAAAAGTGTGAAAGAATAAAAAAGAGAGTTAGTAAATTGACAAAGCTAAACAATGTTAACACTGATGTGCCAGAACTGTTTTGTCAAAACATCCTCTTTATTTTGATCCTCACCTGATTGGACAGTGGGTATAATTAGATAAAGGCTAAAAGGGACAGTGCCCGCTGTGTTGCTTAAGCAGGTGAGCTGTGTTTACGTAGAGCACAAAGGTGATGTAACAGCTCCGTCAGCCTGTCACAGTGACAGTAATGTGGGTTTGGCACGACAGTGACTGTCTTTGGTGAAGCATGATAATAGTTGAATAGTAGTGATTAAGAAGAAAATTATGTGAATATCTGAATTTATTACACTCATGATACAACAATATGGGTTTAAACTTGGCATTACACCCTGTTGTAACACAATCAGACAGATACCTCAGCCACACCCACTGAAACCAGATAACCTGGAGGAAAGGATCTTATTGAGCAGGGAACAGATGGTAGATGCTGTTGTTGTCCTGCCATTCTTAACAGCATATTTTTGTTATGAACCGTCCTACAGATGATCCTCGTGATCCTCGCGCTCTGCATTTGGGTTTGTGCCTTTTACTGTCCCCTGTCACTGACATAAGCCTTTGGATCCTGTCCCTCCTCGGGCCCCCTGCAGAGAAGTTGAGCTGAGGGATAACGTGACGGGTATCTGACCTGATGGAAGCCATTGTTCCAGAAAGGGCCCTGCGGGGCTGGGATGGATTGCAGCAAAATCACTCCACTAGATCTCTCACAGCTTCTCCTTCCGTCTTGCACACTGTCACAAGGTGACTCTCCGATGTAGCGCTGAGATAATTTTACTGTCCGATGATAGCCAAAGGATAAATATGGTTTCTTTTTGGCCCCATAGTCCATCCATTAGTGTTCTGTTTTTGCCCTCAGATGAATGCCTTGTGTTTCCAAATTAATATATCTGTCAAAGAAAGCTTGACTACAACTTGATCATGTTCCATTATTTTCCTGAGGTGAGCTGAGCAATGAAGTGAGGCATTTAAAATCCACAAAAAGCAGAACGAGGCTGATGAGGATAAAATTTAGACATTAAATAGTTTGATATTTTTAAATATGGATAAAGACGAAAACCCACACCGTACTGCCTAACTAAAATAATTTCATAAATAAACAGCCTGTAATGGACTGTAAGGAAGTGGCTGTGCATCAGATTCAGTAATCTTGATTGTCCTAATCAGCAAGATAATTCCAGATTGTCCGAGTGACAGTATGTTGTAATAAGGCATACATTTTTTTTATCATAATGTGAATAAAATGAAGAGGGATATAAAGTCTAAAAGACAAATAGAATTCAAAATAAACCATTACTGTAAATTCACAGCCTGACCGAAAGTCACCTAAACCTCTGACAGATGGCCACCAGACCAGACACTGACCTCTCACTCAACAGGCAGGAATAAAGCTCCAAGAGAACAACTTGCAAGAACTCACTTTTTTTGCAGTCGACCCCTCCATGGCAGGATGGTGGAGGTCCACTGTCTGTCCAGTAACAGTCTTCCTGTTTTACTCCATTCTTAAAAGGATCACAGCTCCTCACATAGGCAGTCTGCTGTCTATTTCTTTGTTGCATCCAGGCCCAACATACTACTGTTGATGTGGGATTCTCAGACTCTGTGTGCCACCTGGAAGCAGTCAATAGTGGTAGTAGACGCTGAAATCTTATTACGCCATTCAAGATTACCTCACAACCCCCACAGGGCACAGGACACTAGATTAGTTAATTGCCGTCGACACAAATACAGCTTAAATCTATCCTAGCACGGCACTAGTACCAGCTGATTCTATCACAAGCCCATTAATATTGACAGAGAGACTCCAGCAACACAGGTTTTCAGGGAAAGCAAGATACTGCATTTTGTTTACCCCATGATCACTGGTTCTTGGAGACATACAGTTCAAGTATAACAGTTTGTTTTAATAACTGCTATTGTGTCTGATAGATAATCTACTTATTTGTTATATGGAGATGTAAATAATCAAGACTGTGCATAATCATCATTTTCAAAAGTGTGTTCACATTTTAGCTGTTGTTTAAGCTGCTGTTTCAAAACTTTTAATTCTCATTTTGTTTCACATTCATGTGATTTGTGACAGAAGGTTGACTAATGGGAAGTTACTAATAGGTAATGATAGATAAGTCTATACATATTTAATTAATTTATTTACTGACCACTGGAGTGCTGTCTTTTTCTTGAATCTGTTCTATATGTATACTGTATGTATAATATCAGTGCAAAGCTATTGAGATCAGTTGTTTTTGTTGCATTTCTGCTGCATTTGCACATCATACATTTATTTATATCGTATAGTCTTGCTCCAAATAATATTTCTGAACACCCCCTATGAGCCAAATTGCAGTCTGAGGTCTCCTTGCAAGGATCTCCTGGCTGTTCCTTGATCAGAGTTGATAACTCAAGGTGACAGAGCCTTTGCTGTCATAGATCCCTGACTCTGGGATGCCTTCCCAGAGGAACTCAGGCTCAACGCCTCAATATCAGCCTTAAAGGCAAAACACACTAACACAGACAGGCGTCTACAACTTGCTGTTAGCGTCTGTCATTTAGTGGGTTGAGCTTCTTTTTGACTTGTTGTAGTTTCATTTTGAGTGTTTAGTTTTTGTTTGTTTGACTGTTGTTTTTGTTTCTTTTGTCTTTTTTGTTGTATTTTAGTATTGTATCCTAGATTTTATTTGTTTTAATCATTTTTGTGTTTCCTTGCTCTGTTGAGCACTTTGAAACTATTGTTATGAAAAGTGTTTTTTATTATAAAGTATTATTATTACTTAAAGTTATACACTACTTTTGTGTTCATATAGACTCGCTTAGCTGTATTGGGTAAAAAAAAAGAGGAGAAAGACGTTAAGGCCTTTTCCGTTAATGGCCACATGGGGGCAACATACAATTATTTTCTGCTTTCACTGCCCCATGACTCCATCCGGCATTTAGGCTTAAAACCCGCCCCCCGGATGTTGTCCTCCATAGTTTGAATGGCTTGTGTTTGTGGTGTGTGGATGTGTTTGGCGAGTGCTTGAATGAGTGAATTTAGCGTGTTTGTGAGTGTGAATGTTAGTGTGTATTTCTTAAAAAAAACCTACACAGTGATCTTATTTGATCCGGTTTGAGTTCGGCTCTGCTCTGATCGGAGATGATAGGAAAAACGCTCGCGAGCCTCCGTGGCGATGAGCAGCAGGCGAGATTTTAATCTCCAGGGCCTTCCACTGCTTTATGTTGTGGTAAGAGGTGATGAATTGATCAGATATACTAGTTCTGTGTGAGTTTGAGGTTCACCTCAAGCTTCACGTTGGACAATGAGTAAAGAGGCGATTCTGATCTATCCACAACCGACAAGCAGCGAGGAGCCATGGCCGGTGGATGTTTTAACCGTTTTAAAACGTCCGACTGTTCTAAACTATCTGCTTTCTGCTCACGAGACTTTTTTGGGGGGGGGGTCGCCATGTTGTGAGAACCGTTGAAACGTTTACATGTATTCTGAGGTGAAAAGTATATCTACGTTCAAGCTTACGAAAAACTTTTACGAGCCAGTTAAAAAAAAAAAAAAACTAAAAAAACAAGACACTTCCAGCCAAGACTAAGCTCACGATGAAGAAGTTTATCGTGAGATTAGTGCTTTAGTAAAAACCGTCCTACGTCGAATACATAAGGTGGGACTTTGTGCGGCTTCACCGAGAGTTTCAGCTCATTGTTTTCGCTGACCGGACCCAAAATTCATTATTAGGATCGGTGTCCACGCTCTTATTGCGTTGTTTTCAGTGGAAAAAACTCTCAGCATTTGGCAGCTAAAGAGTCACACACTTCAGGCGAACAAAAAAAGTTAAAATGCTGGACTTTTACTTTTCAGAGGCCAGAAACACGACTACTGGAAGCTAACATCGTTGTAATCGACGACTTTGCCATATTAACTTCCGAGGTGACACTGTTCACAACTGGTTTCCGCTGCCACCAAGTGGCCAATGTATGTTAATACACAAGAGAAATTGATGAAAAAAAATCATTTATTTATTCATATTTTTATTAATTTCCTTTTATGTACGTGGAATTTTCATATTAATAAAACCTGTTGTGCAGTGAAAATAAAATATTTCCATCCTGTGTTTGATTCATTCATTCAGTCTTTGTTCGTCCAGAAAATTTTTATAAATATGATGAAGGGACTGATGATAAGTAGTTTATTTTTACACTACAAAACTCACAAGCATTTTCAGCAACCTATATACCAATATCAATTTTAAATCTATTTAAATATAGTTTAAAGTGGTAGAGGGGTAAAAATTGTCTCAATGGGCGTTTCCTTTAACATAGTCCTTATTGTCTCGCGATAGGAAACGTTAGCTGTGACACTGACGTCGATCTTCGTACACGTGACCCCTTTTGTCCAACCAGCTCTCAGCAATGACTGAGCGAAGCGCGCGAGGGGGCACGAGCGTGTCTGTGGTTCTGTGGACAGGCTGCTTTTAGTTTCCTTTAACCATGGCTGAGTCCAGCAAACGTCCGCGACTCAGTCAAGCTAACAGCAGTTCACAGACGTCCGCCGGCGTTGCCAAGATGTTCATGGGCAGTCAGCGCGATGCAGCCGCAGGAGAGGGTCGTTTTGTGGAGGGATCCATACTTCGCATCACAATGAAAAACTTCCTGTAAGTTACTCATCAGCTGTCAGCAGACAACAACAGACCAAGTTCTGTAAACCGAAACTCATACGCCGCCAGTCTGGAAGGAAATTACAGAAACCGGTAATAAGTGGACGGCCTGGCTAACATATCAACACTTCCTGGCACTATGTATGGATGCTTTGACCTATATATAAACATAAGAGAGTCTTGCATCCACTGAGTTAAGCTGCTAGAAACCAGCTAACGCAGGGCTGTATCAGTAGCTCCCACGCTGCCATGTGAACTCATGCATCCACCCTGTAAACTCACAAATTCAAGTCCAAATCAGAGACTTTAAATTCCAGTCAGCTCTTAAGACTTTAAAGGACGAATTCAAGTCAAATCTACAGTCTTAGCCCTAATCGAGTCCAAGTCTTCGTACTTGCTATTTCTGCAATTTTCACTTTAGCAAAAGTTTGAGGCATTTGTGAAAAAGAGCTGTAAAGTGAGGATACTTTCCAGAGTAACGCTATGAATAGTTTGTGTTTGTCAGTTAACATATAAAGTGCACTAAACAGAAAAAAAGCTCAGTCAAATCAATATCTGGTGTGACCACCCTTTGCCTTTAATACAGCACCAGTTCTTCTAGGAACACTTGAAGCGAGTATTTTAAGGTGCATAGCAGGTAGGTTTTCCAAGGATCTTGGAGAACTTGCCATAGTCCTCCTGTTGATTTAGCATGTCTCAGTGTCTTCAGTGTCTGTCTCTTCATGTAATACACAACCCACAACATACATAAACAGTTAAGACTAGAAGGGCCTAGTTAACAGTTTACCTTTATTTACCTTTATTTAAGGTAAGGCGACCCACCTCTGCTGTAAAACACTGCAGGAAAAGCTTAAATATCCACTTTGTACTTTTACAGGACCTATGACTACTCTGTGGTGTACCCTGGACCTAATCTGAACATGATTGTTGGAGCCAATGGAACTGGAAAGTCCAGCATTGTTTGTGCCATCTGTCTCGGTCTGGCTGGCAAGACCGCTATCCTGGGCAGAGGAGACAAGGTAAACAGCAACAGCACAATTGCTAACTGTTATTATACTGTTATTTGAATGTCATTCATTGTCTTCTTGTGCTGCATGTGATGGCTTGTCTCATCTTCCTGCACCAGAATGACAGAGTCTGATTGTTATATGGTCATTTTAGCTGACAAATTATTTAATTACAATTCTGATGATCGTTAAAATGATTTTTTTTTCTGTAGGTTGGACTTTATGTCAAACGTGGGTGCCATAAAGGATCTGTTGAGATTGAACTGTGAGTTATGTGACGTAGATTGCAGACATACACTATTCCCTTACTACTAAGACTATAGATAGGTGAAATCCATTTGTGTTGCAGTTGTTCAGAAGTTCCTGAGGAATTGTTTTGAAATCATGGAATGTTAATCTTATGAATGCAGTCCAGCAATTTAAAAATACATTCAGTTCCACCTTAAATGAGACCACGGTTTTACTGTCTACCAGTGTTACATCAGTCATATAATGATTTTATGAATAATTAGAACAGTTTTTCTCCAGTGATGATGTATCTGATTGTCAAATCACACTCCTTCTTGTTATTCAAGGTACAAGAGGGATGGGAATGTAGTGATTAACAGAGAGATCATTGTGGAGAACAATCAGTCTCTGTGGATGCTGAATGGAAGACACTGTAACCAGAAAACAGTGGAAGAGGAGGTCAAGGCTCTGCATATCCAAGTCAGCAACCTCTGCCAGTTTCTGCCTCAGGTATGTTTTTGTCACTGTGGTAAAAGCCTGCGCATGAGCAGCTAATTAGAATAATGGCTGCTGAAATTTTCTGTGTGGTTCAGCCTGCTTAATTAATCCTGTGTTATGGTAGGACAGTTACACAGCGCAGGAATTATTTGTGCAGCTCTGTGCATAACCATGCACATCAGTCCATTCTTAAAACTAAGTCGACTCACAGTTTCCTGTTGATGTGGTTGGTTTGTCCTTACAGGAAAAAGTGGGAGAGTTTGCCAAAATGTCCAAAACTGAGCTGCTGGAGGCAACTGAGAAGTCAGTGGGACCACCAGAGATGTACGAATACCACTGTGAGCTCAAAAACTTCCGCAACAAAGAACGAGAACTGGAGGTAAACAACCTTTAAATGGATGCGTGTGGTTGTTGCTTGTGCCAGTTTTTTTATGTCTCATTCAGTCATACAAAAGAGGGACAGTGTTTTACAGTTTTTAACGAAACAAAATCAGTTTTATACCATTGATTATTTAACATTTTAAAAACAGGTAAAGGCAGCTTTGCCTCAGGCTCTTTATGGTTTTTCAATGTTGTCGGTGGTTTGTTTCCCTTCAGAATGTCGTGAAAGAAAGGGCCAGCTTCCTAGAGAAGGCCAAGCAGAGGAATGAGAGGAACAAACACGATGTGAACCGTTACTATGAAAAGAAAAGGCATCTGGATGTGATTGAATTGCTTGAAAAGAAGAAACCATGGGTGGTGAGTGGCTGAAACGAAACACTGTGCACAAAAAAAGAGAGACAAACAAACAGAGGATGCAGTCAGAGTAAAAACTGAATTCTTTTGACCGCGTTGGCTCTGTCCGTGTTTCCCTGTGGCATTAGGAGTATGAGACCACCCGTAAGGAGCTTGAAGGTGTGAAGAGGGAGCGAGATGAGGCCAGAAGGCATCTCTCTGCCCTCAGGCAGGCCCAGGCACCCATGCTGAGGAAGATTCAGGAGATTGAAAACCAGCTGAAGCCCACTGAGGCACAAATAAAGGCTAAGGTGCAAAAGCAAATATTGTTGCACTCTGAGTGATATGTCTGCAGAATGCTAGTTAGGTCTTAAAGAAGAAATATGGCTAATGATGGGTTATTTTTTTAGTAGATGTGTGGAAGACTTTAATGAAATTTGTTTACTTTCAGCCTGTTTTTTATAATCAGTAACTTCCACTGATAGGTCTGAATTTGGCGCCTACAGTACAGTAAGTGCACTTGAATGGTTTTATTGAAAGCCTTTCTGGGCTTCCATGAGGATTTCACTTGAATTTTAAGTACATTATAGATGAATAACGGTTTTACTCTGCGCACAGAAATGCATAATAAAAACGTTTATACATTTCTGAGTGTCAGACCTGCCACTATTACAGACAGAGTAAGTTTCTTAAATACGCTTTTACTGAATGGGAAGCAGGAAGGGTTAAAATTAGTTATACTTCTTTTAGGGGTAGTTTTAACATTGTCATCAAAAAATATTTGTGATATCACGATGGTGAAGTTGAGCTGGATGTTTTTCAGACTGATGCCATCAAAGAAGCGTCAAACAAGTGCAAACAGAAACAAGATCAGCTGGATCGAAAACACAAAGAGGTGAGACTCTGCGCTTTTGTTATTGTCCAGAAAGAGGAAGAGCAAATTATTCTTTGAAAATTTCTTAAATGGTTTCAGTTAATTTAATAATAATATGTTTGTACCTTTTGTATTAAGTACAGAAGAGATGATAACAGAAATTGTTATCATCATAGTGTTGCTAACTTTTCCTGTCCAGTGTTTGTTTATCAGATTAGAAAGCTGACTCTATCTGGAGCTGTATGTTTTCCTTAATGAGTGACAGTTCTTCTCTACAGATTGACGATATCAAACAAACACTGAGACTGAAGCAGATGGAGGAGGAAGACCAAAAGAAGCGCATCAGCAACACTAGACGGACTATTGACGACTTGAAGGCAGAGCTTGCCAAAGTTGGCGATCAGCCGGATGTGACACCGCAGATCAATGCCATCAATGTTGAGCTGAGACACATCCGGGAGGAGAAAGCCAAGATCGAAAGAGAGAAGTCCGACCTTCAACGGGAGAACGACAACCTCATTGCTGAGTCCACGAGTGAGTGTTTCTCATAAGCTATAGAGCGTCCTCTGAATCACTCTCCATAAACTACGATCTAATTATGAAACATTATAAAATTTTAATCCTGCTCACTCACCTCTGCCAGTGTCAGTCAAACACGGAGTGTGTTTCATGGCAATCATGTTTGTTTTTATTGCCAGCGTTGAGGAGAAAACTCAATGACATGAACAACATGATGAACGCCAAAGAGGAGAAGCTGCGAGGACGCCACAGGGACACACACGATGCTCTCCAGTGGCTCAGACAGAACAGGCACCTGTTTGTTGGGAATGTCTATGAGCCCATGATGTTGGTGGTGAGTCCCAGTAAACTATGTGGGTATTACTTCACTTTAACCCTTTGATCCAGAGCACTTTAAAATGTGCCTCTTATTCGCACACACACTGATGGCAGTGAGCTACTGTGCAATGTGCTGTCTGATCCCTTCACCTTAGAAGGGATTGGTTGGTTTAGTGATCAGTATTGTGATGGGGATGCTTTTTATATCACTTATGGAGTCTTAATGCGAATTCTTTTTTTATTCATCAGATCAATGTGAAAAACCATAGCTTTGCAAAATATGTGGAAAATCACATCCCATTCCAGGACCTGCGAGCGTTTGTCTTCCAGAGAAAAGACGACATGGCGAAGTTCATGAATGAGGTCGGGATTCTTGTCCATCAGTATTATTTTCATGTTGTCTCTGAGTGGAGGCTGAAAATTCTTCTGCTTGCAAGTGATAGTTTACCCTCCCTAACTAAAAAAATGTAGTTTATATTTGTCGTGACCCCCAGGTCCGTGATAAGATGAACTTGAAGGTGAACTCCATTTCTGCTCCGGTGGTGTCGTGTTCTCAGAAGGAGCCATCCCGAAATATTGAGTCCCTAAGGTGAGAGAAAATGAATTGGTTGAATGTAATGAAGAATGAAAGAAACATAAACTGTATTTATCCGAATAATTGTGTCTCTTTCTGTGCTGCCATTGCTGTTTTCATACGTCCTTTTCTCATTTTTTCCGTTTCTTCATTTTTTTTGGTTGCAGGCGTTTCGGGTTCTACACCTACCTGCGTGAGATGTTCGACGCCCCTGATGAGGTGATGAGTTACCTGTGTCACCAGTACAAGGTGCATGACGTTCCTGTGGGCAGCGAACAGACAAAAGCCATGATTCAAACGGTACTTTCCTCTTTCCACATGATCCAAGTTCTCAGAAGAACAGAGAATTAGGGAAGTGAATGTCATGTAAAGTTTAACCTCTTTGGTGAAATGGATTGGATATCAAGAGAAATTGTGGTGGTAGAGACGGGATATGTCAGGGAGGTCTGTAAAGAGGCACCAGCCCATAAAAATTACACATGGGTGATGCATTTTGTTACTGTCCAATTTAATTTCAGGTTGGGTAAGTAGTATCTCTCCTGACCTCAACCTTTCTTTTCATTTCTTTACTCAAAGGTGATTGAGGAGCCCTACCTCAGGGTGTTATACACAAAAGAGGAGAGGTACATGGTGAAAAGGTCCTTTTACTCCAACAAGATTAGCACCAGTAACTCTGCAGTGCATGCTTCCCAGTACCTCACTATCACTGTGGATGCTGAACAGAAACGGCAGCTGGAGCAGCAGATGAAGGTGAGACACTGGGCCAAATGTGGAAGCACAGCCCAAACCCCCTTTCTTCAACTCCAGTGATTTTATAAATTTGGCATTGCTATAAATGTACAGTACCTCCAAGAGATTTCAACATTAACTGAGTCGAGAGTTTAACTCCTAACCCCTGCGATGACCAGGCATGTGAAGTGAGGTCAAAAGACATCGCCGAACGCATGACGGCCCTGCAGAAGGAAGCCGTCGCCCTGGATCGGCGGGACAATGAACTGTTGGCAGAGAAAAAGCGTCTCTCTGAACTGAAGGGCAAAAAGAGACAGCTGGAGCAGAAAATCAGTACCAAACAAGACAGGTAAATCTGTCTTAAAAGGTCTATTGTAACATGCACTGAAAGTACATACACAACTTAAGTATTGTGTCATCTCCGTAGAGATGCATTCGTTTTAAGAACTGGTGTTACCTTCCCTTGTGTTTAGTCTCAGGCAGATGGAGCAGAGTGTTATTGACCTGAAGAAGATTGAAGAGGAGACAAAAGAGAAAATTGCAGCTGTCAATTCCCAGAAGGTGTCCATAGTGAGAGCGTTCATGGCCCAAATGAAGGCACGTATAAATTATAACTAAGAACCTGTATATTACTGGATTGGTAAGATGACATTTACATTTTAAATATTATCCAGTAGCCTTTGACTCTTTTGGATTTTTTTTCTCTTACTTGCTGTATTTTAACTTTTTTCTGTTTCTCTCTGTGTCCTCTTCAGTGTTTTCATGCTACATCTGTCTCTGTTGCACCTTGTAGCAGACATTTTGTGAAACTTACTCTTAAATTCATTAACCATTTTTGATATTGTGATATAAAAAATAGATTTTCAATACCTCTTTTTTTTTTAACGTTTCTTGTTGTAAAAATACAAACCTGTCCTCATGACCGGCATCTGCCTTTTGTCTGTCTTCAAGTGTCTTACTCTCATTTTTTTTTTTGTCTGTCCATCATCTGTAGCTCAGAGCCAAGCTGACTATGGAGAAGGTGTACTTGGCTTTGGAGACAGTGGGTCTGACAGCGGAGAAGGCGAAGCTGGAGAATGACTGTCGAGAAGGCGCCTCTGAACTTAAGGCCACTGATGTAAGTGTTTCGCATTGAAGTTTATGGACATTCACAACATCACGGAGTCAAGATAGGTTGATAGCATGTTGCTTACTAAGAGGACAAGGAGTCTGAAGTCCCCATGTCAGCGATTGTTCATCCTGCTGGAATGTCTGTGATATTCCTTTATTTATTTCATGATTAACTATTTGCTGTGTGTCACTGGTTTGTGTTAACTGTCCATGTTTTATTGCAGCAAAAGTGCAACCGTCTGGACCAGAGGAAGGTGCAGCTGACAGAACAATGCAAAGGCCTGCTGAGGAGAGCGAAGTCAATCTGTAGGATGCAGCCTGATGCGTCATTACCTGAGGACCTGCGTAATGTTAGTATTTATCGCAGTCTTATCACTGAATAAATGAAGCAGGCCCCCCCCGATACTTTCTATAGAAATGCAGACTAAATACTGCTGTGGAGGCCTTTTGAACATAAAGATATTATTAACTGTAATTTACGAAATGTTAATGGTTCATGTTTTTTTTGTTAATGCAGGCTTTCAGCAAGCTGCCCGACACACTAGACGAGATTGATGCCATGCTGAATGAGGAGCGATCCAGAGCTGAGTGCTTCACTGGCCTCAGTGAAAGTGTAAGAGCAAAAGAGACTCAGGGTTTAAATTTTTTTTTTCTTTAACATGATCATGACTTAATTCTCAGAGTAGTAGTTGTAAATTTTGAGCCTACCATTTCCAGCTCTGAATGATCTGTTCGGCCTGGGAAAAAAAAAAAAACACATTTCTGTTTACTTTTTCCACAACTGACAGTGACTTCAAAACTCTAGTTAAGTATCAGCAAAGTCATGACTTTAAGATTGTGCCACCAATAATTAGGAACAATGCACATAAAGGATCACAATGCTCGTGTTATGAAAATGTGATTTGGAAACTTTTTTTCCAAAGCTGTTTTGTGCACAGCAGTTTTTTCTGGAGTATAAATGTTGCCACGTTCATTCTCTCTGCTGTCAAGGTTGTTGAGGAGTTCAGCAGGAGAGAGCTTGAGATCAAACATCTGGAGAAAGAGCTGGAAGATAAGAGTAACGCCTTGAACGCCTACCGGCAGAACATATCAGAGGTGCAGTACTGCAGTATTTCCTCTGAGATTAAAGGGTCCAGTCTGTCATTTCTGATATGACAGAATGGTCATCCTCTGTGTGTGTAGTGACTTTGTTTGTGTCACAGGCTAAGGAACGCTGGCTGAACCCTCTGAAGCAGCTGGTCGAACAGATAAATGACAAGTTCAGCAACTTCTTTCGCTCCATGCAGTGTGCAGGAGAGGTTGATCTGCATGCAGAGAACGAGGTAAATGCAGACACACACTTCCTTCTGTTTCCTTTTATTTACTGAATTGAGCACAAGTCAGTATAAAGATATGTTTTATATGGATTTGGTCATTGTAAAGTGATTGAGGAGGTTAGATGACTGAAACTGATGACTGGTTTAAAAAAAAAAAGAAAAAAAGCTAAGAACTGAAGCATTCATGCAACGTGTTTGGAACAAAATATGTATGATTTGTAAGAGACATTTGATGAGGTCATTAAATCAAAACAATAACTTCTGTTTGCCCACTGCAGGAGGAGTATGACAAATACGGGATCCGTATTCGGGTGAAGTTTCACAGCAGCACTCAGCTCCACGAGCTGACGGCCTACCATCAGAGCGGAGGAGAGCGCAGCGTCTCCACAATGCTCTACCTCATGGCCCTGCAGGAGCTCAACCGCTGCCCCTTCAGAGTGGTGGACGAGATCAACCAGGTAGTGCTCACACACACACACACACACACACACACAGCTTCTGAAATTATGAACACACAAACAGAGTTTCAGCAGAAGCTGCTGTAAATATTGCCACACAAACCAGGCATGAGGTTTATGTGATTGTACAAGAAATATAAAACCACTTCAGACTCTGTGGTCAAGTCAGTGCATTATGTTCAGTTTCAAAGCAGCTAAACACACTATAAATAAAGAGAGCTGATGTTTTAACAACAGTCTTTAAAATGTTAAGTGCTGGGTAATTAAATGAGCAATAAGGTAAAAATAACCCAAGTGTATATATTAAAAAAAAATTAAAAAAAAGAGAGGAATGAGCTCAGAGGAAAAAAACCTTTGTGGGTTGTTTTGCTCAGAAATACAGTACATGTAATTTAGGGACAGTACCAAAGTATAAAAATAGAAAAAAAAGCATGATATACCCTGACTACAGGGGAGGAAAAAAAGATTATGCTTCAGTCATGAGTCAAAATGTATAAATGGCCATGAAGAGGCGCTGCAGGGTCAAAACTGCAGCAAAAATTCAGCACTTGTCTGTCCGGTCATGGCCTAACTCTCCTCCAAACTAAAGCAGTAATAATGATGATAAACAGGTACATGCTGGGAAAATGTATGAATCATGTTTCATCCTGGTTTGCTCTGTGCTTTTCCACGTTTTCTTTCTGATTTAACTGTGAGTCTTAACTTCACTTAACTAAAATAATCTGTTAGTAAAGTGGCAAAATGTTCCTTTTCTCTTCGTATATATCTTTGAATTGAACAACACAGGCCAATTTGAAGGGACCAAGAGCTTATACAGGCACTTGCATGCGTGTGGATGTTACTGAGTGTGTTTCTCTTCTGTGTGTAGGGAATGGATCCTGTAAATGAGAGAAGAGTGTTTGACATTGTGGTCCGTACGGCCTGCAAAGAGACAACATCGCAGTACTTCTTCATAACACCCAAGGTGAGTGTTTTTAGCTCCTAATGAGTGAGAGGTCAGATGGGAACAGGAGACTGATCTCATTGATTGTCTCACGCAGAGACTGTGAATAAATGTTAATGTCGCTGTCATATCTGGATCGATGTGTAAATAGGGAACAGTTTGCGTCAAATTAAAAGGTGATACTTTGTCAGTGTTGTGTTTTCTACTTATAGTAATGTTGTCTAGAGCACAAAGTGGCCAAAAAGTCACTTAATGCAGATTTAAAATGTTTTGTCTGATACTGTGTATGTTAGTGCACCCACGAGAGTCCGTGCTCTTCCTTTTCCTGAACTGTCCTCTCCTGCTGTGTTTGTCTTCAGCTGCTCCAGAATCTTCAGTACGCCGAGGAGATGACCGTCCTATGTGTCCATAACGGCGCTCACATGCTTCCCCCGAACGAATGGGATGAGAGGACTTTCATCAAACGGTGTCTCCAAAGAAAAGCCAGGGCGTGAATCCACCAGGCCGAGCTGACCTGCCCGGGTTCACTTAGTTTCCACTTCAGTGAGTTTAAAATATACGGCTGTAAAACTGAAAGTGATGTTTCTGTTCAGCCGTTATTTCAGATGGAATATTCTATGTGAGCCTTTGAGAGAGGAGGTTCTAATATTGTACCGAGGAAGGATCTTAAACAGAGCGTCAGTGTTCTAACACTTGTTATTTCGTTTTTTTGTTTCAAATAGGATGAACATTTATAAAACAGGGTTACTGAAAACAGAAATATGCATTGAGCATTTGCACATTTGTCTGTTTATGCAGCAGCATGTTAACTATTTTGGTTTAAAATATGTACAACAGTTTCATCTCTTCCTTAAAAGTGAATATGCACGTTTATATATTTGAATAAATTATTCTTCTGTTTCTGTTCTAAAAGGGTATGTTAAATTTATTTAGGTTATTCATTAAATAACTGATACCCTGTGTGCTTGGATTGAATGCTGCTTCAGTACGCAATGAGACATTAAGTAGGCAATGATAGTTTTTGCATGAAAAATACAACATGTTATTTTGAGGAAACACCAAATAACATAGGAAGAGAAGGGTAGCATATATGTTACATGTGTTACTCTGCTCAAAAGTGTTTGAAATTTGGGGGCAGTCTGTAGAGAAATGAAATCAAAAGTAACATCACCCACAAACAGTAGCACTGTTGTGCATTAAAAGCCAAACCATATATAGAAATATACCTTAACTCTGAACCTTCATTACATATCCACCTGGCCATTTCAATTCAGTATCTCAGTAACGTGATGGATGAGTGAGCGCAGTGTTTATTTTCATTCCACTGTTTTCTTCTGTGTTTGTTGATAGTTTTGGGGTCAAAGTGATTCTGAAATCTCAGAGTAAGCGCATCCATTCTTCACAGCATTTTCTTTCCATAAATTCCCTTTCAGTATTCAGTTTTCAGTGTGTGAAATTTGGAAAAACACAAGCAGCATAAAAATGCACTGACAGACTTTTTTTATTTGTTAATGTTGTGAGCAGTTAGAGACTGTAGTACTGGAAGCTTCAAGTTGAATAGAAACTGCCATCAATCTCCCTGGTGTAGCCCTTGTTTGAAAATGCTTGTGGAGGGAAAAATAGGACATTGTAGTGGTATTTAGGGCACACTTTGCTCCAGACAAAGCCAGATCCTCTCCATACTCAGTGGGTTTAGTTTGGAGTCGACTTCTTCAGTCTGGGATTTGAATCAGAAGCATTAGGTTTGTTAATGTTCTAGACACAGACATTATCTGCTGTGATGACAAATTTGGGAAATATAATTTCACTTATATTCACCTGTGCCTCACTTGATGCTGTAAATGGAGCGCCTCTGTGGGTCGACCCACACTCTCATGTCTTTCTCTTGTTCCTTTTCCAGCACGTCCTGATTTAATTTTTCCTTTTTCCTGCAAATGAACATGACAAATGATAAATTAGACACAGATGAATTAGACTCCTGAAATGCCACTGCCAACAGAGTGAAGGTCCACAGCCAGTCCACGACCTTCAGCATTCCTTCAACATCACAAACCCTCACCTGTGGTCCTCAGAGACGGTCTCCTTCTGGTACAAAATCTGGTTCTTGCTCCAGAAGAAGTCCTTGTTGTGGTCATAGACTGACTTTAGCTGGAAGTCAAGGCTGTCGTTTGGAGCCTGCGGTCAAGAAAAAAGCGATGCATTAAAAGTACTGAACGTGGGTTTGCCTTGACATACTTTTTTGGTTTCATAAGCAAAGGTCAAAATCACGCTCCCTGGACGTTACCTGATGCTCATAATGCATAACACTCTGTCGGGTAGTGGCCAAAGTGCCTGTATCATGGAGGCGACTCCAGGGTTCCTCTGCTTGGGCGATGTGTGTTGGCTTATCATATGTTGTTCTCTGCACAATGGGAAAGGAGAAAAAAAAAAGAAATTATATCTGTACAGCAAATGGACATCACATGAGGGGTGTCTTTTATTGCTAAGAGTCATTTTAAGACCTGGCTGGATGAAATTAATTTGATAGTTTTCCAAAAGTGGATATGCTTTGGAATAAAATCCTGCAAATGATTGCATATTAAGTATAATGGACTGCATATAGCTGCAATGGTGCTCATTAATAACTGTTAATAATTGCATTATTTGATTGTATTCTCCATAGATGTTATTTATGTTTTAACTTTGTTTTGAACTTTCTGTCCACATAATAAGCCAACAATGACTGAGCTCAAACATGTTGCACAACCGTGTTGCTTCAGGTAATGCAGATAGTGAGCACAACTCAAAACTGAAATTGTTTTTATTCAAATTTTAAAATGTTCGGAAATACATTTAGCTTAAAGGAGAGCCTCAGAAAATGAGTTTTTGTGAATGTATTTGGGGTGGGATAAAAACTTTTGTCATGTCAGAGAGTTTGGTACACAAAATGCTTTTCCTTAAGTATCTAGGACAGGGGTATTCAACTAAAATTTTAAGAGGTCCAGTGAGAGAAAATGTGATCAAGTGAGGGTCCAGAACATCATAATGTCAAACATTATGAATTGGTGATAAGGCCAAAGTTACAAGATTCAATCATAAAAATCTATGTTGCTCCTTAATGTTGCTGCTTAATCATAACTGACGCCCACGAGGCATATCACAATCAATCAACCTAAAAAGGGGCATTACAACATTTTTTCAGTTAACCATTGAACACTGTCATTATGGCTCTTCCAATACACATATACATAAATGAATCTGTCCAATCCGGGTTCAAAGCTCTATTTTCGCTATCCACTTTTCTCTTCTTTGAGAGCGCCATTACTTTTCTCTGTCGTCTCCCGCTCACTCGCCTCTCTGTCTTCTCTTCCTGTCTCCGGCTCACTTGTCTATAAATGTCCTCTCCTTGTATCGCTAACTTCCCTTTCCACTTGTCACTCACCTCTCATCTCTCTCATCTCTGTATTCAGAGTCGCGCTTTTATTTACACAAATTTGATTGGCTGAGCACCGTCACGTGGGATGGCTTAACTCGCATGCAATTGGTCTGTAAGGTCCGCTAAACAGGGACAGCGTAAGACGGCGTCTGGGTCCGGACCCGGACCGCGGTCCGCCTGTTAGTGACTTCTGATCTAGGATGGTGTGTTTAATTGCAGCACAGGACAGGCTCTTTTGAGTGTCACATCATTTTATTTCCCAAGGCTCAATTAACAAAAGCCAAGGCCCTTGTCAAAATTTAGTTTTAAGACCTTAATTCTTTCAGTTTTGTGCTTTCATGTTGCATATTCCTAAACCGATTTGTGTTTAATCAAATTATCACAGTTAACCGTAACATGGCTGGGGGATAATAGGGACCCATCAGCAGATTAATACTGGAAATTAGTTACATAGTTATATTAAGTTATATTAAACAAAAACCCAGAATAGAGTTGGTGGATTGTGTCCTTTTAAAACAACAGACGTTTACACTATGTTAGATCCCTCGTCCTTTAGCTTATGTTTTGCTTGTGTACCACGAGTAGCAGACAAACCGTAGGTTGTTATCAGTAGAAAAACACACCGGCTGCCGTCTGAAGCCGCTGAGAGTGAAGCCGTTTTCAAACTTTGGAGAGGGGAAAGGATCCCGGCTCGACATCTTTAATGACAACACGACGCTCGGCAAGCAAAAAAAAAAACCCACAATATATACAGAACTTTGTTGTTGTTGTAGCTTCTGAGCTATTCTAGCTAACTCCGGGATGTGTACAGTGTGGTTTCTAAGCAACCAAAAACATCCGGTTAAACCTTTCAAAATAAAACGATTGTTGCAGAACGTTTCCCTCCTCTCACATGTCACAACATTTCACCAGGACGATATTAAACCAGAGGTGTTTGCAACAGTGGAAGGTAACTAAGTACATTTGGTCAAGTACGTTACTTCTATTTTATGCTTCACTACAATTCAAAGGCAAATATTTTACTTTTACTGCACTACATTTACTAAGTAGCTTTGCTGTGAAATCATAACAGCTTCTGTTTTAATATAACTGATATAATCTGCAAAAATATTCCCTTATCAAGTCATTTTAGTCTGTAACTGAGGCTTTATTTTATTGAATTTTCCAACCTATTTTCAGGGCAGTTTTTCATAACTCTTGTGCAGCAACCTGCCCCATTCTGTCGTGTTTCAAGCTACAGAATCTGCTTTCAAGAGCATGTTAAACAAATTCTAATAATTCTCACAGCACTTGCAGATTTTTTTCTCCCCCCACGCGTTTTGAGCAAAAACGTTTTTAGGGCATAAGTCTACTCAGAAATGGGGGGTTTTGCAGATTAAACCGCCCCCACAGTAGTAGTTAAAATTTATTCCGTCTCAACCACAAGCAACTGTAAAAGCCTCATACGTGTATGCATCAGTAATATGTAACCCATAATATAATATATTTCAGAGCGTAATGTAACAAAGGAGCCTTTTTCTGTATTATGAATACTTGATACTTTAGGATGATTCAGAGTAAAATCGGGCACCAGAGCCAATCAGCTCCCGGTATTTGTTCCCCCGCCTCCAGCCGCCGGGCGGGCAGCACCTGAGGGCTCAGGTCAGTCCTCTGCTGCTCCCTCCCCATCACTTCAGCATTGACAGCAAGCGACGATGCAGCGAGGCCTGACTCATCTGAGCCACATCTTACTGTGGCTGCTTTTTGCACAAACCTCTGCGGATTTGCCCATGTGCAAAGAGGTGAGGAGATTCATGCTGTTTTCATTGCTACATTATTAATAATAACACAGTCAAAGCTTAAACTACTAATACTACTAATAGGTGCCAGTTGTTTCGGTCATATGCATACAAAGGTTTCACTTGGTAAACTGCTGGAACTTCATAGAAGCAGCTGAAGATAGGCATTTAATTTAAAAACTGAGAAATAATCTTGCTTTGAGGTGCAGAGAGATGTGAGACATTTTGGAGAAAAGTTCAGCCTGCTGTGCCATGTGAATGTTGTCTACCCGAAGGCCTGAATAATGATGTTTGCCTGAAAAGCTTCTGAGCGTTTCAAAGGATAGCTGACCTAAAGCCTCTTTAAACAACTTCACCCCATTACTGTCAATGCAAGGAAATTTGTTCAAGGTCTGTGTTTTCAGTTTGCATTGCCCTAGAACTGACTGAAGAAAAAATGTACATTTTCCAATGGGAGTTCTGATTTGGCACATTACAACAGTGCGTTTTTTTTTTTTTGTTTGTTTTGTTTTAGCAGGAGTAGTGAAACACTTTTGCCACATATTGTGTGTGGGAAATGAGCATATGTTTACTTTGCAAGAGTCTCAATTACATTGGTCATTCACTTGTACTTGCCTCAGAGTTGTTACAGTTATCAGACACTTGTTTTACTAGATCTTCCATATGCTTCATCGTCTCCTGACTTCTGTATCTGGTTTCAGTTTGCATAATAACAGTACTGTTTGATAATACGCAAAACGTTTCAAAGTGTGTAGTACCAGAGACCTGTAGGCTTTTATTTTAAGTTTTGTGAGCAAATGTTAGATTTAAGCAAGGTAGGCCCCTGATAGCAGCTGCTTTTTTCCAGGTTTGTTTCCATGCCAGTTCAGTGACCATGAGGCACGGCGGTCACAATGTCCCGTTGCCTTGGTTTCCTCGTGTTTGCTTAAAGGAGGCAATTAGGCTACAGCACATCTCGAGCTTGATGCATTTTTACATCAGATCCTCCCACCCAAACCCATGTTCATCTGATACCTCAACCACAGCTAATGTAGCAGCTCTAATCAAAAACACAGACCAAGAGGAGTGCTGCTGCTGCTGCTGTGTTTCTGTTTAAAATTAATCCCATGAGGCTTTGTGTGGGACCTGCCTTCAGAAGGTGTCGGATCAACAAGATAACCTTTAACATTATGCCACATCCCAAATAACATCATTAAAGGTGGGACAGTGTTTGTCAGTGACCCGCTGTAAGTATCTCCAAAAGGCGTCAAAGCATGACAGACAAACACAGCACAGGCTTTGCACCTGAGCCCCTGCTGTCTCCAAAGTTCTGTGAAAACACTGAAATTAAATGTTTACAAAAGGATTGGATGAATCACCATTTCTCTCCTCCCTTTGGCCAAGTAAATAAACCCTGAAGGTGCAAAGTTGCAGCACATCCTTGATGAGTGAGATTAAAACAACAGTTGAGACGGCCTCCCGGGCAAATATTAGCTTTGACTTTTATTTGTGAAAGAGGCTGGTCTAGTTTTGAAAAAAAAAGAAAAGAAAAGAAAATTCCTGAGGAATAAAACGATCTGATGCCCTCTTACTACTAACCTCATTTCCCTCTCATCTGCATGTTGGTTTGCATCCTTTATAGCGCTGCAACAGTTATCCAATAAATTAACAAGTCAGTTATCAGAAAATTAATCGGCAACAGTTTGATGTTAGAGAAAAGGTTTTCTGGTTCAAGCTTGTCAGATGTGAGAATTTGTTGCTTTTCTTTGTCTTACATGGCAGCAAACTAAATATTTTTGGGTTTTGGACAGTTGGTTGGACAAAACAAGACATTTGAGGGCGTTAACTTGGACTGTGAGAGTTTAAAATGGGCATTTCTCACTGTTTTCTGACATTTTGTAGATAAAACAGTTGATTAATCACATAATTAGATTAATTGGTGGATTACTTGAAAATCAGAATAATCATTAATTTTAGCCCTTTCTCCTTAATGCATCAATATAAATAATTCATACTGGGCATAGAGTCCTCTGTTATGCGGTTGTGTGAAACTCACACCTGTTTTATGCCCCTGCAGTCAGATTATCACTTTGAGTACACAGAGTGTGACGTACTCGGGTCACGATGGAGAGTGGCGGTTCCCAACAAAGCCAACACGTGCACAGGTCTTCCAGATCCAGTCAAAGGCACTCAGTGCAGTGAGTTTCCTACCCTCACATGTTATTTTATACATTTTCCTCCAAACCTTCAATCTATATTACAGATTTAATGTGTAAATAATAAACTGAATCTGCTGTGCACATCTCCATGAAGCTTCTACTCTCTGTTTTTGTCCTTCCCTGGTCTTTTCCTCTCATAGGCTTCTCCTGTAGTGAGGGGGAGTTCCTCGACATGCAGTCGCAGCAGTGCCAGAGGTGTGCTGCCGGCACCTACTCTCTGGGCACCGGCGTGGCCTTTGATGAGTGGGATCGCCTACCGACAGGTTTTGTCACCCACGGGGTCAGAACAAATGGCGGGAATGGAAAGACAGACTGCTCCAAGTTAGCAGATACTAACTTTCTTTTGTCTTAACTCAGTTGACCGATTGAAATCCTCAGTGTTTCTTGATTTCAGGCAGCTCATCAAATTGTCTCTGCTGCTGCTATTTCTTAGCTCAACATGGACACCAAAGGGTGATTACATAGCCTCAAACACAGATGAGTGCACTGCAATGATGTCCTATGCCGTGACCCTGAAGAAACCTGGAACCGTGTCCTTTGAGTATTTCTACCCAGACAGCAGTATCTACTTTGAGTTCTTTGTAAGTGTTTTAAATTGATGTTGACAAAGATGGCTGTTTTTAGGGGGAACTGACCTCTTTCTCTTCTCTCGCCCTCCTTTAGGTTCAGAATGACCAGTGTCAGTCTACAGACTCTGAAAGGCGGTGGATGAAAATCTCAGAGAGCCGCTGGAGTAAATACATGGTTTGTCCAAGAGTAGCTTTAACACTACATCACACCTGCTGGTGTCAACATTTTGTCTCTGCTTCTATCTCTTCTGTTCCTCTTTCATTTTTCAAACTGACTCTGTGCAGGTTGAGCTCAACAAAGGCAATAATGTGCTGTACTGGAGAACCACTGCGTACACTCTGCAGGGAAGAGCTGTCAAACCTGTGCTGTTAAGAAACATTGCCATCTCAGGTAGATTAACACCTGCAGAGTGTTGTGTGCAGTCCTTTTCTTTTTAGTTAATGATTACAAGTTGATTAATGGTTTTCTTCCAGGGGTGGCCTACACATCAGAGTGTTTCCATTGTAAACCTGGCACCCACAGTGCAAAACCAGGATCTGCCCGCTGTGCCCCCTGCCCTGCTGATACCTTCTCCACTAAGGGTGCCACTGTTTGCCATCAGTGTGAAACAGACAAATATGCAGGTGTCCATATTTGCAAAGAAAGTCATATCACTTGCGTGTTCTTTAACTTGGCATCATTTTTTCATCTACTGTTACAGAATGTATACGGCTTCTCTTATCACTGGATCTTAATGTGAACTGTGTGTTTTCCCTTGTCCCCTCCGGCACTTTCCACTGGCTTGGTCTCTGTTTTTTCAGAGGCTGGTTCAGGGAGCTGCAAACCGAGACCTGCATGTACAAACAGCGACTACTTCTACACACACACTCCCTGTGACTTTGAGGGAAAGGTAATGTAGAACACAGGTATAGATTTCCCTTTCACAATCCAGCTAGCTACAACCATCTGCTGTAACTATTGGATTTCCTTAAATATAAATCGTCTGGGCTGATTGTGTGTGTCACAGGGCTGCTGGTGGCGCCTTTTGTTTATTCATGTCTGGTTTGTTGTGTGTCTCAGACCCAGCTCATGTACAAGTGGATTGAACCTAAGATCTGCAATGAGACCATTGAAGGAGCGGTGAAGCTTCCTGCATCAGGGGAGAAGCTAACCTGTCCACCATGTAACCCAGGTTTCTTTGTCACCAACTCCTCCAACTGTGAACCCTGTGCCAGCGGTTTCTACTCCAATGGAACAGGTGCAAGATCAGTTTATTAGACCTGAATAATCAACAAAGCCATGTAAAGCCACTAGATAGATAGATAGATAGATAGATAGATAGATAGATAGATAGATAGATAGATAGATAGATAGATAGATAGATAG
>JBBMJY010000012.1:11840700-11899583 GCA_037833715.1 Toxotes lorentzi | reverse complement strand
ATAGATAGATAGATAGATAGATAGATAGATAGATAGATAGATAGATAGATAGATAGATAGATAGATAGATAGATACTAAAACCTACATGTTTACACTGACACAATAAAGCATTATTCACTTGCAGCCTGTGCCAAGTGCCCTGTTGGCACGGAGCCGGTGGTGGGATTCGAGTACAAATGGTGGAACAAGATGCCGAGCAACATGAAGAGCTTCATCTTCAGACGGGAGTTCAGCGGCTCTGACCACAGAACGGGTAAGAGACGTAATATTAGGTCGAAGGCGTAGGTGAGGGCAGATATCATAGCAACTGACTCTAATAACCTCATAATGATCTCAAAGTATTGCTGAAAGAAAATAATCACTGTCAAAAAAAAATATAAGGTACGGGTGAGGGTTGAAGGATAGCACAACATATACACCAAAGAAGCATTGTTTTCAGAGAATTACTCCACAGAACAGCATCAGCATTTGACAAAATAACCTTAACTAAAGGCCCTGTGGTGCAAAACGTGGTAAGCAGAGTTAAGTTAAGATTAGTTTGACAAATTACTGTCTCGAAGGTCAAGATTGAACTTGCATGTAGTATACAATTATACAATTTACGTTACAATCTCTGTGTGTTGTTGTTGTTTGGACAGCATATAGTAATGTATTACTGTTTTTTTTTTGTGATCACAGCATGGGAGGTGGCTGGAGAGTATGTTTACACCACCCCTGGGGATCAGGATACAGATTATTTGATGCTCATGCTCTACGTCCCTGGATACAGGTGCAGTCAAACATTTGTCTTTGAAGATTTACACATAAAACTCAATAAACAGTATGTTTTTACTGTATGTTTTCACTGTATTGCAGTGTATTAAAATTGAAATGAAATATCACGTGTCTCCACAGGCTGCCTCATTCACAGGCCAAAGACAGTGAGAGGACCGAACTATCTCGCATCACCTTTGTCTTTGAGACCACGTGTACAGCGGACTGCAAATTTTACTTCCTAGCTGTGAGTGACAGTAGTACATTTTGTCACATGTATGCCTCAGGTGACCGTGAAGAACTTAAGCTTAACATGAGTATGAATACATGTGAGGCGAATGTATTTCTCTGCAGGGTTATAACCAGTGGAATAACGACGTGGTGGAGCAGTGGAAAGGCAGCAACAGCAAACAGTCGTACTCCTACCTGATCCAGAGCAACAGCACAGTCAGCTTCACTTGGACTTTTCAACGAACAGAGACATTTAACACGGTGAGAAACAACAGCACATCCCAGATATCAGCCTTTTTAATAATAAGTGTTTATTGGCTTTTCAAGAGAAATGAAAACAAATAAACAAGAACCACAGAAATAATAGCACAGACTAAACAATATGACAATTTTTTTTAAAGTTAAAGTTTACCTAGTTACAGTCAGTGAATTACAGTGAATTTCTGAATTCCCTCTTTTTGTCTTAGTATTTAGTGCTTTGTCTCATCGGAGAGAAAACTTGCAGATGATCACTGGTGGACTTTATGGTAAATGTAAAACTATCAAGAAGCCATAATAATAGTAAGGTTCTTAAACCTCAGAAAGAATTCTCATTATCTGGTGTAGATTTATTTACAAAGAAAGGTTGTAAATGGTTTATGTTATTACTAGAAAGAGTAATAACATAAACATCACCTTTCCTCTGGCTGTTTTGTGGAGTGTTTTTGCACCGACAGAGGACGATGGGTTTGTCTCCCAAATGTTGCACTTAACTCTAGAGGGCAGTCTGGAGCCGTGTATCTGCTTAAAAAAAAATCAAAATGACCTTTGTACTACATGAGCACTGAGTATAAAATATAGTGTGGTGGAAGAAGTCCTCAGATTTTTTTTACTAAAGTGCATTCATGCATTTTAAGTTATTTAAAATTAAAGTATTAGTATCAAAATGTACTTAAAGTACAAAAAGTAAATAAATGGAGCGCTGTAATAAGAATGTTGTGGAGAGGATACAGAAAGTGGAAATACTCAAATCAAGTACAAGCACCTCAAAATTGTACTTGAGTACACTACTTCATTAAATGTATTTAGTTACTTTGCACTTCTAAAAATATATTTCAACTTACAGAATGTCCTTTACGCAGAGCAGACAACCACACTGTCACTCAGCGGGTGATGATACTTAATATTTCTCTTCCCTCAGGAGAGGAAATACAGCGGTGATGTTGCAAAGATCTACTCCATCCACATTTCCAATGCGGTCGGCGGCGTAGCCTCGCAGTGTCGCCGTTGTGCCCTGAGCTCTGCTAAGGCCAACTCCGCCTGTGTTCCCTGTCCACTGGGACACTACATGGGCAGTGGGACGGGAGTGTGTAAGAGATGCCCGCCGAACACTTTCATCAGGGCCGAGCAACCTGTCGGAGAGGCCGCTTGTGTTCAGTGTGGTCCAAACACAAATAGAAACAAGGTAAGGAGAAAAAAATCCTGTCCACTAAAAAAAACTCTAAATATAAAGATATTACTAAATCTATCAATGCTTAAATGAATATTGGACCAATGAGGATAGAGAGGTCATGTCCTCAGGGTAGTTTTTGGGTATTTTAGGGGGTTAGAGGGTTTTTAGAGGGTTTTAATGACATGAGTACTTAAAGTAAAATTGAAGTAATAATGAAATTATCACGTTAAATGAAATTACATTAAACATGATTTAGTATTTGTTTCCCTGACAATGTGCAAAGAGCTTTAAAAACCGTCATTAAGGGAGAAAATATTTACAGAATATATAAATAAATAAATGAAAATTTTCATTTTTATTTAAAAGTTGTTTTAAAATAGAATTTTACAAACTTTTTGTGTCTAGGTGAAATACAGTTGCAAGACTTCCCTTTAACTAACTTGTTATGAAAAGCAACTTCTCTTTTTTTTTTTTTACCCAACAGAGAGAAAGTCCTTCCATATTTGATTTTTAATTGTTTACAGTGCTTTTTACTTCTTTCGTGCCTTTTTAAATGAGGTTTTATTTAAATTTCCCAAATATATTTCATCACAAATCTTCACACATAAACAAACAAAACGTATCCAATGCTAAGCACAACAAAAGCCCACCATCCTTAAAAAAAAAAAAAAAAAAAACTTTTCAGAATAAGATGTTTGAATGCCTCTTATGTTTTAGTCAGTATAAATCACTTGTCTTATTTGGGTTTCCCACATTGGTCCACCCACTGCAAACAGTATATCTGCTGACTTCCTGCCTCATCCTCCAGGCTTACTCAGCTTGTCTCAGTGACTGTACGCTGGATGTGCGGACGAGAGGAGGAGCTCTGCTGCACTATGACTTCTCTCCTCTGGCCAACGTCACCGGCTTCCACAGCAGCCCCCGCTTCACCAACAAAGGCCTGAAATATTTCCATCGCTTTAATGTGGGTCTGTGTGGGAAAGAGGTGAGAAGCCTGTGATCCTGTTGTTTTTTCTTTTTTTTTAAATTTAGTTCGACATGCATTTTAACCTGCCGTCTTTCTCTTACAGGGCCGTGTGCCAGCTACCTGTGTGGACAATGTAACAGAGAGTAGGAGAGAGGTCAAAGGTTACATATGCCAGTCCACTGTGGTCCCCTCTGAAATCAGAAGTCAGAGCATGGTGTCCTCCCAGCCTTTCCTTATCGGCGACACACTCATTGGTATGGACTGAATGTTGCAGCCAGCTGTTGCTGTAAATGAGAGGATGTGTTTGTAAGATTTTTTTCAACACCAGATTTAGTCGTTTGCTGACAAAATATTCATTAATGCAGTACACACTGGCAATGTCCTCTGCTTAGTCTGCGAGTCCACACACATAATTGGTCTGTAGCATCAGGACTTTACACTTTTCTGTTTTAAACTTTTAGTAAATATTAGTTAAGGATGTCTTTAAGGATGACTTTTAACTCAGAGTGTTGCTTATTTAGTCGTGGGCAGAGAAAAAAAATCTACTACCACCAGTAGCGTGCCTCAGCAACTATTTTTTTAGCATTTTATCTTCTGGGATACAGGCACATGCCTAATTGCAACTGAATTATACATTATTTAGTACATTTTTCTGTGTCCCTGGTTCCAAACTCAGGTTTGAGACCTCCCCAAGGCGTCGCAAACCGTATCTATGGGTTTGTAGGATTTTTACCAGGCTGCTAAAATGGGTTTATTTTTAATACTTTTGTCTCATCGTTTCAAACTGTTTTGTGTACTTTTACATAGTTTTTCATTAGGGTATTAAAACTATTTGGATGAAATAGTTTAAAACTTGCTCACAGACAAGTATAACCTTTAATGAGGCATCAAAGTAGACATTGCTTTGTGGGGTTGCTACAAAACGAGGTTGGCAGCCAGTGGTTTACATGACATTTAACAGATGACAGAATATGTTTTAATTCCGAAGGTGTGACCACTGAGACGTCACTGAATAGCATCTCTTCGCCGAAACGGTTGTTCCCCTCTGCGCCCGGCCTGTCGGATGTCATATTCTACTACAAGTAAATAAGATTGTACTTTATTCTATTTAATTCATCCACTGTGATGCTTTCAAATACACATTTTTAATAGTAAAATCTTGATACTGGACTACTGATACTGGTTTTAGCATTTGTTAAACAACATAATGTAATAGAGAATTAACAACAGTTTAAAATATATCACATGGTGGAAGGTAAGACCTTTACAGTCATCATGTTTGTGATGTTTCCAGGTCCAGTGAGACGACTCAGGCTTGTAAACAAGGCAGGTCGGCCACCATCAGACTGAGATGCAGTCCCTCAGTGACTGCTAAAGACCACATCACTCTGCCAAGGTATCTGATACCATAACTAAATTCAGCTTTTCACCTGACAAGTCATCCCGACAAAATTTGATTTGACACATACACTGTATTTCAACGGCCATATTTGGCACTAACACATCACATATTGAGCTCTCTGAGGCTGAACAGAGTCACATAAAGCTCGTAAACATCTCTCTTACCTTGTTTTCCTCCACAGCAACTGTTCAGAGGGGACTTGTGATGGTTGTACTTTCCACTTTCTGTGGCAAAGCCAGCATGCATGTCCACTCTGCACCAAAAACCACTACAGAGAGATTGTCAGCGCTTGTATCCAGGGAATACAGGTAGAGCTGCACAGACATGGATGTACTGACAAAAATCACTTAACCTCCTCAACCCCACAAATCTATGTTAGATCAGTCACAAAGTCATGCTGTGAGGAAAGGAATACTTACAGATTCTAAAAATACCAATCACAATTTGGTAATTACCAATAAAATGGTGGTTTGAATTTTCCATGTTATGTGGACTGGAACAAAAATATATTCATCTAACGTTCACTTAAAGGAATAATCCAACATTTTGAGAATTTTTGTTTCAGAGAACCACCTATGTGTGGCAGCAGCCTTTGCAGTGTTATGGTGGAGAGTCCCTACCAGCACAAAAAGTTAGTGCTTGTGTGACTCTGGATTTCTGGCTCAAGTTTGGTGTTTCCACGGGAACGATAGCTGCTGTGCTACTCATCAGTATCAGCTGCTATTTCTGGAAGAAGACACGCAAGTGAGACTACTGAGCTTCACATTTGCTTTGGTGTTTGCTGAAGCACTGATATGTAATAATAGTAGTATAAAATTAAAGCTAAAACTTAGTATGAAAAAATGTTGAATTACATTTTCATATTCCTGTCATCCTCCATCTGCAGGTTGCAGTATAAATACTCCAAGCTGGTGATGAGCTCGGGGGGTAAAGAGTGTGAGCTGCCCACTGCAGACAGCTGTGCAATAATGGAGGGAGAAGACGCAGAGGATGACCTCATGGACCTCACCAATAAATCCTTCTTCACCAAAATTAAGTCATTCTCACGAGAGGTCAGTAACCGCTCCATTCAAACACACACACACACACACACACACACACACACACACACACACACACACACACACACTTTTAATGTAAGGCTACTTGTGTTGCTTCATGTTATCAACAATGTGTTTTCAGAGGACATCAGATGGATTTGACTCGGTTCCACTTAAGTCATCATCTTCACGCCACCAAATAGAGGATGAAGACTCTGATGATGCTTAAATCAGAGGAGGAAGAGATCTTTCAACCAAAGTGCAGAGGGAGTGTTAAATTCTAGATGGTTTGACAGCGCAGCTCCAGCAGATGTCTTTGTGGAGTCATAGAGAACAGAGATGGGCTGTGAATGAATTTTATTTATTACAGAAGATATAGGCTTACTGTGGGAGTTTTAGAGCGGCAGTTTTATTTAGTATTAATTTGTCATATGTTAGGTTTCCAAACCTAATACTGAAATACAAAGTCTCCATATTGGGGGTATTCTGTATTTTCAAATCCCATGGTGTATTTCAAAAAGATCCAGGACCAAAACTGTGGATACAGTTACACTTTTTGTCGATGTGTGCGGCTGTGTACTTTTTACATAACTGTTACTATGTATTTCTTTTTTTGTCTTTCTTTTCTTGTTTTATTAGACCAACATTTCTAGTTCAGCCTTGAGTTATGTTTGCTTGGCTTTTGATAATCTTTTGTTTTACTGTGAAGTAAAGATTTTCTACACTGAAAAGCAACAAATGTACATCTCTAGGAATTAATGATCTATAATGCTGCCTTCAGGTGCTCCTTGTAAAATCATATTGCAGAGCTAGAAAAAAATTATATCACTTCACATTACGTATGTTATATAATAATTTTATGCTACTACTTTATGTGTTTAAATGTGTTAAACTCAAAAGCTTTCTGAGTTAATTCTATTAACTCGCCATGACTAAATAAGTAACAACATGACGAAAACACATGATCAAAATCATTAATCAAAAATGTATTCATTGGACATGACCCTTATGCTTTTCTGCAATTTTCTATGGAAGAATTACACATTTTAAATATCACATTTTGGTCATATGAGTATAAGCACTGGTGGAATGTAGCTAAGAAAAATATACTCATATTTAATATATTTGATTTTTACTTTTGGTCCTGTTAGTGCAAACATCACCACAAACCACACCCTCCAAAATGATCATACAGCTGAATAAGCACCTCTTTGAAACACTTTCAAGAAAAACTGAGCATTGTGACATTAGTGAAGGAAGACTGTTGTATCAGACTGCATTAGTTTTACCCAGCTGTATCTAATAAAATTTAGTAGCAAAATAGTATTTAAATGCAGTACTTGACCACCACTGAGTGGACAGAGTTTTATGGGTCAACTTTTTGACTGTTGTGTGGAGAAGGTGTGGTTTTAAAATTTGTCCCTCGACTGAAAGCAGAACGGGTTTCAGTTTCTGTCGGCTCAGAACGTCCCGACTTTTGTCATCTCGCGAGACTTTCCGTCTTGTTGCAAGCTTTTTGCACGGCTGCAATTGGAGTGAAATCTCGGAGGTGTCTGAAAGCGAGCAGCGGAGAGAGGAGCGAACGGCGTGAAGGTCTAAAAACGTGCACGTAGCAGACGGTGATTCTGCATTATTTAGCAAGAAGGTAGCCGCTTTAGTTTAGAGCACATAAAGTTCTCTAACGGCGAGAAGCATTTCATTGAGCTCCTCTTTTCGTAACTTGGGGAAAGTTGGACTGAAGCTCGAGGACCCACCTCAGCGAGCGCAGAAAGTGCAGTCGGTGGTCGGCGGTTGCTTCTGCAGGAATGTCGCAGAAAGAGAGACCCGTGTTTTATCGACAGGAGGTCAACAAGACGATATGGGAAGTCCCGGAGCGGTACCAAAACCTGTCCCCGGTGGGCTCTGGCGCCTACGGATCCGTGTGGTAAATCACTTTCTTCCCGTTAAGTTTGTGTACGTGTGTTGTAGCCTGGTCACCTAACTTAACCTCCATTCATTTAGACGAGGCCTGCGCTGCAGATGCTAAAGTTAGGTTAGCTCGTCCTGATTGTGGGCTAGCAAGGTGGAGCCACGACGCGTCTTTCAACAAGAAAACCAGCTAACTTGTTATCTATCGCGCATTATCCACTTGTAAAACCTGTAATACGCCTCTCTAACTTCTAAGGTACTCGCACTACAGGAAACACTCACGTACAGAAACCTTTAACTGTTGACAAAGTATGTCAGTCTTCATCTGATTAGTGGGCATGTTACAATCACAAAACTGACTCATCAATCAGCATTTCTGCTTCTTCACACTATATCTGCACGCAGTATTTCCAGGGATTAGTTGAATGTCATCTAATTTACATTATCACTCCCAGAGGGTGATGTAATCCGAGTAAGTTATGATGAGGTGAAATGAAATTGTTGGCTGATGCTCCTGTGTTTTGGAAGAATCTCGAAACAAATATTAGAAATATGTTTTTGACTCACTGCCGGCTGTAGTGACTGTACATAACCTGATGATATAAACTAGATATCTTTTATGTGCAGTCTGTGCATGCGAACTTGATGTTAAGGATGTGAATAGGGCTGCAACTACCAATAATTTTCATGGTTGCAGATAATTTAATCATTTAGTTTCACAGAGTTTGGCATTTGGCATTTTGTCACTATCTTTTGCTTGGAAAATGACAATTAATTGCTTTGCCAAATAGTTGCCAGGTATTAATTGTTTCAGTTCAGTATTTCTATTATTGGTGCTTCCATATAAATAGATATTGTTACAGATAGGGCTGCTGCTAAAACTGATTTTCCTCATCAAATAATTTACTTATTATTATTATTATTATTATTATTATTATTATTATTATTGTCTTTTCAATTTATTGTTATAATAGTTAAAAAATGCCCATTGCAACATATCAGATATACAGGTCATGTCCTCAAATGGCTTGTTTTGCCCAGTGAACAGCTCAAAACCCAAAGATATTCTCAGTGATATAAAACAGGGAAACTAGGGAATGTTTGACACTTTTTCTTTAAAAATCATTCAACTGACTAATCGATTTTTGTGTTTCCATTTGTTTATTTTTTGTGAGTCGTCAGCTGATTTACTTACCAGTTGTTTCAGGCCTAGTCTCAGTCATTATTAGTAATATTGATAAGATGGTTCAAGAAGACAGCAGTTTTTATTATTACTTTCATTAATTAGAGTAGTTTAATAAATTTAGGTTTATGATGATATAGTTAGTCATGAGATTCATTAATTGTAAAAAAAAATTGTGTTTTATTATTGTCATTTGTTAAGGAAAAATGATTTAGTCTCTTAAATGTGAGGATTTCTGTTAGAGTGAAAACTCTAATTTCCCAGTTTGACTGGTTTTCTGATATTTGTTAGACTAAATAATGAACCTATTAATTGTAACAATATTTCACAGGTTAATCGGTGATGAAAATCATCATTTTAAGTGTGTATGACTTAACTGCAGTGCACCAGGAAGACCAGGAAAGGACAAATTTCCTGATCATACAGTTCACATATGATATGTAGTCTCGTCAGTTTAGTAATACCATGTACTAATCAAATCATTTTTAAAACTGCTCATCTTCTAAGGAACTCTGCAGTGAAAGTTTTCATTAATGATAAACAAATCTGCAGCACAAGCGTTTGCATTTACAGTGGGGATAAGGTCATGTTGGTTGATTTGTGCTACTTATTAGAGGACCTTGGTGGTAAGGTGGAGTTCCTTAATGCAGCTTGGTGGCAAAAGGATAAGCTTTCGCAGGATGGACCCTTAGCTTTGGTGTGTTGCTTTAATAAGTTGCGCTGATACTATCTAGGACATAACATTGTCAGCAGTACACTTGATTTAGAGGGCAGATGTTTGTTTTGCACATGGAAGCGAACAGCTGTGCTGTTGCTGGGCAATAGGATAATCTGTTGCTGGTCAGATTACTTGCTGCCCACCAGTGTGATTGTTTGTTTTGCTTTTTTTTTTTTTTTTTTCCAAACAGCACGCCTGGCTTGTGTTGCCAGTGTTTACATGGTGGACTCTGCCCTGAGTTTACTGTGAATCTCTGATCAGTTATTTTATACTGGAACTGCACAGTCTTAATTGGCTTTGTTGTTTTCAGAAATTTATATTAGCATTATTGAATGGACTACATTTATATATTGCTTTTATTCAAAGTGTCTTTTAATTTGTCTCTTACTCACACTCTCAAACTGGTGGCAGCAAGCTGCCATGCAGGACCTATCCACTCGAAGCAATATGGGGTTCTCTGTCACTGACATGTGGAACGAGAGGAGTCAGGGATTGAACTGTAGATGCTGTGATTAATGGATGACCTTCTTTACTTACTGAACCACAATATTATCCATATTTAGTTATCAAAGTAGAAAAGGTATGGCACCATCAAAGCAGTTGTGTCTGTGCAACTTCATATTTTTATTTCAGTTTAATTGCTCATGTATTTTAGGAAGGTCCTTTTTCTACTTTGATAACTGACTTACATTTTTGAGGTTGAGCACCCAGTTTCTCCCTCTGGAATGCACATTTGCTGTCTTCTTCTTCTTTTTTTCTTTTTTTTGGATAACCCTTTTTTATCATTTGGTTGTTGTAGAATTGTCGTCCCAAAACATTTTACTTCTGCATGTTTTAATAGCTTCACACATGCACACAATCGTATTAAGGCATCCTAAAAATCCCCAATCCCAGGGGACCTCTCTGGACGGTCTCTAAGTCCTTGCAGCTCTCACAGGTTGCTGTCGGCATGTATTGACTATGGTTGGGTGAGCTGAGCAGGAGGAAGTGTTGCGTTTGGGTTAGAGACAGTCAGCGTTCGAAGTGTAGGACAGCTCCCATTGCGCTGAGAGATGACATTTTCTGCTGATGTCGCCCTTTTTCCTCAGCCTTCAGCAGCTCTTACTTCACCTAATTTGGTTTTGAGAGCAAACTCAGCCCATTTTGAGCCAATTGAAAAAGTTTTTCTCATATACCCTAAAAATGACCAGCTGGCTTTTCTAAAGTTCATTTCTAGTTTAAAGTGCTCAGGACAAGTTTGGCAGCTTTGATTCTTTAAAAGTTTTAAGCTTATATGTTATTTACTTTTTTAAAATGTTTTGTTTTCCCCAACAGTTCTGCTTATGATATGAAAAGTGGTTTGAAGGTCGCTGTGAAGAAGCTCTCTCGGCCGTTTCAGTCCATCATCCATGCCAAGAGAACATACAGAGAGCTGCGGTTGCTTAAGCACATGAAACATGAAAATGTGAGTCAACTTGTTTCTCTTCCTTTTGTTTTGTCTAGTGGTAAACAGGCATAAAAAAACAAAGTTGCTTGTGTGTGGTTATGCACTGCCTCCTAATGTGTTTGCCTAAAAAAAAATCTGTGGCTTAATCAAGATTTTAGTTGCTGTCCATTGTTCTTTGTGTTTTTAACTTGACAGTGGTTTTCATATTTTTGCAGGTGATTGGTCTCCTAGATGTCTTTACCCCAGCTACTTCTCTGAAGGAATTCACTGATGTGTAAGTCAGCCGCTTTATTTAAAATGCCTACCTTGATCCCTAGTTTCCCTCCCTGTGCACTTTACCTCTGGGTCAGGCTGTCACCTCAGGTACACTTGCATAATTTAACAGCAGTGTTCAACAAACTGCAGCCTTTAGTTTCTCGGCAGCAGACAATCCTATCTTTGCCTGGGAAACACCTGGAGGCAGGCCAGCAGGCTAAACACAGTGAAACATTTCTTAGACTGTCCACTCTGTTAGTTATTCATTCTCTGGCTGCTAGTAGAGTTATTTCACCACCAACTTCCTTCCCTGTGTTTCCTGGTTTCTGGCTTTGTGATGCACATTGTAGCTGCTGTGCTGCTGGCAAACAGGTAGTTCTTATTTGTTGATGTTGAAAGTTGTTAGAAATGGGAAGTGGACAGTTAGACAGTGACTCACTTCTCAGACGTTCAAGCTGCCTCCCCTGTCGTGTGTGGAATATCAGATTCTTCCCCTTCTCTGTGCACTGAGCAGTTTGTCTCAAAATCACATTGTGACGGATTTCAGTCGACACCCGACGCAAGAATTTGTCTGAGCTGAACACTTGGAGTCGGATCTGTTTTCCTCATGCATTTTTGGTTTCATACTTTATATTTTCCTGTATGGAAAATTTTCCCTCCCCTTTGACTCATCCTAACTGTTTTGGAGCAGTGGGCTGTGCTGCACCCATGGACTTGCTTCATATCTCAAGCCATGGCCAACAGCATTGGCAGCATTACCTCTAGTACCTAACATGCATGACATTTTGTGTGGGAGGTAACCCACATAAACTTTTAGTTTTGACGCTAAAACAATGGCACTCCCGGGTTTTTTACTGTGGGGTGTTGCAAGAACTGTTAAACTGAAAACGATGGACATTTTGAGCTTAGTCATACAAATGCAGAGGAGCATATATGGCAACTATTTGGTATGTCATCTAAAATAAGAGCAGCCTGAACAATCTGTCTGTCTGTCTGTCTCTCTCTCTCTCATGCAGTATGTCTACATGGCCTTTTCATATCTGGCATGAAAACTGAACTGAACCTTTTGTGGCTCCAGAGGAGCTGTGTGAAGTTGGATTATTTCCCCCCATCTCAGCTTGTGGGTAGAGGATCAAGGATACATTAGCCATACCAGCACAATACACCTGAATCTCTGACTAAACTGTCTGTGGTCAGGTTGCATTATGGACACCCTCCCACCCTCCTCCGTGATTAGCATAATGTCATGGAGGGCTGAAGGCAATTCAAGGTCACTCATGCAGACTGTGTGTAGACTGAGGTGTCCTGAGAGAAAGAAAAAGAGGAGAGAGAGGGAGAAGAGGTGGATGGTGCAGAAGCAGAAACTCATGATGTAAAGCTACTCGTACACTATACAGGAGAATAAATGCTGTGTCACAGGTTGTCAGTAGGAAATATGGCTTTTTTTATCTGCACATCTGCTGGAACATTGGAAATGTTCTGCATGTAGTGTGATATCCAGGAAAAATCTCAGATATGCAGATGCCGTAAATGTGACCCCCTCCCCTGCTCTAAAAATACAGACTGAGTCACAACGCTGCAGTAAGGCTCCTCACAGCTCTCGCCATGCATGTTTCTATAGGAGGGAGGAAAACAGAGGTCACTATTTATATCCCTTTTTTCCAAGGTGTGAGTGGACTTTGGACAGTGTCTGTGTCCCTGTGTGTGTGCTGCAGAGAAAAAGTTCAAGTGCGACCAGGTGCTATTTTAAAGCCTCACTCTCTGTGCTGTGTGAGAATAGAAGAGTATTCATGAAATGGGTATTTGCTGAGCAGCAGACTGACGAAGCAGCACATGGCTCTGTGTGTTTTGGCTGCAAAACAGCCAGTGTAGCATCCTGCCTTTCCCTCCTTCCATTAGTGCAGTTTGGGCATTTTAAACAGCTCTGGGTTTAGATTTGAATGTTGCACTGATGTGATCCCATTAAGCCCATTTATCTTGGTGTGTTGTTAAATGACATTCCATTTGTGAAGGGCTTGGCTTTTCAGTGCTTCTGGAGAGGAGCGAGAGTGAAAAGAAGTAGCAGCTAAACCGGTTTAAGGGCATGTAGCCATATGGAAAGTTAGTTTCAGCCTGCAAACAACAGTGGAAAAATTTGTTGGAATATATTCATTTATAACCACTTGACTTTTTATGAAGTGAGGAAACAATGATATACCCTCAAATATTTTATCTCTCTAACCTTTGATGACCATCCTCTCTGATTGGCAGGTATCTTGTTACTCACCTTATGGGGGCAGATCTCAACAACATAGTGAAATGTCAGAAGCTCACAGATGACCATGTGCAGTTCCTCATATACCAGATCCTCCGAGGGTTAAAGGTGAGCTTATTAAAGGAATAGTTTTTTTTTTTTTTTTAGATTTGTAATAAAAGACTGTTGATATTCTAATAATAATAATAATAATATTCTAATAAAACATGCAGATTATTGTAAAATCACTGCTGGGGAATTATCACAAGAACTACCAATACTGATAAAAATTAAAAAAAAGTTTGTAACCAAGTTTGAGTTATGGCTGAGAAGACCACAGAAAGCCAGTGTTTTTATACTTCTTCTTAGTAATTATCAGCAAGAAAGTGAATAAGGTGTTAAGGTGTCCCACTAATGATCAAGGAAGACGATTGAATGATTTTTAGATTGTACTGTCGTGCAGCTGACATATTTGCAGTGGTTAATCAATATATCTTTTAAGTGATGTAATTTAATGCACGTCTCTCCTCCGTCTCTCTCCAGTATATCCACTCAGCAGACATCATTCATAGAGTAAGTACCACTTTGATCTTTGTCTGTCAAATGCCACTTTGTCTTTTGCCCCAAACTGGGTGGTGATAGTGGTAAAAACACTTTTATTTTAGTGTTAACAAAGAAGGGGCTGATTTGTGTTCATTTGTGAAAACCAGGAATATTTCTTTGATTACAGATGTACTGTCCACGCAAAGTTATGCTTATCATCTAAACTTAAATTACACCAATTCACATTTATGGCTGTCCTCCCTTCAGGATTTAAAACCCAGTAACCTGGCAGTGAATGAAGACTGTGAGCTGAAGGTCAGTGAACTGCTTGCTTTCTTTTAAAACATCAGTTTACAATGAATCTGCCCGCAAATGTGACTATTTTGCAAACGACTCGTTCTTTTTTTCTTTTTTGCACTTGAACTGTTCTCAGATTTTGGATTTTGGTTTGGCGCGGCACACTGATGATGAGATGACGGGGTATGTGGCGACCCGCTGGTATCGAGCCCCAGAGATCATGCTGAACTGGATGCATTACAACATGACAGGTATAGCCCGACTGACACAGGAGTTTTGAGGCCCATACCGATATTGAGATTTGACAGTTAAAAAAAAAAAAATCGGATAACGATATATCAGCTGATATTAATGTCCTGTACTCAACCCATGACATAAATGCAGGACACTTTACAGTTGGAAAAATAAACTTCACTACTCTCTAATGGACAAACTGTAGAATGGAGACCCACTTTCAGAACATGTCTTTAGCATCTCTATGCCTCAGTTTCTTTTCATTTATCAGCTGACATATAGTATAGACAGATACAGATATAATTAACTAATATTGGCTGATTTATTGTTAAAAAGCTCAGTTGGTCTTCCTCAGTGACTTCTACATCATGACACACATATTGTTTAAAAAAAAAACAAATCTAAATGTTTGTGTCCTGCTTTTTTTGTTTCAGTGGACATTTGGTCAGTGGGTTGTATAATGGCAGAACTCCTCACTGGAAGAACTCTGTTTCCTGGTACTGACCGTATCCTTTTCATTTGAGAGAGTACACTATGTACAGAGCTCACATAGCTGGGGAAATTCTGACACAGCGTTTGCATAACAAATCAAACAGGTTAAATGCAAAATTTACTTTGTTGTAGAAGTTCTGATTTACGATGACTTCTGCCAGCACAGTAGCAGAAGCTGTTTTGCCATCTTCCTTTTTTGTTTCCACTTACGAAAACCAGCTTTTCTGCTCTTCTCTTCCGATGCTGCCTGAGGCACCTTTACATTAAAAATGAAACACACATAGTATCTGTTTCCACACTTCCCTCTGGCTTGACACATGCTCTCTGCTGTAATGTTTCTACTGGCGTGCTTCAACTCTTCCTACATTGTCAGGATGCATTGTTGGCTCAGGTTCATGTTCTGCCTGTACCACTGCCAGTCTTTGTATGGGCCTATCAATCTGCAGTGTCTGAGCTTACAGTTGTGTTTATCTTTCTCCTCTCCTTCTAGTCTCTTCAGACTAATGGCTGTGCTTGTAAGTAGGTGTACAACTGGGCTGCCTCCACGTCTCTCTTTTCCTTTTGTAAGCTGTCATTATAAAATTTGTTCTGATTCCACAGGTTCAAATACTTCCTCCTCTCTGTGTGAAAAGTAAAGGAAAATACAGTGAAATTGAATTTCAAACATGGTTTTTAAGTGATACAGTTTTCAAAAGGAGGTCAGATTACAAGTGTTCCCCCGTCCTGCCTCTGGTCTTCCTTTACCGTGTGTTTGTAGACATTGATCAGTTGAAGCTAATCATGCTGCTCGTCGGAACCCCAGGGCCCGAGCTCTTGACGAAAATATCTTCAGAGTCTGTGAGTTCACAAAGTTATGAAAGGTTTTTCTTCTAACCGGTTTTCTGCTCTTAACTTGCTGCCTCTGCTCTACAACAGTTTGATATAGCTGCTCTCTGAATGACAGCATGTTTTCCATCCTTCAGCTTTGTGGATTTGGGACTTGCTTTCTGCCTCTTTGACTGAGTGAACAAAACAGTGTTTGCTGTGAGATTATAGTGACAAAGGTGATTGAGTGCTGGCTTTCACTGACTGACTGCACTGCAAAATGTTGTGTTGTTTCTTTCCTCTGAATCTGACAACCTGTCCTCTTATCACATTTTGCTTCAAAGCTTGAAGTTTGCTTTTCAACATAACATTGTAGTGCGTCTAGAGTTTAGCCACACAGTGTTAGGTTGAGAAGCACCTTCTTAACCAGCTCTGCTCTGTCGCTGTACTCCCCTTGACACAAGCTTCATAGATATAAACCAGCTTCAGCAGATAATGCGTCTGACAGGAACGCCCCCAGCATCGCTAATAAGCAGGATGCCCAGTCACGAGGTGAGCAGGATCCACTATTGCTTTCTTTAGACCAGACAGCAGACTGGGGTGGGAGGACAGTCAGACAGACTGTAATGCACTCTCCCTTTTTGTTTTTAAAATGACACAGCTCTTGGCTCAGTATCCTGTATTTGTGACCTCAAAATTCTGCGATAGTGTTTTATGTGAATCTATATACAGACTGTAAGACTGAGTAATAACTTATGTTAAACAAATAAAGCAAACAAGGTGTTATTGGCCACACTGATAAGAACACAGGACTTAAAGGACCACGACTCCGGTCAAGTGGGGTGTGAGGAGCAATGTGACCTCTAAGCACCACTAGCAGGGTTCAAAGCTTTTGGTTTTCCATTTTTAATCAAAGTGTTTGTGTGGTATGTGACACGCTTGTTGCATGTGATTGTAACATTTGCAACAAGCTGCTTTGAACTTGGTGGTAAAGTCATTTCTGTCATTTCACTCAAGTAGTGTTAAAAGTTACACTCTTACACTAATTTAATAGCTCGGCTCACTGTCGGTGTTACAGTTACTAACTGCATTTTCTGTGTTAAAGGTTCTTCCTTCTGTGGTTTTGTTGGTTGCGTGTGGCTTTCTGTTTTTGTTGCACATTTCTGGAAACTTTGAGTAATGTTTTGTGTTCAGTTTATTTTTCATTCCATCTGATAGTCTGTCTTATAATTAAACCTTTCTTTCACACTCAGGGGTTACTTTTCAGGACAATTATGAATGGTCAAATAAATGTCTTTTCCTTTAAGGGTGGAGTCCCGACTCACAGAGGAGACGAGAGCAGCAGGGTCTTTTCTGTTTACAGGATACTTTGGTCTCTTCTCCCCAAAGATATTTATTTTTCAAGAAAGAAAATTTAGTAATTTTATTCAAGATTCAGAATCCAAATATCATGATGTAAATTGGATATTAAAAATAACATTTCCAGCATTAACACTTTAGAGAGCCTCACCACAATGTTTTCCCTGCAGCTCAGATTTCAATCACAGGAAGACCTCTTCCTGTTGCTAGGCAACACGTCTGGGCTGTCAATCACTTTTTGCTGCAAGCTACACATAGCTATCAACTGTGTGTGAGTTTTCCACTGCTTGCGTCTCACTTCAGGCAGTCAGACAACCTGAACACATATAAAAATGCACCTGAAACTTCAAGCGCCTCAGCAGTAATTCTCCATAAAACTTTTCTGTTTATGTTGCTTTAATTTTGTGCCATGGGCAGCTACTAACAAGGATAACTCCTCGTCACAGGAGAAGCTTGTTTACTGTAAACTGTACAATAAACAGCGTTGTCATGCACGAGGAAACGCAACCACCTTTGGGTGCACAGGGACATAAAAATGCGGGTGAAGCTTATGGGGGCAAAAAAAAAAAAAGAAGCTTAACTGAGGAGCCTTAAGTATACTGCAGAGGGCTTGAGCTGTATATTGTCTTTGTGTAGTATTAATAGTCCATCCAAGGTTATGAGATCCAGTAGAATCACAGCTGCAGATATAAATGTCATAACTGAGCAGTAATGATTTGGTGCCTGTGGTTACATTGAGTAGAATCAGTGGTGTGAAATAATATGAGCATTGTGAAACAGGTGCTGCTGAACGTGGGCGACGTGTCTCTGCTGGTGGAAGCTGACGTTTGATTTACTGTATGTATTTTCCCAGGCCAGGAACTACATCAGCTCCTTGCCACACATGCCCAAGAGGAACTTTGCTGATGTTTTCATTGGTGCTAACCCACAAGGTAATACTGGAAAAAAAAACTCATCATCTCTGCTGTGTGTGTTATGGCACAATCCCTGCTACTTAGTCAGTTATTTATTTTCAAATTTCCCTTATCCTTTGTGAGTAATACTGATTTAAAATCAAAACTTTAGGCCACAACTCTACATGATAGGACACAAAATTTTTTAATGGAATGATACACACTGTTTGATATTTCTGCGTACATGTTTTTAAGCTGTGGACCTTTTGGAGAAAATGCTGGTTCTGGACACGGACAAGAGAATAACTGCAGCCGAGGCTCTGGCCCACCCCTACTTCGCTCAGTACCACGATCCAGATGACGAGCCCGAGGCCGAACCCTATGACCAGAGCTTTGAGAGCCGCGAGCTGGAGATTGAAGAGTGGAAACGTATGTCCTCTTACTCTTTAAAAAAAAGAAATAAATAAAAAGAACCCCGACGTGTTGACATTTCATAACATTTTTCTCATTTCTTGCAGGATTAACCTACGAGGAGGTGTGTAGTTTCGAGCCGCCTATCTTTGATGAGGATGACATGGAGTAGTGAGACGTGCTATCCACAACATCAACCCCAGCATCCGACAAATTTGTAACAGCCTGAAAGACGCGCATTAGTGTTAAACAGACTTTCAGACACTTCAGAGAGTCTGAGTCAGAGTGCCTACCCACCTTTGTCAATCTTTATTAATTGAGAAAAACATTCTCCATGATTAGCCTTTGGAAGGAGATCATTACCAGCGCAGGGAAAGGAAGAGCTTGACCAGTTATCATTATTCTCATTTATGAACCACTAATGTTGATGGTCTAATGCTGGGAAATGTCACTCCTTCCCAATAGCTGAAATAATTTTATATTCTTCAGATATTTTTTTTAAATTCAGACTTTGATGACTCATCACTGTGACTCTGAGATGCTGAACCACCTGGACCTATAGCTGTGCTTTTTTTTTTTCTTGGTGTTTTCAATTTTCTATCCAGTAACTTATGAATAAGCTTTTGTGTCTATCAATCAAAAAAAAGGAAAATGCTAGTCTACCACTCACCTCGCCACGCTGTCACACATAGCACCGAGCCAGATGTGTTTGTAACATGATTTTTGATTCAGTTATCGCCATGATTGTTCCTGTATTTATAGAGATAACTTCGAAGGGTTTCCTATCTGTGACAGAAGTAGGTTTTATGGAAGTTTTTAGATATGTGACAGATTGAGAATGTGCCTGTTATGTGTAGTCACTGACCTTTTGTGCTGAGTTTCAGACATTTTAATGTTTATTTTGATAGTTTAGATGCCCCGGGAGATGTATTTATACATATTTTGGCTACATAGAAAAATCTGAGCCTCTTCTGTTTAAGGACAGTGCTTTTCAACAAGGCACCTAAAATAGGAAAAAAATGATTCATAGGTACATGCTCTGCTCAAAAATCTGTAAATATCTGTGCCATATTTTTTAAATTTCTGACTTATTGTGGTTATGTTTTGAAGCAATCACTTTTAGCATGTTAATCAGTTAAAGACTTTGTGTGTGTGTGAGAGAGTGTGTTGTTGGTTTACAGGAATTTTAAGTGTCATGCTGAAACCTTTAATAGAATTACCGCTTAAATGTGTAAAAGAGGGATTATAGATGTATTTATACTTTGTGGAGGTGGTATTTATAAACAGCAATCGAAAGATCCCTTAAACTATTTTCAGTCCAGCAGAGTAACTACTATCTTCAAGTCCTTTGTTTCACAAAATAAAAACTTATTTTTAAGAGACCCACGTTTTGTTAATTGTCTCTACAACATGTTTTATGTCCTAATTTCAAAATAATTTTTATCAGTAAGTATTAATGAATGAATTCATGTGAGTGATTTTACCAAGGGGATAATGACTTGCATATTTATTTTGTATTTTGAAAATTCATTGTGTCACCTCATTTAATGCATTTAGTGCATATCTTAGTCACAACCTTCTATTAACCAAATTTAAGGGAACCCTGCCCAAAAAAAATGTTGTTTTATGCATTTGTCACGAAAATAAAAACATTAGAGAATATGTGTGTATGAATCTAGTTTCCGTCACCCTCTAAAATAGACCTGGCTGCGTGGGTGGGGGCTTTTAGAGAATTTGCCCCCTGCGTGCCCCAGTTTCTCTCAAAGCCACAGTCAATGTCATTTTCAAGATTTTTTTTTGTATCTGATAGTTGTTTTGTGATACAAACTTAATTTATTGACTTTGTAAGATTTAAAATTCACCACATCCATTTCTCATTATTTATCCTTGATAAATGAATAACATTTCAAAGTACTTGACAGGTAGGTTGTCCTAAGCATTTTGGACACCCAGCGCACTTCTTCTGTGGATCTAGGCTGTCTCGGTGTCTTCTGTCTCTTCATGTAATCCCAGACTCACTTCATGATGTTTAGATCAGGGCTCTGTGCGGGCCAGACCATCTGCTGCACAACTCCTCGTTCTTGTCCCTGAACATAGTTGTCATACTGCAGAATGAATGTGGGACGAATCAGGCACCGCCCTAATGGGACTGAGTAATGAATAAGAATCTGAAAAGTTTAACTTAGTGGACCCTGCAGAAACCACTTTCTTACCCCCGGATTATTTCATCTAATTACTCAGTTTTGCATGGGCACCCCGATTTCCATCAGGAGCATAATTTGACAGTGTAAATCTGTTAAATGAGTTAACAGTTCTATACGTACTACATAAAATACGTCATTATAGCAGGCTGTTCATTGTCTCTTTTACCTGCAGCTGTAGTGGGAACGTACTTCAGTGCATTTACTCAAGCACTGTACTTAACTACAAATTTGAGGTACTTCTCTGGAGTGTTTTCTTTCCATGCCACTTTACAGTCCTACTTCATGGCAATTCATAGAGAAACATTGTTCTTTTCACTCCACTCCACACTCCATTTGACCCTTCACAGCCACCTGCCAGTGTTACTGGTCTGTAAAATACTGTAGCCGCTGTCATATGTTAAAAATAGATAAAAGGTTAAAAAATTAGTTAGCAGTCCTATCAGTAGTACCACATTAAATACTTTTATATAGCAGGCTATTCACTGTCTGGATTATCAAACTAATTATAAAGTATAGTTATTTTCTAATTTTGATTGTTGATTGTTGTTTGCCTTGTAGTGTTTGTTACATTAAACTTTCTGTCACTTATCATTATCAAGAAAATGCTCTGAAGAAATATTAAGTGAACCAAAACTGAGAATGTGTTATTAAGCAAAGTTGCCATCCATCACCCTGAACCTGAGCAGAGCTCAGAGGTCTGTTTGTGCTCAGTTAAGATTTGACATCCTGCCTTTTGTTGTGGAAACTTGACACACGAATAGACACTCATTGCCAGAGGACAACAGAAAGTGTCCTGTGTGATTTCGATGAGGTTGACAATGAAATGCATTTTATATTCTACTGTTCATTCTATCATCATCTTAAATTATATTTGAGAGTTAAACTTTTCCTTAAAATCTGAGGGCATTGTCTCCTTGAGATGAATGTAGAGACCATTTCATGTTTCTATACACTCAGTAGCATTGCGTTATACTGACTGGTGTTTCTATTATTATGTTCACCCTATTTATATCAGTGAGGTTAGATTAAATAACAAAAATACTTCTTTATATCATCACCACAAACGACATCCTCCAAAATAATTACACAGTTGAATCAACTCTTCCCCAAAACAGTTTCAGCAAAAACAGAACAGTATTGTAATGAAGGTAGGATTTATTGCAGGATTGTTGTATTAGACTGCATTAGTTTTCTCTATGTGTACCTAAAAAACTGCCAACTAAGTTTACAAGACATTTGACATGGTTCAGTTTTTGTTAAACGCCCACATTCAATGCACGAGAGTGTTCAGATTAGATCTGCTACAAAGTGTATGCCTACAGTATCATGTATTATCTTCCTTTCTTTGTTTTCTTTCGCCTATGCTGAAAGTAATGTAAGCAGTATTTTGTAAGCTCATGTGGTCTGGGCACCTGAAATATTCACTAAATAATTGGGAGAGAGAGCAACTGCCCTGCAGACTCACTGCATGTTGATTTTTGGTAATTTAATTAACTGCACATTTCTTAAGGAATTTCAACCTCCTGAATACAATTATATATCAAGGGCGGCAGTGCAGCTGATTTAGCTAATTTCTGTCCCGTCTTGCAGGACATGTGCCTACATGGTACATCTTTCAAAATAAAGTGCTTTACCAACACTGGAGGTACAATAGCAAATATTTGCACACAGATGCCGCCTAATAGGTTAATCCGGCCATGCAGTCTGTTGCCTGCAGCTTCAGTGCACTAAAGCCCATTAATATGTTTTGATGCTCAGGTGTAGCCTTCATCACTGGGGCAGCCCTCTCCCCCACCCTCGAGCAAAACGAACCAGTGCGCATGCGTGGAACATTCGATCACTGTTGGTGTAGCTAACGGCTAAGCTACGGGTCCAGCCAACATGGAGAGGAAAGGTAAATCTTTACACCGACACTTCGCACACTGTATGAGCAACGTTGGTCTGTCTGTGAGTGTGTGTGTGAGTGTCGGCGCTGCCGTGGATGTCACAAATGTAAAGTTTAGCCGAGCTGCATGCATTCAGATGTTGGTTTAATTGAACGCGTCTGTCACGCACTGTTGAGCTGGGGCGAGCTGCGTTAGCTCTCCAGACGTTAGCTTTAGCTTCAATGGGACATGCCAGGATTAGCGAGCCGCGTTCAGCTTTCTAGCTCTGTCTGTTTTTATACGCAAGCTAAAACACCGACAGCGTTCACCAGCTGGTGCTGTATTAACTGACTAGCTAACCACCAGGGTGTGTAAAATCACTTAACGCCACACAAACATTGCAGTCTTGACATGAACGGTTACCTTTATAGGTAGCTCAGTGATGTAACTTATTGTTAAATGGTTTCCAGTATCAAACTGAGTGACAGATGCACCGCAGTTGTGATTTAAATACTGGTATTTGCAGAAAGACGATATAACACAACGCATAATAACCCGAGTATGTCAGCTGTAAGGTGAGGTAGTAGTATCATTTACCTCAGTGTCATCTTTTTTTGTCTTGAGTGTGAGCTGGAGATCAAACGGCAGCTGTAGACAATGAAAAAAAATGTCACTGGTTTCTCCTGACAGTTTTGGCACTCCAGGCGAGGAAGAAGAGGGCGAAAGCAAAGAAGACCAGCAAAAAGTGAGTGTTTACCCTAGTTCAAACTCATCGTCTCCTCGTGTTTAACATGATAACCTCATACTAGTGTGCATTTTGTCAGTCGCTCTCGGTCTGGTGGTTGTTTGTTGCAGATTTATGACACATGTGTACATGGTCCAGACGTTTAGATCTGAAACTGACAAAAATACCTTGGCTGCATGCTTGCACTCTTACTTTCTTTTGGTCTGTGCATGATCCAGAGATCAAGAAGGAAAAGACTTATTAACATATCTCAGAAGAGTCATGGTTTCCATAGTTTCCATTTTTTCATGGGGTGAAAGGGAGAGTAGCGTTAACCATAAAGCTTCAAACAGTGGTTTTAGTAAGATGCATGTTGTAAGCTGTCTGTATATATGAAGGAAACTACCCAAAGGCCATTTCCTGCTATTAAAAGAATTTATAAGTGATTCCATTAAGAAAATGCAACATTTAGGGATTAAAATATACCGTTAATACCGTTCAAGCGTTGGTCTCCTATACTGATTGTTTGGTGTACCTAACAATCTACTAATCATGCCATCAGTGGCGTCCTCCGGAGTCTTACATAACAGCCTGTGCTATATTTAAAACGAGAGAATGAAGAAGCCCACATCAGCCCACCGAAGCATGGTGTTTCACTGAAAACAGCACTATTGCCGATACTCACCTCCTGACAGTGTTATCTTCATGGCTTGCATATCCATTAGGTGTAAGAATCCTATGATAACCTAGAAACTAGAGCAGAGTGAGCAGGCTATAGTTGAATTAGATAGATAGATAGATAGATAGATAGATAGATAGATAGATAGATAGATAGATAGATAGATAGATAGATACAGTTGCCTTCACACCCAAAGCAATAAGCACTGGCAAAGAAGAATAGGAGCAACCACTCAAAATTATAATGGTTTTTTTTTTTATACTAATTGGAGTTGTCTGGCTCCACATTTAAGTAATGATATTCCTGTCGTTCATCCCTGTCTTCATTCTTTGATAGTTACTGAAGGGCTGAGACTGAGTATGAGAACTGTGAAGATGAATTAATAGTACCAGTTCTGATTGCTTCCTACAAATGTGTGATTATTACAAGATTTGCAGTAATGCTCGAGTAGCGAATGCATTTCAAGTGGAAACACCATCATTAGAAGGTCAACATTCAGCTAAATGAATTCAGTAATTAATTGCAGTTGTTTGTTCTGTCACTGGTACACAAACATGCTTAAAACCTCTTAAAACCCAAATAACCGTGTCAGGCATGAATTTGCAGATTATGTGGAAACCAACAGCCCATTTGTGTGACACTACAGACCACTTCAGGAATTTATTTGAATGTGATCTCAGCTCTCTTGGCTCCCATAGTGATGAGTAGTCTTAATCTCCTCTGTGGAGGAAGTAACATCAGGCTTTTAAGTTAATATTAGCCACTGAACTGCTGGCGAACACGGATTATGGGATGTTACACATATATACACAGAGAAAGTGCTCACATCCCAGTGCCATATTGCTATTGTTATGTGTACTACTGCAAAAAATGACTGAACATGTTGTTCTGAGATGATCTTTACACATTAGTTGTCAAAAATGCCCAGTTATGCTTTGTTGAAATGACAGAACTGCTATATTTATATTTAACATTTAAAGATTTGTATGACTAAATTAATGAAACCTCAAATGAGAGTTAGATGTCATTAAATATCAGAAGTACTTTCCCTCTGTATATCACCCAGGCCATCCTTCATACACTGATACCTGTTTTGATAAATGTTTTAGTTGCAGTTATTGTCAAAACACCAGTAAATGCACATTTAAAAAAGTCTGCACACAGTTATCCTATTATTTGACATGGATTTCAGGCCTAACTCTTTCTTTGTGTTAAATGCCATTAATCGTACATTAATCAATATTTTTAAAAAAATCATATTTGAGAGCATCATTTGTTTGTAGTAGTCTACAAAACGTTGGGAAATATTCTTAATAATAATTTCTAAAGATCTTAGTTGAGTCTTCTAAGACTCGCTCTAGATGGACTTTGTCTCTTCCATCTGACAACCTGACTTAATGACAAAATAATTGAGCTTTGTAATTGTGGGACATCAGTGGCACACAGGCTTGTGCCTTAATCTTTTTCTTGATGATGATGTTCATATATTTCTCTCCTTTTAATCCAGGTGCAGTTTAGTTGTCTTGCTTCTGTCCCCAGTGATTTATTATGGAGTATGCCAAGCACTGAAGTCCTGATTCAGCAGTGTTTATATTTTCCTACATAATAAAGATACATAGCAGACATTTAGCCTAAAATGGGCCTGCAGTAAAATGAGTACAACCATTCTTATTCAGACATGTCGACATCTCCATAGCTGTGCATTAAGTAATGTGCCCTGCAGCACAGACTTCCTTAAATGTGTCCTACAGTGTCTTTAAGTGTGAGATCTGTGGAAGGAGGACTGTCACTGTAGATCTGTTGTGGCAGGAAGGTTTTGACAGGATTTTTAACAGGCTCTCTTTATGGTTCGAGTGAATGAAATGTAGAGGTTCAGATGCCTTTTTCAATCATCAGCAGCTCTTTAAAGGCATGGTACACGTGAAAAATATTTTTATAAGACAGTTTTTATTTGCTTGCATTGCTCGCTTACAGTCTGTGTCAATCTGATTTGTTCTGTATTTGTTTGTTAAAAAAAAAAAAAAGACATGCATCAATAAAAAACTACCTTGACTGGTTTCAACACCTGTTTTGATGATTAGCTCTGGATATCCAAACGTGTAGCTTGAATTCAGTTGGTTAGGCCAGAACAGAAACATTCAGGCCAAACCAAGACACTTAAAAGCAGATATAGCAAAGCTTGAAACATAATTCCTAGGTGATGATTCAAATTAATATCCTGTCACAGGTTTAAAGGCTAATGTCAAGGTTTTAAAGATTTGGGTGTTGTTAAATTAATAGGCAGATGTAGGCTAATGGTTAACATACTCCTGAAAAGACGTAGAACATTTTTTGTTACCCTTGTGAAACATTTGTTAAATATGAACACATTTCTGTTGTTAAATGACAGGTAATTGGTAAGAAGTGCAGCAAAGGTTAATATTCAAAGAATTTCTGTCCTCTGGCAGGAGAAAAATGTTAGCCACTGTGTTCCTGATGAAGTCTATGATGGTTGGTGTGTTTGTCCATCAGGCAGCCAGCCAATCCCAGAGCTCGACAGCAGCCTCAGCTAGAAGCCTCGCCTCAGGAGCCTGAAGAACCTGAGGAGATCCTCGGCTCTGATGATGAGGAACAGGAAGATCCTAATGACTACTGCAAAGGTGAGTCTTGTCTTGCTCTGATGTTTGCACACACAATATAACTCAATTACTGTGAATAACCAGAATAAAACATTTGTGTTAAGTGATTGCATGGTTTTCTGTAAATACTCCCCCAATTACTCAGTTATGCCAGTTAATTGACTTAATTTAACTTTGATAACCTAGTTAAGGTGAGTATATGGGAGTTACAGTAAGATCACGATCAGTTATTACATGCACTGTCTTGTCTATGGTTGTTGAACTGCCTAGTTAATCTGCATGTTCTTCTCTTCTAGGTGGCTACCACCATGTGAAAGTAGGAGACCTTTACAACGGAAAGTACCATGTAATCCGTAAACTGGGCTGGGGACACTTCTCTACCGTGTGGCTGGCCTGGGACATCCAGTAAGAGAAAAGCTTTATTGCATATTTTTCACTGCACAGTATCAGTGGAGATTGTTGTGGGAGGACCTCGTACAGTGCTTCCTGTTAGCGAACGCTTCTTGCTCTGTGGTTGCAGGGTGAAGAGGTTTGTTGCAATGAAGGTGGTGAAGAGTGCGGAGCACTACACGGAAACAGCAGTGGATGAGATTAAACTCCTCAGATCTGTAAGTAGCTGAGCTCACTGCACACAAAGCAGGACATAGAACACATACAGCACAACAAGACATTGTTTCTAGTGCAAGCCTTTACAGAGTACATACTGTATAACTGCATGTACAGTACTGTCTAACAACTTTCAGCATGTTAGGCATGTGCGTTCAAGCAGTATTACAAGCAAGTGTAAATCCTGATTGTTTGGGTTGCATTGTTCCCTTGCTTTTTCCTCAGGTAAGAAACTCAGACCCCGATGACCCTAACCGGGAGATGGTGGTCCAGCTGCTAGACGACTTCAAGATCTCTGGTGTCAATGGAACTCGTATCTTTTACAGCCAAATAATGCAGATTCTTCCTGGTCTTTTATGACTCCCATTAGATGTGTTTAATTCCTACTTTCTGCTGGAAAGACTAAAACTTATTAATTCTTAGGAAAATACTCAGGGAAAGGATAATTCTTTCCCTTGGTGTCAAATGTAGCTAGAAAGCACGAGTACAAGTAACAAAGTAAACAACAGGTGTCGGCTGGACTAAATGGAACCTTGTGTGTCCCAAACAGACCTCCACCTATCACCTAACCATATAACACTTTGGCTGAGTAAGATCCCCTGAATGCCACAGGGATAGCTATAGCTGAGACTCCTTAACAAAACTGTAGTGTTTGCACTCCCATGACCTGCCCTCTTTTCAGTATAAATAATGCTTCTCCTCATGCAGGTGAATGACCACAGGGCCTCCACATGTTTAGGAAATCATCCTCCCCTAATTGGTTTTCAGTTTGGCTTTGCTTGTATTGCCCTTAGAGATGCACCAAGCTGATCCCAAGCATCAGTGTCGAGGCTGATCCAGGCATATCGAAATGGCTTATTATTGGCTTAAATTTTTCAAATCAAAATCTGATCCCTTCATTACTGTACTCTGCTGGGTTTTGTCCACCTCAGCCTGTTCATGTTGCAACTCCTCTGTTGTAAGATAGCTAGCCTATACAGTGCAGCATAGCATTGCATAAATCAGTGAAAATAAGCGCGTGAAAATGAAATATATACAAATTCACTGAGCTCTGATGCTAATAATCATTAGAAAAGTGGTGTAGAAAACATCTCACAGCTACTCATTTTTAGCCGGTGTCACTTTCAGTGCTTAAGATGACACACATTGCCGATGGTACGTCATATCAGGTGTCACTGATTAATGTTAACTTGGTCAGTAACTCAATGACAGGCCTAAATTAAACTTGGCTGTTTTTTGATTTGTGTGCTTTCTGCACGCTGCTGTCAGTACTTCTCAAAGATATTTTGTGAGGGAGGAACCTCCTCTCTGTAACACTACTGTGCAACCACAAGTGAAGTGTTTCTTTGGGTCCATCAAATCCACCAGAGTGAGATGTCTTCTTTCTAGTGTATTGTGGGATGCCTTTGTCAGGGATGGCATTCTCCCAGCTGAACTTTGATTCATATAATATCAATGATTTAAGCTCATAGACTTTATATTTTTGAACCATTACCTTCAGTATGTGGATCAAGAAGCTCATAAAAAAATAAGGTGTGTGAGATTAACCAGTCCGCAGCTGTGTTATTTCAATGTGTCAGATACATAGGATATTTAATCAACTATTAAGTAACATAAATTGCATTGTTACTGTCTTGACTACTGTGATCTTCAGATGTCTGCATGGTGTTTGAGGTGTTGGGGCATCACTTATTAAAGTGGATAATAAAGTCCAATTACCAAGGACTGCCTCTGCCGTGCGTGAAGAGCATTATAAAACAGGTAATCCACAGTGACACACCTTTTGTATGCAGATTACTCGTGATGTAGATTCAGTCACAGCTTCCACTAGTTTAAAGCAGCCATGTAGCCTCCAGGCTGTATGATGGGTGGAAACCGAACAGTGCATACAAACAATGAGCAAGTCAGACCTGCTTCTTGAAAGATGGACTGAGAAAAATTGTTAAGTGTGTTTGCATTTTTTGAGCCACAGAGCTTTTGTAATGGAATGAGTAACTTGTTCAGTAATATTGATTCATTATATATACGTTGCCACTAAGCATTACTGCTTATGCACTCTTGGATTACTGATTTTACATAGTAAATTATTACCAAAAATGGCAAATGACAAGAATTTTATTTTGTTTTTGTTTGCTCACCTTGGCTGCGTTTGTGTCCCTGTCAGGCACATGTCTGTCAGCCGTTTATTTCATTTATTTTAACTGTCTGGAAACCCAAAACGAGACATAGAGAAAAGGATATTGAAATATTAAAAAGTGTTTATTTCAGTTCAGCTCAAATGTTTAAATTTTACAATCAGATAATCATTTTCCGTGCGTACATTTTCCAGGTGCTTCAAGGCCTGGACTACCTGCACACAAAGTGTCAGATCATCCACACAGACATCAAGCCAGAGAATATCCTGATGAGTGTCGATGAGCCTTATGTCCGGAAGCTCGCTGCAGAGGCCACAGAGTGGCAGAGGGCTGGGGCACCTCCTCCTTCTGGTTCAGCAAGTATGAGACACACAGATGCACACATGCATGTTCTTATGTACATTCATGAGCACAGTTTGTACTCATCTGATATTCTCTTTTCAGTAAGCACAGCACCCGCTCCAAAACAGGTAAAAACCCTTTTAGTATTTACTTTTTGCACAGGACATCAGCCTCCCACATTTCAGTATAACACAGTCCCAAAAATATGCAATGAGCTCAGTTATCAATGAGCACCTCCTTTTGTTTCCTGTGATCATTTCTGACAGACTGTAAAAATGTCCAAAAACAAGAAGAAGAAGTTAAAAAAGAAGCAGAAGCGTCAAGCTGAGCTGCTGGAAAAGTGCATCTTGGACCTGGAGGAAATGGAAAAGACCACAGAGACACGATATGAAGATGATGATGAAGATGAGGATGCACAGTCTCCAAAGGGACGGGTGTGCGCTCCTCTTAGACAGGTGTCTCTTCAGGAGCTAGGAAATGAGGAAACAGGGGGTAAGAAGCCAAAATCACAGGAGTAATATGTGTTTCTCAATTTGTTTCTTTTTTTACTGATGTTAGTTAAAGTACTGTTGTGGTTGTAATGCAGCAATAAAATCCCTGGTATGAGTCATTTCCAAAAAAGAATTGTCATCTGTCCTGTCCTTACGCTATCAGAGAGCAGTGTGCATGCAGACCTCATGAGGGAGGGACCAGAGGGGCTGTCGGAGGTGAACTGTAATGGCCATGTGGAGGTGGAGCAGAGACGGTCCCAGTGGAGGGACGAAGACCAACACAATGGCAACGCAGAGCCCTCAGAGAAATGTGGCAGTCAGGAGGAGCAACACAATGATTCCCCTGTCCACCCCATCTCCAACGGTGTGGACTCTGTCGATGTCAACGAGCTGGACACTGAGACTGAAGGCAGGGCCGCTGACAGCAGTGGAGTTACTGAGAGACACCTTCCTGTTGGGCTGGAGGAGGGAGAGCTTGAACAAACAGTTTTCCAGGAGGAGGGAGAGGATGGACCTGACTGTCAATACAGAAACCAGGATAGCCTGAGAAACGGTCAGTCAGCCAAAATCAGTACATCTACAAACAGCGAGAAGGCTGAGCCAATACAGGCTGGGCCATGTGAACTTTATTGATTCTTAAACTCTTTATTTATAAGATTTTTAGCCCATCCTTATGTGCCTGCCTCCTCCTCCTCCCCCCCACCCCCCTCTCTCTCTGTCTCTGTCTCTCTCTCTCTCTCTCTCTCTCTCTCTCTCTCTCTCTATCTCTCTATCTCTATCTCTATCTCTCTCTCTCTCTCTCTCTCTACTCTGATGTAGGCAAGCTAACAGCAGGATCCCTGTTAGTTAACCCCCTTGAGCCACTCAATGCAGACAAGATCAAGGTCAAGATTGCAGATTTGGGAAATGCATGCTGGGTGGTGAGTAGTCTGCTAATGACCTGAGGGATTTCCTGATTAGGGATGAAGCCTTGCAGCGAGGGACACATCCAGTGTCATCTTGTTACCAAAATAGAAATACTTCAATCTTCTATCTCTTTGTCTTTATACAGTATATAAGTTTATATGTGATATGGTAGATCTGGTTTGGCACAGTTCTCTAGAGTCTCCACACATTTACAATTCTCGAATATATTTCTCCCATTTAAACAGGATACACACTGAAGGCTCTGTTACCTACCCATGTCACAGATTGTTGATTGTTTTAAAGATTTGTTTTCTCTCCTTTGTCAGCACAAGCACTTTACAGAGGACATACAGACACGACAGTACAGGTCCTTAGAGGTGCTCATCGGTGCTGGATACAGCACACCAGCTGATATATGGAGCACAGCCTGCATGGTGAGATTGCACTGAGCATCAACCTGCATTGTATCAAAACTTCAGAAACAAATCATAGTCCAGTGTACCCTCAGTAAATACATCCCTTCATACAGTGTCTTTTCCTGCGTTTATGATGACTGTGTTGTCTCTTCAGGCCTTTGAGCTTGCCACAGGGGACTACTTGTTTGAACCTCATTCTGGGGAAGATTATTCCAGGGATGAAGGTATTTGCTGGGACATCCTCTTCCTGTCCATTTTCTTTTTTATCCAGTAATTATTGCACAGGATTAGTCCTGTATTTAGCTGTGTTTTTGAAATGTATGCTTCACTGGTAAGGTAACTTTTAACAGTTATTGCTACTGTGAAAATCTTCATGATGTTTTTCTTGTTAAAGTGTCCCTTATTAGTGCTTTCATTCTCATCACGAATTGTTTAATTGAACACTCGAATAAGAATTTCACAGTGAGCATGGCAAGTTGTGACGTTCACTGCAAATGAATGTGCAGTTTGCACAATGAGTTGCAGTGCACTTTGCTTAATTTTTCACAGCATTAATACTTAAATGAGGTACTCCATTACAGTGATTCTCAAATTTCGAAGAAATACAGATGTGAATCATGTGATTTGAGTCCCAGCATTCCTGTGTTTATGTCCTCTTTAACACCTCAAATCACATTTTCTGCCACACTGCACTGGAGACGGGGCCATCTCCTCATTTCCCACTTCACCTTTCTTCACCTCCTCACCACTCACTCTCCACGTTTCCTTGTTCTCCTCCTCATGCTTTCTTTATGTAAATGTTGGCTCGCTGCATAGCTTGAAGCGTCTGTAATGTCTTGATTCTGCCGCAGCATGTCAGGTTTGTGCTTAGATTCAGCCTTTAGCTTATTGGCACGTGTCCCACACCTGTGGAGCGACTTTTTCCACCTACAGTACATGGGCTCATAAGTCTGTTGCTTTTTATTCTACCACTGCTTTTCTGTTCGGTGACTGTCCTTTATTGGGCTTTTTACTAATCACTCATCCTGTATCAGAATCTGCAGTAAGTGTTTTAGTGCAAATGGCTTTGACAGCTGTGCTTTAAGCCTTGTTTTAAGCCAGATTCAGCCTTAGTGGTTTGTTTTCATATAAGAAAGTGAATGGCCTACATGTGTTCAAATGTTTGTAAGTGTGAAAAAACAAAACAAAACACAGGTTTCTCATACCTTCTTGTCATACTAGGCTGTCATCATCCGTTGTTTCTAATACATTGTTCCACATGACCATTTGCCATCTCTCTCCCATCCCCTCTCCCATTTGCCATCTCATCTCATCTCTCCAAACCCGTTTTCCCCATGACTTCCTATATTCCCTCTCCTCCTCTGATGTGCCTCATTTCCAGACCATCTTGCTCTCATGATAGAGTTGCTTGGTAAAATCCCTCGTCACTATTCTCTGAGTGGGAAATACTCACAGGAATACTTCACCAAGAGAGGTATGCCACCCCTCTGTCTGTGGCCCTCTGTGGGAGCAGTGGTGGACGGCGGGGAGAGGAGTAAAGGCTTCTGTCAGCACATTCAGATCTACCAAAGCTGTTGGTGTGCGCAGGCCAGTGAGCATAATAGTCAATACAGACCAATGATTGTCTGTTACTTTGAACAGTGCCATCAGACATTGATTCAAGTGTCAGTAGTTCTGCCAAAGAGTGCCTGGCGTAGGTACATTCAGTGCCTCCTTAGTTGTAGCCAGAGGATTTGGCTGGATACTTGACACTGTTGTGATCACTGTTGGGCAATTTCTTTTGACTTTGTTTTTCCCCTCCATGGGGGAGTCCAGAGTGTAAGGTCAGCCACGGGAGTGGTGATAATTCCACCATAGCTGAAGTATGAATTTGTCATTGTCATTTCAATTTGTCTGATACCTTCATTTCTAAGGTATCCCTCATAATTATCCCTCGGCCTCTCAAATGATCCGGCCCATGTACGTGCTGTCAGCCTGACCCTGCTCTTTCTCAGCCCTCCATTCACACACCCAGAGTTGGGCCTGTGAGTGAGACACTGTCTGATGAATCTGTTGTCTTGTCTGTCTTTCCTTCTCCTCTTGCAACCGTGTAGACCATATAGCGCTGATCATTGAGCTGCTGGGGAGTGTCCCACGCAAACTTATAATGACCGGCAAATATTCCAAGGATTTTTTCACCAAGAAAGGTAAAACAAAGTATCAGTGTCGAGATTGGAGTTTTTAGAGCGAGAGTTGTCTCTCTGTCTGTCCAGATCATAGTCGTAGTCAGCTGTTCTTATTTTAATGTATGCTGGTAAGAACCTTTCGAACATAAAATATAACCGCTCAAAAGAAATACCTGTTTGAAAAACATGTTTACAGTGAAAAAGATGACATATTTCCTGTATGTAATATCTAGATATTTAAAATGCATGTACCTGATGATTTAACTATGATGACTTAACTACCTTATTGAACTGGGTTCACACACGGTTAAGCGTTGTGCTCTGCTCCTTAATGGCTCTCTGATTCAGTGTTGTCTGACTGGGTTGTCTGCAGGTGACTTGAAACACATCACAAAGCTGAAGCCGTGGGGACTGCTGGAGGTGCTGATCGATAAGTACGAGTGGCCCCGAGCTGAAGCGGAGTGCTTCACTGACTTCCTGCTTCCCATGCTGGAGCTGATCCCTGAGAAGAGGGCCACCGCCGCAGAGTGCTTGCGCCACCCCTGGCTCGCCCTCTAGTGGAAACCTCCAGCCTTTGCACCTCCCCTCCCTCCCACTTTCTCCAGAGACTGCAACAGATCACTTTCCAGTTTGGGCATATCAGAAGAATATTTATTTCTCTTTTTGCTTTGTTGTTTTGGATTTCTTATGTTCATGTTATTGAGCTAATGCTTCTGTGTATGTTTGCTTTGTATTTGTTGGATCTTCTCTCGGTGTGATGACGTCGGGAACCCAGTGGATTATATTTCTTTGTGGTTACGTTGGCTCCAACTGCTGTGCTCTGTTCACCCATCCAATTAAGCAAACCTGTTATTGTACTGCTAGTGACTCGTCCTTGTTTGTTACACTCCTGCACTAAAACCCAAACAAACCAAGGATATGTAGCCTTTATTGGTCATTTTCGTCCCCTTAAAAAAAAGACACGCTATCCTTTTTTTTTGTACATTTTCATTAGTGCTGTGTTCCTTTTTTTTTTTTTTTTTTTAAATGAATTACTTTATCTTATAATACACATGTAAGGTATACATTTTGTATTTGTAAAGTAGGTTTAGGGAGTTGCACACTGGGCTGACATTTACATGCTGACTGTGGTGGTGTTCACAGCATTTCTCCAGACAGACTAAAGTAGGTGTTATTATTTAGCCATTACAAATCCGTTGTCACCTGGTATTTAGTGTGGTTAGTTCATTATAATAAATGAGATCTTTCATTCTCATGGGAGGCTGGTATTCTCATACACATTATACAATTCAGGAATATAGTGTTTTAAAGGTTTCAACAAGACGGCATTTTAAGAAGCCCAATTTAAAGGAAAAAAAGTGAAAATAAACTGTATATATCTGTACCAAAGAGTTTGCCTTTATGTATATTACAATTATGTACAGTTTCTAACAAATCTTATATCTTAGCTAAAATTATTTAGCTGGGTAGCTGTGTTTTAATAAAAGCGTATGGAAGATGTGTTCGAGCTCAGTTGTATGTGTGGCCAACTGTTCAATAATATCACTGTTTTTGCCTATGGAATGGTGAGATGGTGTAATGGTGTCTCAGAATTGATCATATCAAAGTAAACTATGTATCTGTTGAGGCCTAGGTAAAAACTAAATTTACATCAGTGTCAGATTCAAGAACATAGACTTTGTGTGAGCCGTCAATTGACAAAACTGTACAACACACCATACAATAAAACAGATGTTCATACAATATGAAACGTGTCAGCCTTGTTTTTTAGAGTTTATTAGGTTTGTGATGTAAAGTACAGAAGTTGAACTCTGCAACAGGACATTCTCCATGCAAAAATAGTTAGTAGGCCCAAAATCATTCAACTCTCCAAAACACAACACATGTATGATGAGCTCAACATTAACATGTTTAGTGAAAAAACAACAAAACTGTGTGCTGTGTGTAGGTAATAGGAAATAGGAAAGTTAAAAAAGTAAAACTGAAAATTCTTCAGTGCTCAGGAAAATGTAATTAAGGAGTTGGTGTTTCCAAGGACAAGAATGGAGTTTTTTTTTAATTCTCATAGCTCTGATATGATTTGTAATAGGCTCTTTGACATGCCACATTAGGGAAATCACAGGTGAAAATAATGAAATGAATGATGGTTGAATTCTGTTTCAGTTTCACTGTCCTGGTATTGTTAATGCTGACTCACTGTCACACTGTCATGATTTACTGGGGACACACCTGTGCTTTTGTACTGTGACAAGAAGGAAAACGTCCGCAGTAAAAAGTCCCACAGGCAGCATTTAGATTCTGCAAACCAAGCTCAACCCTCACCTGCTCCCTCCACCTCAAAGTCATCAGGTAGCAGTTTGTCCTGCCGGTTGCCAAGAGTGAAGGACAGAAATGCCAGGAGGAGGGCGTCCAGGATGCTGATGATGGCCAGGATATAGGCCCAGCGCACCGTGCAGTTCCCCAGGCTGTACTTATCCGTCCTCTGGCCGCACATCCTCTTCACCTCCGGAGAGTCCCAGCCGTCCGGGTAGATCATGCAGCCCATCACCATCAACACGGCTGAGGTGGAAGGAGGACACAGAAATGGCAGAGCCTTGCAATAATTACCCCTTGTGTGCTCTTATTGTGATAAATAATTATGAGGATTTTTTTTTTCTTTTGAGCCCCAAGTGCAGGATATGGGATGATGTACCCCCATAAAGTGCCAAAGGTTTAATTTATGATGCAGCAGGGCAAGAGGATGCTCAGTGGTGCTGTTTCAATGATGTACTGTTATGAAAGTTCTTAAATGTTAAATGCTCTTCATCATCTGGTAAAGTTTCCTCTGGGTTTTTGCCAAAACTACCGAACAAACCAAGATTAAAATATGAACTCCGCAGCTATATGCAGGTCAAGGAACTGGCAAATTATATACAGGGGTGGAAAGTAAAGAGTAAGTGGATTTACTGAAGAACTGAGATTTCCTTAACATTTTGTGCTGCTTATACTTTGAGTATTTTCATTTTATGTTACTTTATATGTTTTCTTTTTAAATACCACTACATTTGCTTGAAATGTATTGAAGCTGGTTGTTCATTGTTAGGATTAAACCAGTGGTTCTGTTAGGAGGCAGCTCGTGTCAAAACGTTTTTGAGTTGTCAGCGGTTCAGTTGAAGTGACTCTCCTCTAAAGTGATTGACCTCTAAACTATTTGATCATCTCAATCATCTCACGGCCCCTTAGATTTATCTTGTGATCCTTTGGAGGGGCCTGATCCTTAGGTTGGGAACCACTGGACTGGTACCCAACTGCATCTGAGGCAGATAAATGAGCTCCACTTCCAGCGGCTACGTTACGAAAATCTAAAATGCTGCAGACAAATATATAATATATTTTACTATATTTTACTTTAAATCTTATATTTACTACTTCTGTACTTTTACTGAAGTGTTATTTTGAATATATGATTTTAACCTGTAATTGTGTGTTTTTACATTGTTGTATTACTACTTTAACTGAAGTTAAGGATCTCAGTACTTAATCCACCACTGGTTATATAGGCCTTTGCCGCATACTATTGTATATGGCTCGCTTCCTTGGCCCTTGTATGTTTCAGGTGCAAGTTTAGATCAGTTAACAACACAGCAACACCTGATCTTGTTACATGCAACCAAACCACCATCAGAGGTGTCAGGGTCTGGGCTGAAACTGGATCCCTTATTGGCTTCCACAGCGAAGAACAGCACATCAAGAACAAACACACGTCGTGCCTGAAACCAGAGAGGTGAGAAGACGGCTCACGACAGGATGAGTTTATCACCTCACAGGTGATAAAGGACAGGTCTCACTCATCCTTCTGAGTTTTTACGTTAAGGTGCAGACATCTGGTAAAGATCCGAAAGATATTGTTGGATGTGTATTTTCATGACCAAATGTAAAAACTTGAAGAATTTGGATAATTTCATACTGATACTAAAACAAAATATACGGTTTTAGCAGAATAAGTTGTAGAGTCACTTGCCAATTTTGTACTTCTCCAGAGACTGTAACCTTTGACCCTGGCCCAGATATTCTATTTCAAGTTCAGGTTTTTATCACTTGATTTTGTCTTTAAGAGGATAAATAGGATAGTAATCATAATCCCAGTTGGTATCCAGCTTCATATTGATTTACATCCCAGTAAATTTAATTAATTTGATTGGATTTTTAATTTATTTTATTTTGTAAATAAAAAAAATGACCATAAAATAAAACGTGTCCAGAAACTACAAAATAAATTTTGCTTAGTGTTTTTGTTTGCTTAATATAATTACGTTCATGACATTCACATGTAGCTGGTGGAGATGGAGCTTGTTTTACCTACTTTATATGCTGCTGGTTACTTTAATCAATCAAACTCTGCATCATATTTTATGCATGGATCATATCCTTTTATGTAGTGACTATAACTGTCAAATTAATGTAGTCAAGAATTGAGTACAATAATAACCTCTGAAATGTAATGGAGTGCAGTGCAACAAGTGCAAGTGCAACAAGTGCAGAAAAGTGTAGTAAAGTACAAGTACTTCAAAACAGTACTTATTGTAAATGTTGTACCTTCCACCACTGAAGGCCACGCTCTCCCTCACCTGAGGCCAGCTGCATCCATGCACAGATCTTGTAGACGTTCCCGGCACTACAGAAGAAGAACAAGCTGAAACAGACCATGGTGCCAACAACCAGCAGCATGGAGGTCCCGACGAAGAACATGGCAGTCCTGAAGGCCGGTGAAGGGATGGAGCCGAAGTCTAGCGCGCTGCCCTTACAGATGAGCTCCGAGGTCAGCGCGTTGCCGATGCAGTAGTGGAAGAGGCCGAAGTATCCGGCCTGCGGGGTGTTGACGCTGTCCCCGATCCAGTAGGGCTGGATGAAGACCACCACGGTGATGATGGCGAAGCAGATGGTGAACACTGCCCACATGACCCCGATGGCTCGGGAGTTTCTCACATAGTTGGTGTGGTAGATTTTGGCTGCCTCCTGGGCTGGAAGCAGATCCATATTAGCGATCAGAAAGAAAAAAAAAAAGTTTGTGTCGGATTTTACAGCTGTTAATAAACTCTGCTAGCTTTTCTGAAAAACTCTCTGACTTCAGGCCTGTGAAATATGTTGTCGTTGTACTAAATCCATGTGTCCCGAGTCTTGATACACGCCACAACACACACGCGCACAGACACCTGCTGCGGCTGCGAAGGACCCGGCTCAGGATTCAGCACCCTGGACAGCAGCGCACCTTTAATTCATGACGCGAGTCTGACGTCAGACACAGGCAGGTGCAGGACGGTGTGGGATCACACTCTGAAAACGTAAGCGTTTTACTACAGTGGTGGAAAATAACTAAATATTATCTTCACTGTAAATGAGCAAGCTTTTTTTTTCATGCGAAGCTGCAGTTTCATGTGTCTCCTAATTCTTCTATTGGTGGAAAAAATGTTATTGCTACTCATTCAATTTTGAAAATTTAAATAATTGAAAGGTTATGGTACAATCAGGAAATCACCCATTCAAGTTTACTTGTAAGTAAGTAACAGTTAAAATTACAATGTATCTCTTCAGAAGACTACTTTGAATAATAAACAATGCAAAGGATCTTAATTTGTCCCTTTTTTTATTTCAAAGGACGATTATAATTTAAATTTCAACATAACATAATGGGTAATTCCATTATATAATAGTTTAGTGGTGCAATGAGTTTCTCAGTTTGTAATGAGCAGTCAGCAAAAGTTAGTCAGTCATCTATAAATTTCAATAAAATCATTAATAACGGGTTAACATTTGTAACTACGAGTCTGTAGTTATAAATATTAATAAGCTGCTTATAACTGGTTTGGTCCAGATACCCTTCAGCCCTTTTCCCAAAGGTGACTGGACAAACAGTTCATTGGAGGGGTCTCGCTGATGAATTAAATAGCTAAAAAGTCAAAAGTGTCATCTTAGAGGAGGATTTTCCACATCCTGGCAACCCAAACATTGTCCTTATAAAAGGCTTATGACTGATCTATAAAGCATTAGTAAATAGTTTATTAACCATTAATACAGCTGTTAATTATAACTTGATAAGCCTTTATCAGTGGTGCCTAACTGGAAAGTGGCATCCATTTCTCAGATATAAGATATAATATAAAAACTTGGGGTTATTTTTATAATCACACTGCAGTTTTGCCATTATTGTAATTTGGTATAAACTCCATTTGTTCCAATATTTTCTAAATGTCATAATGTGATATTTAGTGAGCTTCAAAAACCCATTGATGTATGGATTCTGACAGTTTGCCAGGGTTTATGGCTGAGGCACAGGAAGCTTAAAATAAAGGCTTGCTGATATTAAATTCAATATTGTTCCAGCTGAGTCTTCATATTGGAGAGCTGCTTATCTGAAAACTTACTGCCAGTGACAGGAACACAATATGGATTTTATTTTGATAAGTTGAAAAAAGAAGAAGAAGAAGAGAGAACACACATGGATGCGTTATGGTTTTTGATTGCTGCTGCTGAGGGTGTTGGGAGTTCAGCTGCATCACAGTGCACTGAACAACAATGAAGATTTTTTTTTTAGCTCAGAAATGGCACATATGTGAAAAACCTAACACTGCACACATGTGGGCAGCTTCAGAATCACACAGCACATTTGTGTTTGCCAAAACCAGCTGGTCTGTGAGGCTTGATACCAAAGCAGAGATCACTCTAATGCTGGTGAGTCCAGCTTTTTATTCTCTCTCTCATTAACTGCTGTTTTTTTTTCCCACACTGATTACTCCGCTGAGGGCTGATAAGTTATGGCAACACCAGAGGTAAATTTTGAAAAAAAAAAACAAAAAAACAGTGACTCTCAAATTTGCTACAGCTCCACTTTTTCATTTATCAGTATACATTTCTAGAATGCCATGTTCAGTTTGGGATGACAGCTATGGCTCGAGGCCGATGGGGTGGAAGGGGTGGGGGGCAGCCGCCATCTGTGCCACTTGTCCTCCGGTCACAGTTGGTAACAAGGAGCTTGAGGGCCTCATACATGACACTATGCCATGCTGTGGATAAACAGTATTCAGGGATGAGTGGTTGTCCCGCTTCCCCAGGGGATCCCTGATGGCTCCCTGCAGCTCAGGAGGTGGGTGGTGGTGGTGGGACAGCCGAGAAGGAAACACCAGCAGCTCTGCCTGAGACGACACAGAGAGAGGGATGAGAGGGAGAGGAGACATCACAATTTAGATAAAAAGGACTAATCAAAACCACTATGTGGATGAGAAATGTGGGGGTTCTGCTTTTGGGTGCTGCTCTAATGAGGCGTAATCCCTGATAAACGTGACAGCTTCTGAGGAGCTCACAGTTTCTTCAGTGATGCCTTGAAGAGAAGGTGTGTAGATGGAAACACACACACACACACACACACACACACACACACACACACACACACACACACACACACACACACACACACACAAACATAGATACACCTTACACTTTCAGGAAAAAAATTAATCTCTTTATTTGTTTTCTGGCATAAAGCCTTGTTTTATAGTCAAAATAATGACAGCCTGTAGTGATATGAGGGAATTAGTGAAATCCACTTTCACTTCTGTTGCATTCAGAACCCCTGGTTGTGAATTAAAAGATAAATCCATGGCCATCTGCTTTTCACCCAGAGCGGTGCTGCTGTGTTGCAACTCCTAAATGAAGATGAAACATGTCTATCTTAAGGACTGATGTGTTGGGTTTATCGCAGACGTTAACACACGGAAAGGAATGAAGCTTTCCTACGACCCTGCTGTTTTTCACCCTCTTTTTCCATCACAGACACGGTCTGACATTAATGGAATAATAAAGGTGTTTAATTGTCTTACCTTGTTACAAATTGAAGAGCACTCGCAGCCTTGATTTTAAAGGTGCCGTCGTCTCCTGAACATAAATTAAAGCTGCATTTCTCTTTTGGTTTACCGAGGAGAATGAAACACTGTTTGCATTGGCTTTTCAGTCACCCCCCCCATGCACCACTCAAAGTTTTTAAGCACTGAAGAGAACAGAAGAGGCCCTTAGCTTTGTTTTAGGTAAGAGAATTTCACTTTGTGCCACAAAACAATTTAGTAAATTTTTGGCAAACTTGAGGATGATGACACTCCATGTAAAAAGTGTCATCATCAAAATATGAAATGTAATCACTTCTGAATATGTTATTTCAAAATGAAACCCAATGAATTTATAGCACTGAATTATTTTACTTTGAAAGTCACCTATCTGATTTGATGTGGTCTGAATTCTCCGCCCACAGAACACAAACTCTGGTGTGGTGCACCAAACGCGAAGCGAATTTTTTTTGCCCCAGCAATATCCTGTTTGCTTACTGGCAGTTACCTGTATTTTAATGTCTCAAAAGTTAAAGTGAAAAGAAGTAATTGACGTTGGAATGAGAGTCTTTAATTACTGCATCATGGACAGCTTCATGATTTACCACCTACATATGAGAGCCACAGGCCTCTTTACACTTAAAGCACTTAAGAGGGTTGAGCATACATCTGGGCTCTTTACCTCCGATGAGCGAGTTCTTAAGCAAACCTGATAGCTGAGCTCCTCTGCCTTGTCACTCTCATACCTCAGGGAGTCAGGTTTGTTTATCCATTTGTTCAATAATTCCTGTGCCTCCCCGCAGTTGAGAGAGGCTGCTGAGACGATCTGCCGGTTTGGTTTCCTGTGCAGTAAATTCACAAGCTACAGAGGCAGGCAAGAGAAAAGCGAAGAGGGATACAGGTAAACACCTTTAACCCGGCTCTCTGCAAACCACAGATCACAGAACACAAATAAAATGATGGATAAGCACACGGTGGAGTGAATGTGGGGTGCTGTGTCTCGCCTTGAAAATGGCATTGAATAGAGGGGCAAGAAGGTGAAAAGCTCCAGTTTCATGAGAGCTTAATACACAAGGTGCAGTGAAGGGTTGGAGGATGTATTATATTCTCACATGTTGTCTGAACCGTTAATATAGAACGTGACTGTAATTTTACCTTCAAAAAGGCAACACATTAAATACAGGATGCTTCAGTACATCCTGGGACCTGCTGTTTTTGTCCCCACAGTGTGTCTTTCCACAGTGTAATAGTAGCAACATCAGTTTTTTTTTTTGTTTAGCTGCATCCCCCATTATTGGTTACCTTGGCAACAGCCTTCTGGGGTTCATATAATCAACACTTACACTACATGCAAAAAATGATATAGTCAGACCGATTCTGTAATAGCATCAGCTGATACTTGTTTTTTTCATGTAAGGATCCCCTGCATCTGTTTATGAAAGCAACTACAATCAATATTGATATATTAATAAAGGATAACATGACTACTTGTATGTGAAAGTGGTTGCTTGAAAGTGGTTGCTTGACGAATCTATGGAGAATCATCACCCAGCTTTTTGAGCATCCTTCCTAAAAGAAGAGTCACTGTTGGACTTAAATTCATGACTGTGCTTGAAACACAACTCCACAGAAATGCTAATGTTGTTCTGTATCTGCTAGACTTGTAAATAAGGTTGCATGAGGTTTAAAGAGACAATTAGTTATCAGTTTAATAAGACTGCGAGGCTGCAAAAATCCGATCAAGTCCATCCCAATCTGAGTTAAAGAAATACTTTAAAATGCTGTTGCTTGTGGCAACTCTAGAACTTGATCAACCCTAATAAGTGGACAAACAAGTAAATGAATTGCTCCTGAAACTGAACACTTATTACTGACTGTGATAAGGTCTGCTGGATGTAACCTGTCATCAGAGGTTATTCAGTGGACTGTATGTGCTATACAGAGGAAACACATGTCTGACATGCACAGAAGGCTGAATTGCAGCACACTTTAAAAGGATGTCTGCGTGTTTCCACAGCTGATGATGAACCACTGCAGATTGTCATTGCTGTAGGAATTAATGTGTATGAATGGATTCAGTCACAAACCATTAAACCTCCTCTGGTCCTTTGTAAAATGGGCAAGTTCTACTTCCTTGTTTCATCATATTTCTCTCCCTAATCCAATACGAGGTGTGTGAGTAAAATGGCCTGTGGCAGTTCTAATAACCTTGGCAGCTTTATTACATTTATGGCCAACTTTCATCAAATGAGCGACATGCTTATTCCTTGATGTGATTAAGGTCTGCTGAGTGCACCATAATGTTTTCCAGAAATGTGACAGATCTTCAATCATCATCACCTTACTTCTGCCGTATTACTGTTTAACGTTATGTGACTCATCTCACCTCCCACCAAAGTGTGTTTGTCTTTGTAAAAGCTGCTGTTTTCAGGGCTTTGGATTCAAAACAAACAACTAGTTCTCACCAAACCTGGGTAGATTTAGATGCCAATGCCAATTATAGATGTAGAAGCATTAACAGTCTTTTAAACTCAGGCACTGATTTCTTATAACCTTGACCCTGATACTGGTTTGAGGAGAATACTAATATTTAGTTAGTATTCATTGAGTGTATTTTTAGTATCCCTTTGTTTTTGTAGTTTTAATCTCACAGGGGTTGTGGGATAATAATATCCTCCTAAACACCTCCTTGTGTTGCATCAGTAACCCTGACCCTCAGCTGTATTGCGGCTTTGTTTCCCTGCAGCAACAATGTGTGAAGATAATGAGCTCTGTGAGTTTAGTGCAGGTGTTGTAATGGTTGCAGCAGCTCTGCCCTGGACAAGAGACGAGCAGCCACATTTTTGTGCTGCTCTCCGAGCAACAGCTTGCGTTCACGGAACAGCCCACACCTTATCTTCCCCTCCCTGATGTCTGACCCTGCAGTAATGTTGTCTCACCGTCCTTACGGCAGTGCTGCTTCATAGATGCTTGTCCAGTCGGCTCTCAGGCCAATTTTCTTTCATCCCGTCTCTGGTAGGAATCAGCTTGGTTTGGCAGCAGAAAGCAGGAGGTGATCCAGGACTCAGCCAGACGCGTCTTGTTATTTCAAACAGAGAAAAGATGCACAATGGGCTTTCAAACCTTCAGCAACCCAACACCACTGTATTTGGGATAACTGAAGCATCCACCATGGTTACAACTCTTGGAATGTATGTTTGATGTCACACTAATGAGATTTTTTCCCTCCCTCCAGTACAGACATTCATCCCTTGTGCAAATAAAGAATAAATGAAAACACAGAAAATGCCTCAAAGTGGTTTTCCTCTGTGTTTGTGAGCTCTCATTGCCTTGATGAAAAAATCTTTTATTAGCCAAGATTGTCCAAGAGGGGGCACTATGCCATTAAGTGTATTGAGTGTACGCAGTTATTAGCGTGTATGCACAGAGGACAAATTAAGCAAGTACTCCTCCCATACTTCCACTGAAACAAACAGCCAGATGAGGAACAGACCGTCCCTGTCCTCTCTGTTCACATGTGTATCTACATACAGGGATTACACAGATTCATTGTATAGATTGACAGTCCTGTAGTATAGATTGACAGTCCTTTAGTTTTTTTTTTTCTACTTTCTTGCAGATGTTATCTTTTGATGTTGAAAAGGACCCTGGGTGTATTTTATATAGTTCCTTTGTGGTGTGATTCTCTTTGAAGTAGCTATTGAATCCTCCAGAGTGATTGTATAAATACACAAAATCTTCACTCACATTGATGTTAATATTCAAACATCTGCTATAGGAGTCATTCCCTCACTGCCTCTTTCTCTCTGTCTTTGCTCCTCATATGGAGCTGTGAGTAATGTGTTTATTTCCCAGACATTTTGCAGGCGCACCTTTTTGTTTCTGGGACCAAAGCCCAGTGTGTGTGTGAAAATGATAGCAAGTGTTAGATGAGGGTCATCATTCAGTCCTCTTGACAGACTGAATCCCTGTGAAAACACTGCCGCCACCTTTCCCCTGTACCCAGCTGCTACCTGTGCGACGACACCGGCTTCATCTCTGAGCTCACACGCGCTGCATGAGATATCAGGTAGGGGTGCAGTTATGCAAGGGCACGCGTGACAAGGAGGCATATTTATCTCGGGGGCGAATCTCATCACTATTCTTTCCCTTCTAACCTCCCTTGGTTGACTCGGTGGTGTGCAAAGACCTGAGGCTCTGAACTTTGATTGCGTGTGTACGCTCTCAGTTGATTGATTAAAGAAAACGCACCCATAATTTCAATCATGATGTTCAGTACCCTTTTGAAATGCCACAGTCAATATGTCTGTCAGGTGCCCTGAACAGAGATGAGGGGGTGCCACCAAACAGCAATGAATGCTCTGTCTCTCTATTCTTGTAGGATGTGCTAATTTAGCTTTTTATATGTCATTTCTTTGTCAGAGCAAATGTGTTCACTTTTAGACTGTCACTGCATGTGTCTCAGAGAGTGTCTGTTTTCAGTTATTGTATGTGTAAGTGATGCTCCAGAAGTTATATAACCTTGTAGCAGAAGTGATAGGACGAAGCCCCATCCCCACCCCAACAGTAAAATTTGGGGAGGCGGTTCTGCCAGAGCTGTGAGGAAATTCTTGCTGTTAATTGGACTGTGAAGGATTTTTACTGCAGATTCAGCCCACTCTCCATGTCACCCTTGTTCTTCTGCTAGTTCACACCATGGATTGTAAAAGGGTTTTAGTTTACAGCCTGCCCTCAATTTCTCTCTCCCTCTGTCTCAGCGTGTGCCGTGAAATATTCTCACCGTGCGGCCTCTGCTTTTACTATACAAGACATCAGTATATTTTACCGTTCTGTAAGCTACTAACCGTAAATGATGCCAGACATGCACTGACAGACGTCAGACAAACTGCCAGTTTGGAAAGCTGCTTTTTCTAGAGAGTTAGATGAGAAGATTGATACCTTTCTCATGTTTGTCCACATGAAGCTAGAACTTGCAGATGATGATCTTAGGTCAGCACACAGACTGGGAGCTTGGGGAAACAGCAAGTCTGGCTCTGTCCAAAGTAAGCCCCCTAATTAACACATAATGTTGTGTTTGTTTAATTTGTAAGAAAAAAAAAAGTGCAGAAACAAAGACAGGCGCTTATGTGCTGGACTATTTCTTGGCTGGGCACAGTCACTTCCTGGAATCTTGATGTACCTCTGAGGTTGTCAGACAACCAGCAGACACTCCAGGATGTGCTCCAGTAAAATTTGGAGGTGAAGGTAGGTGGATTTTTTTCTTTTTCTTTTTTTTTAACCTTTGAACAAAGCCAGACTGTTTCCAACTGTCAGTTTTGTCAGACTGTGATTGGGTGGGTAAAAATGGTTTTGGATGGCTAGTTACAATTTGAGCTGCTTTTTGTATTATTTGGGCAGTTTCCCCAAAACAGATAGTGAGCCCATACTCCAAAAATTGATCCCTCCTCTCCTCCAAATAAATATCATTAACATATATATAAATAGAAATTGTATTGTATTGTAATTGTAAAGAATATAACAGGGAAGCTCTGAGTAAATGGATGAAAAACCCAGTCTGAGATCCACAAGAGGAAAAAAAAGGTACATTTATGATAATTGTGTGGCTTTGAGTCTTTTGCTGGGCTACTTCGGTGTCAGTCATATCTGGAGACTCTGCTCCCTGCTTCCAGCCTTTATGCTAAGCTAAGCTAACCAGCTGTTGATTACTGCACAGACATGAGAGATCTAATGAGATCTCCTCTGAGCAAGAAAGCAAACAAGTGTGTTTCCCAAAATATCGTGATCGCCTTTAAGAAAAAATAGTAAAAGCTTTCTTTAGATTTATTTATTGTGTTGTTGCTGTTTGTTGTGTTCTCACTGGAGCTGCCTCAGCACCATCTGCAATTTCTTTTCATGCTCTGCAGAGTCCTTTGTGCATTTCATCGTGGGACAGGAGAGCCCATCAACAGCACACTCAAGAATGAAGTGGATTTACGGAGCATGCTGATGTCTTTGAGCACACTTAATGTTGTTACTTTACAGGTGTAGATGCACACATACTCAAAACCCTGTTAGCATTAATGTGCAGCATGGAACTGGGGCACGACCGCTGTGTCTTGCTCTCTCTTCTTTACACATGCGCTCACTTTTTCAAGAAGGCGGTTCAGATGAGCGGCAACCAAACAAACACTGATGAAACAGGGACAGATGATGATGCCAGTTCATGTAAACCGACTGTAAACCAGGATGAGAGTGAGTGGATCGAGCTTCAACGCCGTTACTGGGTATGAAAAGAAATTTCTCTCCCGTACATTTGGTACTGCTATCCTTTCTTCAAAGTGTAGTTTGCCTCTAGTAGAGATTTCTGTAGATTCATAGTGGCTTTGTGAGTTGATTTATCACAGTAATGGTGGTGCAAGCAGAAAAGAGCACGGAAAAACCAGCTGAGTTTTAAATCACTTCACACCGCTGGGTGTTCAGCCATTAACTGCTTCTCTTCTATCCACAAAGGAAAGAAGAGGTGCTCCATCACATAAAGCAGTGGCCGTGGCTAAATACTGGACAGAATGAATGGGGAGCTAAGAATTTTATTTGGCACTCGCTGACTCAGAACAAGCCTTCAGTGTTCAGCTTTCCTGCTTCTTTTCAATCATAGAGAGAGACAACCTTTAGATATCTACATTTATTCAACACACTGATGCTTATTAAGAATAATAGCATCCAGCTCATCTGGCCAGCAGGTTGCTCATAGAAACACCTACTGAACACACTATATCTCTTTCACAGAGGAAATACATGAAGGGAAAGTAGAGGTGTTGACTGTGTAAGCTCTGCCTATAAAGGGGACAATCACTTGTTGAAAAGTGTGAAGGACTAACTGTAAACATCGAGGAAGAAAAGTAGCAGAAAAGTAATAAGTCTGTAAGGGTCCCCTCTCACCTCTCCACCGGTTGGATTGTGGAGTATAGTGGAGGCGGGCAAGCTGTCATTTGAGCAGATATTGTCAAGTGGCAGCTGCTGCTGCTGGGGTGGTAAGGAATAGCTCAAGGGGTTAAAGACTGCTGGTGTCAACAACACCACAGCAAGCCTGTACTGCTACCAGCACTCACCACTAATGAGTTTTTTCTTTTTCTTTTTTTTTTTTCAACAGGGTTGACTTCTCCAGGCCGCTGTGAACTTGTGGATGCCCATCAACTCCTAAAATCACGCTGCTTCTGTAATGAGGAAAACCATAATGGCAAATCCTGCTCGGAGCGTCCTCCGGCTGTGATGGCTGCACCGGAGGGCATGTGCACAGAAAGCAGGGGGTGCTTTAGCTAGCGAGCAGGCTTTCCTCATTATCTAGATGTGAGCGCCACAAGGGTCGAATAATGCGGAGGGTTTGGAGTCACATTAATCATGCTGTCACACATGTAAGGGTCCACTCCAGAGACCGGAGTTCATGGCACCGCATGCTGATGCTGTGAGGACGACAACAACTGGTGTCCTCACTCACTCAACACCAGTGCTATTTAGCCACATACCACATGAATGTGGCACTCAATATTTTTCTACTACTCTGTTGTAGATCACTCTCGATAACATTTGGGGATCTGTACCATTAACCGCATGGTAGTCCACCTTTTGTACAGCTCTGCCTCAGCGGTGCTCTGCTGCACCTGCATCTGATCTCTGAGTGGGAGGAATCTCTCCTCTGAGAGCCGTTGGTGGAGCACTGTGTCTGCTGTGAGCCTTACCATGGCAATGTTCACATATCACTGGCTGTGTATTCATTTCCACACATACTACACACAGTGCACAGGGGATAAATGCAATAATTTGCATGGATATAGCTTTGAGAAAACACTGTGATGAAAGTGCCTCCTGCCCACGATAGAAAGCAAACTTTGTTCAGGGGTAGGAGGAAAATGTCTCCGCGCCTCTTGGCATTGCAGGGGCAGGAGGCTACATAGGTGCAGGATACAAGATTAGACCCACTGCTTGTCGAACAAATAGATGTGGTCAAACTGTTTTAGGGGAGGGCTCGCTTCTTCTTTTCTCCCCGAAGGTTGTAAACCAGTCGCAGCCGTGGTGATGGTGCCACTGCCTCTTAGAGCACTTTTTTACTAAGCACCTAAATCATTCTTATTTCATTAAAGACGAGTAGTGGAGCTGCTGAGTTTCACTCAACACAAGCTAAATTACTTCAGTTAGCATCCTGAGGTAGAATGATTAGTGGGTGTTTTGCTGTTGCATGAAGAAGCTGAAATGGAAAATTTAGATGACGCTGTGGCCTGGGATTCAGTGGATAAACAGATGATACATTTCTCTCCCTGCCTCTGAGGTAATTCAATTCATTTTCTTTTATTGATTGACACTGGACACTGTGCTGTTTGCGGCCCATGCAAGCAAGCAGCAATAATGAAGGAATTTCTTGCAATTCGGTTCCTGAAAATAGTAACAACCTCTATATTTGTGAGAGGTTTTGGCAAATAGGAGATTGTGACCACTGCTCACTATTTCTAGTGCAGGTTTTAGGACTAGTTTTTTTAAGTTATCCACATAGTTGGGATGTTGATGATGTTTCCACAAGTGCAGTAATCCCAACATATGTCTAATATTGTATGACCAGTGTGAGGACTAATATGAGTTTTAAACCTTAATAGAATTAAACCATTTTATAAGGTTTTAGGAGTACAATAACAATTAGGTTTATGTCAGCCTTGCAATAACTGATTTTTTTTTCCACCACAGGGGAGTAGGAGAAGCAAGTCACATTTTAAATTGATAGGGTGAACTTGTCAACAGTTTTATTTTTTACACACAGTATTTGTGTCCACTTGGCAAATGGAAGTCCCATATTCACTCTCTTTTAGCCTTGTTTTTGGTTTCCACCAACTCCTGAGGGAAATGCTAACTTTGTCTGTCTGCCATTTGGTGCTGAGCAGGTAGTATAGAGTGGGTTTTTCCGAGCCGATGAGAGTGGATAGAGTGAACCAGAACAGTAAAGTTTCAGGCTGGAAAATTAAAGCTATGAGCTCAAAAAGGCTCTGCACAGCTGAGGGAAACTGAAGAGGTGAGTGTTAAATTCTCCATGGGTTCATCACTATGAGAGAACGAGAGTCCTCATGACCATAGAAATACAAGAGTGCGTATGCTTGTTAACAATAATCAATTTCTTTTTGAATTTTTCCTGGAGCAAACAGGAGGAACCTGTCAACTTTGGGTTGCTTTTGTTTGTTTTTCTGACATTTTCACTTTTTGCAGCCTTTGAAGATATTAGGATTTTTTTTTCCATTAAACTCTCTAATGCGTCTGTTTCTGTCAAACTTCAGACTGGAAGAAGAACAGCTCACCTTTTATTCTGCAGCAGGAACTGTGGCTCGTTCTGGGCTTAAAGAATGTCTGAGTATATTGACTGTTGTGCATGATCTTGTCTTGAGGACTGTCTCCATCCTCTCAGGAGCTGTCTAACCACTTTGGTGCCTTAACTTCATGACTTATGAAGTCTGACCTCAGGTGTTTGCCCAAAGCATACTGGGAAGGATTTCATACTTGTGAGTTAATTTCATATTGAAGAGGTGACTTACTGACCTTGCTATGATTTCTGAAAATAACCTGCAATTTATAGGGGCAGACCACTGATTTTACATGTCTATCGAGATGCATCATGGGAGGTGTACTATCCAAAGAACCTCAGCCTCTGCTACTTTGCTATTTTGACGCATCTTTATTTAGCCTGTCTCTCACAAGTCCACCAACTTTGTAAAAGAGCAATGCTACATACAAACTACTAACACTCTTAATTTAGATGCAGAGCAGGGAAATGTGTTGTTTGGTAGCATGTAAATGTGTGTGTGCGTACGTAACAAGTTTGTTTATTGCAGGGCCAAAATAATATTATATCTTAGTAACACAACGTTTTATGATATTTGATATTGGTATGGGCTTTACGCACTCACACAGACACCTTGGTTAGAAATTTCTATGCAATCTCATGCAATCTACTGTATCTGGTGGATTTGCAAAGAGCTACCAATTTCATCAGCCTACAATCACAACTGACATGGGAATCAATCATTCTAGGAACAGCATAAAGGGAAAGTGCTTGTTATACATTTTGGTTTGGTCTTTCCTTATTTACAGGACATTTAACAGTTTGCATGAATAACCAGTAAGTGTCCAGACTGAGAAGAGAACAGTAACACACTCTGAAGAAGGCAAGCATACATCTTAGTTTCATTCTCTTTGAGAATCAGCAGCTATAAACTTCAATCAATCAGTCATGCGATATGGTCTCTGAGGCACTACTGCGACCGAGCAGCCAGCTTCGAGCACACTTCATGTGTTTACTTTGCCAAACATAATATAGCAGAATGAGAGTCACAGGAACTCGTCACGGCCCTCATTTTACTGGTGACCACAGATACGGCAGATGACAGCCAGTCTTGAACCTGCATGAAAATGACTGCAGCAGCACACAGAGACAAAAACATGTGGCAGGCAAGACAAACACAGCCCAGTGAGCTGCCATCGGATGATAGCAACTAATTAGAGAGCTTCTCTTCCGCTCAAGGGGCTGTCTCATGATTAAGAGAGCCCAATGAATATGTATACAATGTCAGCACAGGGATGGCTGGATCTAGGTCAGGCTGCTGGTGGATGATGAGTTGCCTGTGAAGTGAAGCAAGGAGACGTGCGCCAATACCACGCCATTCAGAGAAACCCTCAAGAGGCATGCAGATGTTAGGGACCTTAACTTTTCCAGATTATGTCTCTAACAAGTTTATGGGCTCTTGGCATTCAGAGGGAGGCACCTCATCTAGCTGCAAAGCCCTAAATGACTTCTCTGGGGATCATTTCTGTCTGTTTCAGCTTGGCATTTAAGCAGAGCAACTGGATGCATTGATTGGTTCATCTACTCACTGGCAAATAGAATGTGAAACAGATATTTCTTCAAGGATGGTGAAGTGATTTCATATGTTGCTGGAGCCTGGAGATAGTTTCACCTTTGTTGTGGTTTGGAGTTTGTAGAGAAGCTTTGCATGCAAACCATTCAGAGTCAGTGAAGACGAGCGAGCGAAGAAGTCAACTGTCATGCTTAGGTGTCTCACTGACCCATCTCTAAGGCAAACAGGATGTGCAGTGAGGTGTAGCTGCTATTGCTTTCAGTTGTTCTGTGATCATTTCTACAGAAATCACAGCAGTTGACAAATTTCAAAGCTCACAGTTTTGCTTACATTATCAGAATTAATAATCCAGTTGCTCCAACAAGCTGAGTTCAAAGTTGAAGTTTTCTTTGGATATGAGGTGGAAGAGAAAAGACCTGCCTTTGGCTGCCAGCCCAACACACAGCCGAGTCCTCCTCGCTGTCACAGATGCCTAACCAACAGATCTGTCAGAGGATATGAGAAATGCCCCCAGTATTATTTTCTTTTATTAAAATGTGCAAGTACTTTTTTTTTTCTACCAGTCACACTTGGGAATTATGAAAGGTAATATGATTCCGTGATGCATGACAGCTCTCAATAAATGCAATGATTTCTTTCAGTTTATTTTTTTTTTCTTTTTGAGGGGAAAATGATTTGAATGAATTACCCTGCGTTACGTGTGCAGCATTTCAAAACAAACAGAGAGAGAGAGAGCCGAATCTGCGATCCTGAGCTTTTCAAAGCATACTTACATAACTGTAACTGTACCGGTGAAGGTGATTCGAAACCTATTATCACAGGAGTATGTCTGAGATTCACACTGCAAAATGGTTTTATGTGTGAATTCTGAAGCAGGTTTCAGTCGGAGAGTACAGTAAAGTGACAGCCTGAAATGTCTCCACTGCTCTCTATAACAAGAAATGCCTCCACTTTACAGGCCTGTGAATCTCTTTCTCAACATAATGAACTCCCTGACAGCGAAGTGGCAGAGCTGCACCACAGTAAAACACGGCTTGTTTCCCATCACCACCACTGGAAACAGCCACGCTCCAGTGTCTCAGTGATGGTTGGCGGTGCGGCTGCCAACACCACATTTCCTGCTGTTCAGTGTAACGGCTGAGTCTCTGCTACAGACAGTGATGCTGCACACACATGTACACATACATACGTGTTAAGCCTATACGCACATTCCCAGCATAAAGAAGCCGTAAAGATAAATGAGCTAATATCTCATACTCTTCTTGCACAAAGCTCGATCCACCTCACCTCAGTGCAGTGGAGCAGAGATGGACTAAACACTGCTTCTCAGCTGAGGTCAACTGTTCATTTGTTTTCTGTATTGTTACGTATGACTGGAGATCCCTTCACACTGCTCGTCTCATTACAACTTGAACATCCTCACGTTGGAGGGATTTGATGCTCCCTGTTTCCTTCCCCTCAGAGAAACCACAGCACTGATAAAGTGATCAAATCGTGTGAAATGGAGAATGATAAATGTGCTTCCAGCTCAGCACAGGGACATTGCTGATTGCTGTCCCAGAAGAATGAGGGTGTAGCTGTACTTTTAGTGTTCAGGTTTCAGGCATCATATATAGACATAACATGGAGTCCAATGTCTCATGTTCTGCTTGTGTTGAAAACATGTTAATGCACTACATTTACATACATTTGCATTTACTCATTTGCTAGATACTTTTTATCCAAAGCAACTTACAAGTGAGTGCGTAAGTTGTGTTTTTGTTTTGTATTTTACAATTGTTTTTTTTTTTCACATTTTCGTTTCCTTGCTTACACATGGTCCACACTTTGTCAGTCAACTTTCATGTTTTCTGTTTCTTTATTTATTTTGTGAATGAAGCTGCACAAAAGTTGTACCTGCCGCAGGGGCTGTGTTTAATCAATCAGTCATTTTCAGCACTGAATTGTGAACTACCAGAAAGTACTGCCCCTGGACCTTTTTTTCCACAGTTCTGTATTCCTCAATGGATTCTTGGTCTATTAACACTGACCTTTTTATAGTTAAACACAAAAAATTTCAATATAAAACGTTACACAGTTAACTGAAAAAGAAAAAAGCATGGATGGGATTATAGAATTATCAAATTTACCAAATGAATCTCTAAAAATGCGTAATGGCCACATCAGTGACAGAACATGTTGCTGGACAAAGACAAAAGATAAAAACTATAGTCAAAGTCAAAACACTGTACAGGCAAACAAAATAAATGTAAACAGATGAAACAGTAATATATACTGTAAAATACAAAAAACAGCAGCCTATCAACACTTTTTTTTAGCACAAACAACCTCATATTAACAGATTTTGGTGATTATGAGAGGTTCCACTCTCTACTTTCTCTCTTTACCTTGTGATCTTGTACTACTGCTGTCTTATGCCAGTAGGCTGCCAATGTGTGCCTTTTACTGCTAAACCTTGAGTCTGGGCATTATGACACAGTTTATTCTCAGTGGGAAAATAGAGACATTGAAATTCATAAGTCAGTACACTGGTGCACACAAAAAAAACTTTACCACAGATGGCATAAACACAGAGACGGTGAAAACTGAGACAAAATGTAAAACTAAAACAAACAAAATTCCACAAAATTCACATCCAATATTTCTTCCACGGTACATAGTATGTTGCTTCACAGATGTTCATTTCAAAGTCGATGCATGATGTTTTCAGACTGCACAGAAAAATAGATGATATTACTTACCAGTGTGCTCGCATTAAAAACAGGAAATGCTTTTCTGTATGTAAGTGTCAGGGGTGGAACAAGTACTCAGATCATTACTAAAGTAGCATAGCAGTGCCCTAATAACAAAGTACTCGATTAAAGAGTAAAACAGTTCATTGACTTACTACTGCTTACAAGGAAGGCTAAAGGTAATACTTAAGTGCAGCTCTGAGGATATCTTACTTTCATGAAAATTATAACGTTTTGTTTTTACAGAAATTGCTTCATTTGTTGAATGACTCGTTGTTTGGTTTCTTTGTTTTGGATTCTGTGTTATTATTTCCTGTTTTGGATTCTGTTATTGTTTTATTTTGAAATGACCTGCCTTTTTGTGTGTGTGGCTGCTTTTCTTCCTGTCATTGTGTGTTTCCTGCTGGTTTGATTGACTGCCCCGCCCTGATTAGTTTCACCTGTTCCCAATTACCTTTGCCTTCCGTGTTTATTTAGTCTCTGTGCTCCCCTCTAATTTTTTTTCAGTTGACCTGTTCAGCTTTCTGGAATTATCTTGCTTTTGTGTGTTATCCCTCGTGTTGCTCTTGTGCTTGACCATGTGTTATTTCCTCACTTTACCTGTGTACCTGCTTCCTGCGTTTGTTTCCCTTTTGTTTGCTCCTGGATACCTACCTGCCATCTCATCTGCCAGTAAGCCTAATATTTCTTCATTAAAAGCAACTTCAGTATCTCAGGCTGCCTATGAGTCTGCATGTGGTTCATTTCCCTGTGTTCTGGCTTATACCATAACAGATTCAACTTTATGGAAATGTATTGCATTTTATGGCCATGTGTTTTTATTATGTTGTCTATCATGAATATCAATGGGGGTAGCTTAAGTGATAGAAACACCACTGTTTAATGTAATACAGTTCAATAGCATCATAAACCTACATCCTCCAGAATGATCATAGAGTTGAATCGACATCTCTCTGAAACATTAACATTTTATTCTTCATGAAGGTTGGTTTTATTGAAGGGGTGTTTTATCTTGGTGTGCCTAATACAGTGCCAGTCTAGTGTATATTAAATGGATCTTATTTGCTGATGTAGTTGGTCATTGTCATGTTTGAGTTCTGCTAGTTTGCAGACACAATTGTAAAGTTACTCCAGTTTAGTACTTGAGTAAATGCACTTGGTTACTTTCCATCGCTGGTTATTGAATTGGTTGTGAGTTTCATATTTGTATGATTAGTTTTTTCTGTGTACATGTTTAGTTGTTTCCATTTTCTTCTAGCTGTTTATCATGTGAGGACCCTGGAGTAATGCATCTTTGAAGGAAAGTAAGAGCAGCGCAACAGAAAAATACTCCATGTAGCAGAAATTGTATTTGAATAAAAGTATCGGTAAAGTGTATTAAAAGAAGAATAGCCCCTTTCTTTGTTTCTTTGCTGCAGTTACAACAACCAGATGATTCCTGGGTAGTTGATTTGTATATGGGGAGCACCTGTAGTGCCCAGTGTGTCCCAGGATGTATGGGCTTTGGCTGCAGATTAACCGCTCTCTCTACCCCACTTCACATCCTGGGTTTGATTGTTGCCATAGTTTATCCTTATGTTTCATTTTGGCACCTTACAACACCCACACTAGTAATTTCCACTCATGCACAACATACACCAGTGACCTTACTGGTTTTCACATCCCATGCTATTTAATTTGGCATTTCAATTTGCTTTAATAAAAATATTGGCTTTTTAAGTGTTTTCTGTGGTGTCTTCCTTTTGTTGTGATCATTTGAGCCAGGTCATGACAATACCACTCCCATATTGGTACACTAAAAATTAAATCAGAGTTAGCAGCAGGGCCTTCTTGGAGTCTTGTCTCAGTAAAGTTGCCAGACAACCAGTGGAGACTGCAAGAAGTTACTGCACCTGTGCATGAAATAATCCAACACACAATATACTCCTGTAAAACCAATGTGTTGTGTGCAATTCTGCCTCTCTACAGAGCTATTGTGTTAATTGTGAGCTTTGGAGTTAGAGGCAGCTTTTGTTTCCTTCAGACAGGGCCTCTCCAGCTGTTTCCAGTCTTTAACCGTCTCCTGTCAGAACCCCCATATTTACCATGAGCGTGGTATCGATCTTGACTCATGGCAAGAAAGCGAATAAGCATACTTCCAAAATGTCAAAGTATTCCTTTAACGATGTAGCTTCTCCAGATGGTAGACTGTATATACACATACAAGTGAAATTTAGAAAGCTAGTTTGGAAGCCAATAATAGTTCAGTATGCAGCTTACACCAGTGTGACGTGGAAATCTGAAACCTCCAGCACACATGAGAACAGACTTCGGAAGTAGGAGACATCTTGTGTCCAGCTGTTTAAACTTTTGAAATTATAAATGCGCATAATTATTGATTCTGGGTTTTTCAGTGAGGGGAAAAATGTGGAAGATGTCATTTTAAGAATTTTGAACAAAATCATTAAACTTTTTGTGGGGGGCATTTCAGAAACAAATTACTGTTCCAAATAACCAGACGGAGGGGAAGTAAAATGTTTTCCTGAAAAGTAACAGCTGTCAGATAAATGTAGTGGAGCAAAAATGTTCTATGTTTCCCTCTGTGATGTTGTGAGGTGGTATAAAGATAGAATGAGAAAGTTAAAAAAAAAAAAAAAAAAAAAAAAACCTACAAAAATGGAAATACTTGTACTGGAGTCATTGTAATTGAGCTTTCAGCCTCTGCTCTCCTTGCTGTATAGGTCATTCCTCTCTGCAGACCACCAGCGGTGCTGGAGTTTGTACCCTGTCATCTGGCCTCCTCCCCCTGCTGATGCTGAAGTCTGCTGCTGATGCTGAGCAGGTCTGGGTAGTACCATTACACACACACACACACACACACTCCCTCCCTCCCTCCCCGCAGACAGGGTACAGCCGAAATTACTCTGTTGCCAGAGCTATAGGAAGGTGGGCTGCTGCGGGTGGGAACAGTGGAGAACCTCTCAGCAGGCGGCTGGGAACAGAGCATTGAAGGGAGCTCAAAATCAACTAGCTAAGGGCCATCGCCAGGCCTAATTACCGCGGGAACATGACTAATGACGAAGCTGCGCACTGGTGGTGCTGTGTTCGAAATGCGCAGCCCTCATCGCCCAATCAGCCCAGAGTCTCACTCCCAGGTGTATAATTGTGTCTGTAGCAATGTGTTACCGCGGTGCACAGACATCCCACAAAGCCTGCTGTTCAGAAATGATGCTTTGATAGTGATGGATGGCCTTAAGCATGGACCATATAGCCACAGTTTTAGCTGCACGAGTATTTATATGTGAGCTATGGAGCATATGCAGAGTAGGACTGTGTCACAAACCGAGGTGGCTCCGTGTACCTGTGCAAAAAAAAAATATATATATATAAACCAAAAAAAGGGTGATATGTAGAGAGTTTATCTGCCGTTTCCACGTGAGGAGGTTTCCTATTTGCCACTGATAACTGTGTGAATGGTTTCAGGGGACATGGGGAGTGAGTTAGAGTGATCTCTTAAAAAGCGTTTTTGCAAGAGAGAAACAATCACTCTGCCCAGTGATCCTCTCCTTGGAGATTTCCCGCTGGTTGTTTGCCATGACTGATGGTAGTAACCCCCCCTACAATCTTCCCCCTCACTCACTCGCGCGCGCGCACACACACACACACACACACACACACACACACACACACACACACACACACACACACACACACACAC
>JBBMJY010000012.1:11795584-11840600 GCA_037833715.1 Toxotes lorentzi | reverse complement strand
CACACACACACACACACACACACACACACACACACACACACACACACACACACACACACACACACACACAGTATTCCTGTCCACAGAATCACCACAGCAGTTTACCTTTGAATTATTCGTTTGGCAGGTTGCATTCGTCCACGTTTCACTGAGTTGTGATAAATCGGAGATGGTGCTCCCCTGGGAGAGCACAGCGCCCCGCACCACCCCACAGTCTCCCAGTGATGAATATACAGTAGGTGTGCTGGGGGATAAACAAACGTCACTTTTTATTGGAGGAAGGGGGCTGTGACTGGAGCTGCACGAGTTTGAGAGGAGCTGTCCAGATGCTGAAAGAGCATCAAAGCCTTTCAATTAGTAATAAGAGCTGGTGGCTCTGGAGGAACTGATGTCATTTTAACACTAGGTGAAAAATAAACTATTCATCCGCTTCGTGTCAACTAAAGGTTCAGCTTGAATGTTTTATTTTGTCTTTAATCTGAGGCGGTGGTTTCTCAAACCAAAACAGCAAGCACTTATATCCGTCTTTTAAAATAAAAATCAATGCCGTAATCACAACCGTCGTTGTTTATTTTCTGTTATGGGCTGTAAAAACCAATTTGGACCAAAGAAAAAAAAAAATAAAACAACAAAAAAAAAACAACCCAAAAACGATCCCTTCAGCCATAGATCAATAGCTTGAATCTGCAACGAGTGTCGCAGCCCAGCATGTAGGAGAATGCAGACACGAGGGGTGGAGTTCACAGCTTTTACTTTTCAAACGCTCCTCATTGAGAAGAGCTCATTCTTTTCCTGGAAAACAGCGGAGTTGGCGCTGGTGCGTCCTGGCATGTGATCCCACTTAAGTCAAATCAATCGCCTCGCCGCTGCAGCCTCCCATTCAACTTTCCATGCTGTTGCCCGTTCAATGCACAGCACTTAGGAGGTTTGCCTGGACCTTACCCTCTCCTGCTCGCTCGCCCGCTGCGCTCCAGCTCTCCACCGTCGGCTTTCCAGGTTCGGAGCGACTCACGCGGGCCGGGGAGTTGGCCTGGGTCTCCCGCACGCATGGAGGGCGACGTTATGGACAAAGTGGAGGCCACGGCGACGGTCCGTGACTTCGACCCCATCAGTGGGAGCATCCCGGCCACCAAAGTGGAGATCACCGTGTCATGCAGGTGAGTCCACGCTGGTGCCACCGCTGCTGTGTCTGCGTCATGGTTTTAGAGGGGCTCCGCGCTTTGGCTGCGTTTTGCTGGGAGAAGACTGGACATTGTAATGAATTGACAAACGTATGGTAAACCTTGCTACATGTCAATTACTTATGAAAAAGAAGTAGTTTTCTAGAATGAAAACTTTACAAAAGGTAAAATGACAAAGCCATGTTGGTAAAATCCCGTCTTTCCGGTAAAGATCTGCAGACAAGACCTTTTAGTATTATTCTTGAATTTTACAAACTTTATAATTTTATACTTAAATTCATACAGTACCTAATTACCATTGCAGCAATGTCTTGAATTTCTCCCACTCACAGATCACACTCTACAAATCTGACCATTCCCAAACTTTTACGCGTTTCTTTTTACCCCGTTCACGGTGAAGATTGAGGCTTTGGTGTATATAATAATAAATCCCTTACTCCGTCAAGAGTCTCGTGAGTCCACAGCGTCGTGTGTTTGTGTTTTGCGCGCGCCACGTCGCGTGTCACGGGAGATATCGACCGTCGTGGAGTTTGTTAGCATGCCTGTGAGGTTTCCCCTGAGGCAGCGAGTCGTGTGAACCTTTTGCAACCGCTCGACGAGCTCCGAAACGCGAAGAGCACAATTAACACTAAGTATTCTACCTGCTTGTCCTTTGGCGATTTAACTGAATTTCTCTGCCTCCCCCACTAAAAAAAAAAACCCTAAATACCCCGAAGATGGCAAGTGCTTCGGCTGGATAGGGTGGGGCAGCGCCGGTTGCAGGTAGAGTCAGTCACTGTATACAGTGTGCTGCTGCAACATTGGCGGCTTTATATAGGTCGACAAGTATAGTTGGCCGTTTAAATCGCTGTTTCTCATGGAAATCGGTGATAATTTGTGTTTCCATGCCCTCCCCAGCTGTGTGTCATATTTTGCCCTAATGCACAGTGTTTAGCTCTTTGTACCTCCTGGCCAGATCTGTCTTATATGCATGTAAATGATGTGCTTCCCTGTGCACTGCTGCTGAAACCGCTCCCGTGGGGAGTTCAGAAATTAGTGCACTTCAAGCCACGGGCCAGAGATTTAGCAACCAAACATCCCGCTGCCATCGTTTTCTTCTCTCATCTGTATTCTTCTGGAAACCTCCGATCACTCTCTCAGTTGTTTTGGAGGGGAATCTGACTGATGGTTTATCTTGTTGAAAACTCAGCTTCGTCATCTACTGTTGCTGCTGCACAACTAGCCGACCTTTTAACCCACTCTGAATATTAATCAATTAGTCATATTTCAAAACAAGTCTGTTAACCTTTAAAGACTTGTTTTGAAGGTTAACAGACTTGTTTTGAAATAAGTCTGTTAACCTTTAAAGAGTGGACAGGTTGAGAGGATGGTGCAGCAATGGAGGGTGGGGGCTGTCTAAAGAAGATGAATAGCATTACATAGGCCTGCTATAGGATCCTAGATATAACTGAGGCAAGTGTGAGTGTGTGTGGTAAATTTGTGCAGAAGGTTGGCATATGGAGCACAGGTTGTCTGTGTGTATGTGTGTGTTTTATCCATTTTGGGGCGTTTGTTGTGAGTCACAGCTGGACTCTGTGTTATTTCCCTCTTGGCACACACAATTGTTTTTTTTCCCACAGACCTTCATTCTTTAAGCTTGGATCTGTGTTGATGCCTCCAGGCTCTGCCGATCTGCAGCTCCCTTGTCTGTCATTAATGTCTCTCCAAACAAAGACTTGCTCCAGGACACGGTTTGATAGAGAAGAGAAAATTCATCCCTGCTTTCACTGGGCCTTGAAACATTGTCTGTTTTTAGATGCAGAGACTTCAGGTCCTGTCTGCTCTTCTTTGTGACTTGCGGCGATTGCTACAGTAGCTCATATCTGACCTGAGCGCTTCAAAGAGCGAGCTCTGGACAGCTCGAAAGGTGGACACATATGAAATACATAGCCATGCATGGAGCCACCCCTCCCACTTATCAGCAAGTGTGTATTTGAGCCATCCAACAGAAGCAAACAAAAACAATGGGTGTTATGTGGGTGAGAGGCGCAGGCTCCACAACTCTGTGTAATTGATTTAGTAAGCCTGAAAGCTCAGAGATTGCGCTGCACATGGAATTGAATTGCGGCGTGCAGCCCTACAGGCATTCTCATAACCCTCTGCCAATATTGCAGCAAGCCCCCTGACAAACTGGTGGGACTGAAGCAGACAACCCCTTATCAAAACAAGTGCATATCGCTGTGATAGCACATTGTTCCCCGTCTATGGCTCTGATTGGTTTTTGCTCACAGGTCATCCAGTGAGCTGAGCCCACGGCATCCGCTTCTTAGCCGCAAGGGCTACACTCTCACCCAGCGACAAGATGGCTCTTCAAACTCAAGTGGCCTCTATTCCTATATCTTACCAAGGGCATGCCAGTGAATACAGTTGAGTGGGTTAGGGACCAGTGGCTCCCTGGTGCTTTTATGGGCTTGATCCCACCTCTTACGTGGCAGTAATGAGTGTGTATGTGTATGCTCATTAATTCATATTTAATCTGCTCTGATGAATATTTGTCTGTGCATAAGTTTGCTACATCATGCTTTACTTATGAGCTAAGTCGTAAACGTGAATCCTTGTGGATTGTAGAATATGCCCTTTTTATATCTCAGCTTACCAGACTGTCTCAGAGTTCCCATGTACAATGACTTAAGGGAAACTGGGGCTTCAGCTCTGCTGTTCCACTGTGAAGCACACTTTTAGTAATGAATGCTGCAAAAAATGTGCACACAGACAAAAAACACAAAGCCCTCAAAGGCTTGACACATGGATTTTCATTTAATGAAAAGATTTTTTTCCCCAGTTTCTCTTGGGTTCATCACAGTACAGGATCCAGGAGCAGGATGTTAGTAATTATTTGTAAATGCACTGTTTACTGTGTGTGCCTCTGTAACCAGAATGAGGGAGGAGGATCCTACTGATAAGCTTGACAACCCTGACGAAGGTTTACAACCCTTATCAGAGAACAGTGAGGGAAAGAGAATTTCTTGCCACTGAAAGATTAGAAAGTTGGCATCTCATTTTTTTTGATAGTTACCAACCAGAGGAGAATGAGGGAAACGAAAAGAGCAGAATGATTTGATGAAAAGCCCAGATTTGGACACTGTATCATTTTAAGTACATGATGTGCAGTTTAGTCCCAGAAAACCACCAGGCACGAGGATGGAGCTTGAATTTTTATTTTACTTCCCATTTGAAAACAAACAGGGGGAATCTTATAAAAATTTATTGGTCCTTTGCAACCAATAAATTTGGTTGCAAAGGACATATGCTGTTAAAAGTGAAATCGGCTGACAAAGCCACCCTCCCTTCCACTGTGCTCAGCCTCCCACCTGACAGCTTGAACATCGAACTTTATCAGCCCCCATTGCCCGTTTCATCAGGATGAAGACGCTGCATCTTCTCTATCGCCTCCTAGTCTCTTGCTGATGCTTCAGAGCTGACTGTAACCATGCATTTGCGGTGATAGATTGGTTAGAGGAGCAATGCATCCAATCAATGCATTCCATAGCTGGGGGGATCTAACTCAACTAGGCCACTCTGCTCCCGAGGGATTCATTACCTGGTGAAACACACAAGAGGTCACATGACTGCCAGCTATCCTGTGACAAATGCTTTGCAGGGGAGGATCCCTGGTCCACAAGGCCACTGATTGCTGTTCCCTGGGGTCAATCTGAAAACTTATGGCTTCTTAAGCTGAACTCTTCCTGAGGCAATCCTTGCAGCAGAGAAGGAGGAGGAGGCTTAATGAAATCATCAGGACGATTAGGGTGTGTGGCATCGCTGCTCGATCTGTCAAAAACAATTGCTCGAGCAGAGCGATCGGGATTCAAGCTGTGTAACCAACTTATTGTTTATTCCAGTGTGTTGTTATGGCCTGTAACTCTGCTGTTGTTGTTGTGTTAATAGCTGTTGTAACTGTTGATCTCATTCAGTCTTGGTTACCCATTCAATCAAACCCCGTGACCTGGTTTTTCTGGTTGAAACATCCTTTTGTTTTGCCCTGGCAGACAGCAAGTTTGAGCTGAACCAGTTTGCATTGTGCAAGAGCATAAAATATGAATTAAAGATCTCTCTGAGCAGGAGAGAAATTTCAATTTGCAGCGTTTTTACTGTGCTGTTCTTTTCATATCGTGTTCTGGGTTAAGACTGACCTGAGGCAAGCTCGAAGCTTTTATCTTGTAGGATGGCTCTGGCCTGTGAGTGATGTGTCGCATCTGTTTTGGGGATCGAGGCTGAGAGACATGAGGAGGCAAATTTTTTTTTTTTTCTTCCAATTTTGGGGATGTTAAGATTGCAGCAGGCGAGTCTCACAGGTCGATGAAGCGGATGATTATGCATGAACCCCTGACACAGTGAAAATGAGTTTGGATCCCAGACACTTGGCTTGTGGTGGTGTCAGTGTTATTAATATATTCTCATTTGGGATGTATGACAGCAGAGGGGGATCCTATGGAAACACAGTTGTGGTGCCATGCCAGTGGTTCATAACACTCTGCATGTTGCTTGTGTCATCTGAAAGTGTTGATTGGAGTGACAGGAAAAGTCAAGAGTGTGATGTAGCAAAAAGAAATCAAGGCAGTCCCTCTTGGCTCAAAGACATCAAGCTGCCTTTGTTACTATTTTCAGAGAACCTTAAGGGTCAGCAGAGTATGTTAGTGGATTTTTGTGTCAGGGGATATTTGACCTAAGATCACAGCTTGTCTGGGAAATGTGAGAGCTGGTGGCGGATTTGTACAAAGTGTGACAGGTTGCTCGGTGAAGATTTCACCACATTATGTTGCATATGCTGAAGGTCTCTCTCTTGTTGACAGGCTTTGCCGAGGGGCTGAGTGAGCCACTCATTGTCTGTAGACATATCTGAGTTAGGTGTTAGATGCATTAGTATTGTCGTGTATACTGTGGCTAAAAGGGATATTTCTTCTTGTCTGGATGAGAATGTGTATCGTTGCTACAAAGCTGTGTGTAGAGCTGAAACATGGTCTGATAAGTACAAATACAATTAATTTTGACTGCAGAGAAATGGCTTATCAGTCAAAATGTGTGCCCCGTACAAGATAAACTTGCCCACAAGCTACTAAACTGGGAAATTATTGGTCTCTGTAGAAGCTGTGAGTTAGTTTGGTTTGTTTCGAGTTTGCGGTGTATTTGTGTCACGTACCTTCAAATGGAACATGCAAGCTCACAGTTTTGACCTGGGAAATCAGCACATAACATGCTTGTTTAAGTGGTTTAAGTGATGAGAACACAGGTTGCTAGTTAACCGAACTGGTTTCAAAGTAACTTAAAGTAAAGAAGAAAAAAAAATCTAAAAAAAATATACCAACTTGTGGATTTGGAGATTTCAGACAAATTAAGAAGTTGTGAATATCACATCTATGTGTTATTCTGGGTGCCACGTAGTAAAGAAGAAGGGAAGAAGCTGCTTTATATACAAAAATTACACTTTTCGCCACCACATCATTCATCAAACAGAGGTTCTCCATGGAGTCAAGAGCCACAACAATACGAACAAGAGACTCATGAATTCAGAATGTAATGAAAAGCCTTTAATATTTACATGACTGACACCTTTGTTTTTCTCCTGAAAGCCTTCGTCAGACTGTTGATGAAGAACACCGACAATTCAGTAGCACAAGGCCTGACACAAAACGTGCGTGGATAGGAGTGTGCTGGTCAGCTCCCAGAACACCCTTCTCTGTGTAGTTTCACAAATATGTACTTCAAATAAGCAAGTGACAAATTAGAACTTAATAAACTGGATGAAGAAGGGATGTTCTCTTTCTTCATAACTATCTGGTCACCAAGCTACACTAATGAAAAATGTTAGAAAAACAGCAAGTGTTGATGATGTCGACATAGCTGTATGAGTTTTCATAAGTTGGCTTCTCTTTAATAAATGTAAAAGAACATGAAGTGCCCGTAGTGTCCAGTGTCGTGAAGTTAAATAAAATGAAAATTGTGTGTGATTATCAGACTTTGTGTGTGTTTGAATGAATAGGTACGCATGCCATTAGGTGGTCATACCTCTGAAGACATACAGTGCTAGTTAGTGTTCATCAGTTCATGCTCATAACAGTTTGCCACCACCTACCTGCTGTGTCTGCTTTCACTTGGTGAGGCTCAACATGAGCCTACCACCAATTAGACAGCCCCGTTTCCCTGTTTCCATCCTATAAGGTACGCTCGCAGTCATCTCATCCCTCACTAACATCAATTAGTGTTATCCTTAGAGAGAATTTCTTTATATGCTTTATCATCACGATCACTACTGAAACTGACCCTGTCCTCTCCACTCCACACTTCACTGAATCCATGCAGAGTTTCTTTTCTCTATCTTCATTTAATGATCAGTTACTGTCATTTCAAAGCCAAAATATGTATGAGCTTAGAAAGGCTTTACTGTGTCTGATTTGTTCATAGTGTACAATTTAAAGTGCTTTATGTTGCTGGTCTGTGAAGTACACGGTTGGTGTGTGCCTGCAAAGATATTTGCAGCTTGGTTTTTTTTGTGTGGCCAGGAGAGATGAAGGGAAATTGGCGTGAATTCAGAGTAGGCTAAGTGCAAAGTGCTGTGCCAGGGTTATGACAGCCATATACTATCAGTGTGTGCATCTCCCTCAGCGCCTCACAGAAAAAAAACAAAACAAAAAACCTTTCTCTGCACAAACCCTGAGCTGTCACAGTGTGCAATTAGCAGTGATATTATTCCCAGGTCGGACATTAGTCGCACACCAGAAGCCAGCCCGAAACAGGGAGTCACAGCATATGTGCATTCTCATTTATTATACTAGCAGAGGAGCAGTTTTATGACTGAGATTCTGTCACTGCCCATGAGACGGCCACCCTGGGAGCACTCTGCAGCAGGTATTGTCGACCTGGAGAGATCCCAGGTTGGACAGAAACTGAATAATTAAACAGATGGAGGAGAAGAAGACACCTGGTGGCATCACAGTGAAGGTCAGCAGATGGGTCTGTCACTAGTAAAGGGACCAGATTGCGTGCTGAATGTAATGGAGGGGAGTTTTCGAGATCCAGACAAAAGCAACTCTACTCTCGTCACCATCTGTCACCATCCGTGATTCAGTTATGCAATACAGACAGAGATCCTTTCTGTTAATGAAATGCAGTAGTGCCTTAGATTTTTATCAGTTGCAGTTTTAATGTTTGTTTAAATTTCAGCAGTTTTGCCCTGTACAAGCCTTTATCTGATGACCTTTCCTGCATGTACATCATTTTTTCATGAATTACAAAAATGGCCCCAAGGAAAACTGAATATTTCAGTCTAAATAGAGGAGTTCCACCGATTTTTAAAGGAGCGGTCGTCCCCTGCAGCAGCATATATAATCCCCTATTTGGTGCTCTGAACTTTAGATCCCCTCAGACACCGCTTAAGGTTATATTAGACAAAAAGTAGACCTACTGACCTCGTGGTTTGTGAGTGGAAAGAAAATGTCTGTCCTCAGTCAAAGAGGAGAGGGCCATAGGGCAAGAGAGAAAGTGAAGTGAGAGTAGACTTGAAAATGCAAACCATCCTTCACTTTCTGCTTCCAGCCATCTCCCATTGTTTCTAATGTAATATAGAGACTTTCCATCCTCTAACCCAGTCAGAGACTTTGCTTTTAAGCTTGCATTTGTCGTGTTCTTTTAAGAACCAATGAGGCAGCAGTTCATACAGGCCCTGGCCAGCCAAATTCAGCACTATTTAAAACCTCTTTGCACTGAATTAGATGCTATTTCTTTAGGTGCCAATTATGATTTTGACAACTCCAAGAAAGTGGAGGAGAATTAAGGGAGTGCTGACAATAAGGCACTGCAGGTGCAGGAATTAATTCCCACTCTTCTTCTTTAATAATCAGTCACATGGACGAAGGAGCTCCAAGAGGGAGCGCATATTCCTAATATATTCTTTTAAATTAGAGTTCGGCAGCCAGCTGCGTTTTAGAGGTCAAAACTCCTCTCCTCACACTCTGCCTGTAATGGAAACTTTTATCAATATTTTAGCCAAACAAAACACCTTTTTGGATACATTTATACAACCAAAAAAAGAGTTTACAGATTTGATTGCGGAGCATGTGCATCAGTTGAGTGATGCTAATTCAGCATATACAGATTTTCCTGGTACTGCTTTATTTATTACTTACAGTATGCATAGCCAATAATTACAGGCTTAATGCACTCATTAATAAACATTTTTTTAATGAAATTGAATTTCACTTTATTTCTTGTGGTTCTGTTTGTTCTGGGTCTAATAATACACTCCATATGAGATCAAGAGGAATAATAAAAGCGATGTTAGCCGTTGTCATTCATGCATTTCAAGTTTGATCGTCATATTGATCACAAAAGTGCTACAGTCTGAAACAAGGTTGATACATGAAATCTGGTGTGGATCTAATTCTAATCTAAACCAGTAGCTGGATCTAATTACGTTTGTCCTACTTTCGATGAACTTCATCTTCATCAACAAACTTTCCCTACATCAGCTTTCGGGATAATGATCTTCTCTTATCCCACTGAGATTTGCAGAGAGGAGTTGCCTTGTGAAATAGGCAGCGTCAGTGAAAGCAGATAGATTATGTGAGACGTTAATATCCATCCTGCAGTACCGTTGTGTCTTCTCTGGCCATGTGCACACTAAGATTATGGATTAATTTGTATTTGTGTATAAATCTGTGTACTAATCATTTTGTCTTGGAACAAACATGGTCTATGAGAACAAAGTGAGGTTGAGCAACTCAAATAAAGGTCTGTTTTCTACAGTAACATTGTGCAGAAGTGAAAAGAGGATGTCATATTTTCTTTTTTCCATGTGGCACACTCTCCTCTGCACTGAGGGATAAGGTGATGGACAAGCTAATTGTCTGAGGGTAATGGAAGCCAGACAGTAACAGGTGGATACAAAGAGGCAGTTAGTCATGGGTGGCTTTGTTATCTCCAATGATAATTACACTGACAATGTTCCAACTGTAGTCAGGTCAGCCCAAGGCTAATACCCAACGAAGCTGCATCTATTATCCCCCCCACGTATCCCTGTGACAGAAGATTTTGTGTCCAGGAATGCAGAATTACGTGTACATGAATGATGTCCCGTTGAAATCTCATCTATATTCATTGAAATCCTGCTGTCCCCTAAAGGGATGAGGATTCATCTGAACTGCATGCAAGTTATTTATCAACACCGCTCACAATCGGAGAACCAGAAACAAGACATATTTATAGGCTTTTGCATCACACCGATGTGCTAATGAGATCGGTGAGACCGTCGAGAAAACGTCTCAGATGTCTAAAATGTTAAATGAAGTGACTGATGGTGGCACTGTCTTACGTTTTGAAGGTAATGTCAGTTTCATTAGATCTTTCACAGATCAAATGAAACAAACATTTCATTAGATCTGTGAAAATACTGGATGGAAACTCTCAGAATTTCCATCCGTCTCCCAAAAAGACACACAGAAATCCAGGCTGGAAGAGAGAAAAAAAAATGGCATGAATAATATTAATGCTGATTGCGGTTCTTATCTTGAATGAGTCAATCAGTGAAGTGTCTGGCTGCTTGAAAAGGTGTTGGATGATGATCAGTGAGGAACTGGATAGCTCCTCCACAGCGAGCAAGGTTGTGCCTTATTTGAGAATTTAGAAGCTGTTGAAGGTATCCTGACTTGCAATAGTAACCTTTTTTTTTTTGATTGTGGTTCAAAGTGGGGTAGACTGAATAAGACCTGAATAAGACCTGAATGAGTGTGACTTACATAATGGCACCGCTGCACAAGAACTGGATCAGAGTGACACTCAACAATATGGCCCACATGGAGCGTGTTCTGGCCTCCAGCGACTCCAGGGTACTGCCATGGATGCTAAATGAGCATCGAATCTAATTTAGCCCATGGATGCATACTGATGACCCCGTTCAATGTATTGATAGTACCATGTTGCTGTGAGTGGCGAAATAAATCCTCATGCGGGACGTAGTGTGTGTGTGTGTGTGTTGCGGATTGTTACTTTTAGCCCTGAGCTCAGAGTTACCAAGACAAAAACAGCTAAGACTCTTCACCTTCAAGGCTACTGTACCGCTGAGCTGCAACAGAGCTGATTATGCGTTGAATGTCGCACTTTCCTTTGTGTTGTCATGGATGCTTGAAGAGATCTATATTGTTTCAAGATCGCCCATTCATTCCTATAAAAGCTGCTCGCCTGGTGGTAAGCCAAAAAGACTGTCATGTTTTTTGACCTATGACACGTAACCATTACAGTTAAGGCTGCAACCAATAAGGATTTTCATTATCGAATAGTCTGCCAGTTATTTTCTCAAGTGAATCTTAGACCATTAGAAACTTTCCAGAGTCTGTCTCTGACCCAACAGTCCAAAATGCAGATATATCCAGTTTACTGTCATACAAGACAAAGAAAAGCACACAATCCTCACATTTCTCTCACAGAACGTTTAATTTGAAAAATGACTCGCTGATTATCAAAACAGAGGACAATTTTTTTTTTCATCAATCACCTAATTAATTACTCACGTAATGGCTGCAGCTCTAATTAGAATCTCTCCCTGGCTGAGCTGGGTGACTCCAACACACGCGAATGGCAGGAAAATAATATGCTGATTCAGCTGTTTGAGATTTTTTTTTTTTTTTAAAGTTTTTATTGATTTTTTTTTGTTGTCTTTTTTATCACTGCTGTTTCTTTTGTTGTGCTTGGGGGAAAGGTCTTTCTCTGCTCAAATCTGTCACGCCAGCTGTGATGTTTCTTGTTGAAATATTGTGTGCACACATTTTTTAAGTGATAGAGATAAAACTTTGTCTCTTATTAGAACAAATGTGAGGGATTGTGTTGCCTTTTTCAAGTAGTACCCATCTTATCACTGGGGCACCTCTGCCTCTGAGTCCTCTGTGTCCTTTCACTGAGCTTTTCAATGTGCTTATTGCTCTGCTCACTTGGAAATGAAAACTCAAGGACATCATGGTTTATGTGTTAAGTGCGGTTGGGAATTACCATGAAATTATCTTGTAGCTCCTTGCATGTGGCATTTCTTGATTAAACCGCATAAGTGAGGAAGCGTTTACACATGTCTACAACATGGAATTTCCCAATGTTACACTGCAGTCCTGAAATTCAGTGAAATGAATCGGACTTAAAACACATGCTGGACTCGATTATGAATTTGATGTATAATTGTTTCCTTCTCCTACAGAAACCTCTTGGACCGAGACACTTTCACCAAATCTGACCCATGTAAGTTTTTTTTTTTTTTTACAATGCTAATTGCAGCTTAGCTTTTCCTCGCTCGGAACATGGTTCATTGACACCTCCTCTCCTTTTGCAAAGCTTTACTTTTTACTTTTGCTGAGCTTAACTTTGATTCAGTTTACTCTGCTATTTCAAAGTGTTCCTTCAATAACTGCATATCATTTGCACAGTAATGTGACAACCTTTCCTCACTGAGAGCTACAGAAAGTACCTTAATGCATGCAGGGTATAAACGCCAGCCTTTGAATACAAATGGGTATCTTTTGGTGAGACACATGGGGAACTGCCATAAAGGCATTTTCTTTGATACTCCCTGCAGGATAGAGAATGAAGGGGCACATTTAACATAATAGGGAGGAGCTTCGAGCCCTTTGTGTAAATAAGCTACTGGGAAAATGGCACACTTGCCCTGTTTTGTATTTGCCTGAAAATAAACCTTGGGATATGACAGGTCACGTAGCATTCGACCGCCTCTGCTTCATTTGAAGTCGCGAAATCAAATAGGAATCAGGAGAATCCCACCGCTGAGAAATTGTGTTTTGATTGCATGCCTTAAATTGTGCTCCAGGAGCTTTCAGTCTTGCTTAAAAGCTTTGCTCTGTGCATGTGGACATCATACCCAGAATTTGATGCAGTGCAGCATCATCAAGCTTGGCACTTCATTATGCTGTCAGGGCGTGGCAGGGTAATTAATGATGAATGTCAGCAAAGGAGGAACAAAACAAACACTATTTGAAGAAGTGGGCTGCTTGATTGAGATTTAGTGACAATGTATTTCTCTCTCCCTTTTTTTTTCTCTCCCTTTCTGTTTCTCTTTGCCGCCACCCCCACCTCCTCTCTCCACAGTGGTTGTGTTGTATACCCAGGGCGTCGAGTCCAAACAGTGGAGAGAGGTAAGAGATCACAGGCGTCCCTCTGTCAACACAGCTCCATCAGCCTGTCTCCTCACCACGACAGCCCGCTCTCTTTACAACCCCCTGTCCCTGCTCACTCTCAAGGTAAATGCTGTGAGTGTCAATCATTTGCAATTGATTGACCCTGTGCATATCCGTGCGCTGGTCAGCACTGTGTTAGCTGTGACTGATTGGCTGATTGAGGTGACAGCTACACATATTGATAAAGATTTGCCTCTGTGCCAGAGTTCCCTCTGGCTGCTGACCGCTGGGCCTTAATTAGACCAGAGAGGAAGGCAGAGATTTCAGAAAGACAGAGGGTCCTTCTGGGGTTATTATTTGTCCCTGTGATCTCAATGGATGGACATAAACAGAAATGGCCATTTTAAATTGAATCTCAATGGGGAATACTTGTTAATTTTACACTCTGATATGATATTCTTTTTCATCTAAAGTAGTCGAAACACTTTTCAAAAGCTAAAAGCCAGCAAAGTCAGAAATATGCAACACAACCAATGCTGCTCTTACATGCTGCTGGACAGGAAGACAGATACTTCGTAGGCTCAAAATATTTTGCTTCTGCTTTCACACTCAAATACATTTTGATTGAATAGGATTTTTAGTGGCTCCACCAAAAAACCTTGCTGTCACGCTGGTGCACAGCGGAGTGTCACAGGAGACACAAGATATTCAAGATACAAAGTCAGTTATAATTTTGTGTTTCAGTGGGTGTGGGCTCTGAAAAATGGAGGAAGGTTTAAAATAGGCTTTAGTTGATAGCATAGAGTAGATTTCAATATGCAGTACATGAGAGAAACTAAATCTCACCTTTACATGGCAAAGCAATACAGACTATTTCTTGGCTAGGAGCAGTACCTTCCTGCAGTTTCTGCTGGTAATCTGGTCCAGATACTCCAGAGTGGATCTTAGTCTCGGGCAAGATGGTGAATGAGTGCAATTCCCAAAATGTCAGACTGTTGCTTTAACTCTCAACCGTCGTCTGACGAAGTGAAGATGGGCCAAGATGTCAAACAGACAGAGGTGCATCACGTTTGAACTCAAGTCATGGATGGTTTAACAAGACAGTGCTGCTAACGTTCACACTTTGTTTCTCATCCTGAGACTTGTTGTTCATTTTTTTATGCATTAATGTTTAGTGTGTGTATGTCTGTGTAATAGTTGGTTGTTGGTTGTTGTGTTATCTCTAGCTTGTGTGTTAAGTGGTTGTGATGGTAAACTGAGTGAGCTGAGTCTTTCTCCTTGAGCTGAGTCTTTCTCTTTATTGCTTTGTTTAAAAAAAAAAAAAAAAAAAGATTCAGCAGTTTTAATCACTCAGTGCAAATAATACAGATTGGTGTTTGATTATAATATTTGCTCACATGTCTTTCAAGGGCGGTCAGCTGGCCTTGCCTCACAGAAAGAATAAATCTCCCGTCTGTTGCAACACAGTGATATTCTTTTCTAAAGCCAGAGAGTAGTTTTACTCATTAACATGCAAATGCACAAGTGCATCAAGTGCAGTGTTCAGGCGAGAAGAGCCTCCTACACCTGTCACCTCTGGTTACACTGCCCCACCTCGAGCTTTACACACTGTGGGTGCAGCCTGAACATGTCTCACAGAGAGACGTTGTTGTTCCAGATGACAGTTGACTTTGCGAGCACCAGAGTCAAGCTGTGCGGTACTGATAAAGCTATGCGGCTCTTCTGCCCCTCTGTCATCTAATTTGTTTTTGTTCTCCTGAGAGTAGATGTGGCTGGTCAGAGCACCTTTCACTTCGTCTCTAATCCAGTTACAGACTCCCCCATCGGCGGCTAATCGCTCATATTCCTCCATCAAGAGAAGAATATGAAGACGAATGTTATGGATAATTTGCTTTGATTCCAGGTGGATGTCATCATCAGCTCCTCTTGAGACCTGTGCCCCCGTGACTAATTCTTGTCAGCATCCGTGGTTGAATATATAAAACTGTGGCTTCAACCCATCATTCTGTTACCACATGACTTTAAAGTCTTAATCTTCAACTCCCTCGTCTGTAATTACTCCTAGTGCATGACAGGTTTTCCTCAGCCCACCACTTTAACTCAGCTTAGTAGCTGATACAATATACCCTCCCTAAATTCAAGCAAGGCCTGCCCTTTCCACTTTCAGTCAAACTCCCAGACATTAATCTTTCACCAAGATGAATTTTCTGACATTCCAGCTCACAATTTATTCTGGTTGGGGTTATTGGAGGGGAAGAAGTGCACACTGCCAGTGCCCAGATATCCCCTTACCCATTTTTTTTTCTCCGTTGACAGTTAATTGTAGTGCTTTCGCAACTCTGGCTTTTCAGGCTGACTGTCTTCTTGCCAAGGTAGGAATAATATGTGGAGTGGGAGATCTGTTATTTCCTCGGGTGGCTGTTCTTTGTTCTGGTGCTGATTCGTCTTCCTTTGTTAAGTTTGGCCTGAGACCAAAGCGAATATGCTATTGGCCCCCTGCTGCCACATTCAGCTTCTATCATTGAAACAGACTCTTGTTTGCTCAGTGGAGATTTCACCTCCTTTGCATCTGCTGGAACGCAGCTCCCACACTTTCTGACAGGAAGAGCGAGAAAAGAGGTAGAGCCCCATGATAGTTAAACTTTTATAGGCTTAGACACACTTTGGTTTGATGGCAGGTTACACTTCAGCAAACACACTCTCACGGACTGTCCTGTGTTACACACAATACAGTCTGACTGTCTTCGCATTAGCATAGGCGTCCATCTGTCCATTCAGGTGTAATGTTACTCTGGGTAGCTCCCCTCTTAAGTCCCACTTTGAGTTTTAGCTCCACTGGATGTAATCACAAAGGTGTGACCCTGTAATCCTGCTGTTTCATCTCTTCATTAAGCCCTAACACTGCTATTATTAATTCCCTGTGTCAGTTTATGGTAACACCTTCTACCAGGAATGTTTTATTTATGCAGCTCAGCATCAGTTCTCTAACTCTGAATTATTCATCTTGGATACAATTAACGTGAGTGTGCTTGTGCGGCGGGTGCAACGCTTTCTGTGTCTGTTGATTTGTTTATCAGCACATCACCTCATCAGAAGGTCTTGCTCTGTAACACTGACAAATCCTTTCTCGGTGTCTGCACTGGCGGGTTTCCATTTTCCTCTTAACACCAGGGAACAGGAGATAGTTTCCCATCACTTGTGACAGTTTCCCAGTGTAAAGGAAAGTGACAATTTTTCTTTGCCTTTGTTTCGTCACCCCCCCCAAAATCCGTCCCTTGTTTTGCAGTGGCTCTGAGCGTGACAGTGGCGTGAATGTGGCACTAATTAAATGAGAGTAACTGGACTCAATAAAGTGCTTTCCTCAGGTTGGCTCATCCCCACCACAATGAGAAGAGGTGGAGAAAAAGAGCTGACACTGTGCGATCATTGACTTCTGTTAATCAAATCTGAGCTTATCCGAAGCTGTGAATTCACACGGCTGTCACGGATGAAGACAGAGGGGTGGGGTGAGGTAATAGAGCAGTACATGTAGCTCCTGAGTGACTGCATGATGTGTTTTTTTTTCTTTTTTTCTCAAAAGCTCTGTTCTCACATCTTCTTCGTCTTTTTTATTTCCTCCCTTCTCTCCTGGTTCTGACCTAGTTTGGCAGAACAGAGGTGATAGACAACACGCTAAACCCAGACTTTGTCAGGAAGTACATCCTGGACTACTTCTTTGAGGAGAAGCAGAACCTGCGCTTTGACGTGTGAGTTATTTCGTTTGATCTGGTCCTCTGAGGACACACGCTGAGGTGTGTGTGCTTCAGATGGGCCGCCCTCTTCTAACCCAGTCCTCCAGTTCCTCCTCTTGTTTCCACCACAAGCTTAACATCTTCTTCCTCCTTCATTCTCCCTCTTCCCCCTTCGATCTATCTCTTGTCTCTGATTTTCTTCTCTCTTCCCTCCCTTGTCACCAGCCTGGCTCTCTCCTGAGGAATTATTCATCAGTGCGGTGTCTCAATAGCTATTTGTTGAAGAGAGATTGATATAAGGGTGATAAATATTTCATATAAAGTTTTATCCTTAATCTCCCAGCTGCTAAGCAAAGCAAACGTCTGAAACCCATAAGTCCCATAAACATCACTGAGACCCCTGTCCTACTTTCACACATAGCTGCCTTTCTCCTCTTGAAAAGGCCAGACTAGTGAGAGGGTCAGGAAGGTGCTGTTTCATTTTGAGATCTCCCAGAACAAAGCCCTCACCCTCCTTTTCGAGGAGATATGCTCCCAAATATCTGTATATATTTCTGTTCCCCTCCCTTGAAGCATGAAGTCCCCAGTGGACTTCCAGGATGTATCCAGGACTGCACTGCAGGTCTCTGAGGACTTTTAGACACTGAATTCATTAGGCGTGCCATCATGATACGACTCTGGAACAGGAAAGGAAGGAGTGCATCCCCTCACAATTAGTGTTACTCATTTACATCTCTCTTTTATCACTGAGGTGGGAGCCTGGGCATACTGAGGCTTAATTACTTTTACATTAAGTTTGACTGGCAGATGCTCAAAACTTTCTATGCATTGGTAGACTGTTTCAAAAATGATCCCCCGGGCATAGAACGGAAATTACATTCATAAACTATGGAATGACTTCCTTAATTAACTGTCACATTATTGCTTACGTTTTTCTTTTTTTTTTTTTTTTTGGGCCACTCTCTTCTCCCCTAGTGACCTAGATGTGTGATTGACAGGCACAAAATGCCCACACTGCAGCCAGGATCCTTTTATTAGAGTCAGTAGTAATTTGTAATGTCTTCTGTGTTTCTTTCTCCTCTTCTTTGCCTCTGTGATTTGTGGTCTCTTTGTGATTTCAGGTATGATATTGACTCTAAAAGTCCAGAGCTGGCAAAGCATGTAAGTGAAGACTCTTTTTTTTTTTTTTTTTTTTTTTTTTTTGTGAAACAGGACCTTAACTTTATATTGTGCCCTTGAATTTGTTTGAATTGTCAGTGCATGTCTCTGATATTTAGGTTCTGTGCAAACCAAAGTTTGTGGCATCTAAACGCTCAAATATATTTTTGGAATAATGAATTAATTATGCTTCATCTGCCAAAAGAAATGTTTACTTTTCTTCACCTTCCATCTGCTTCAATTTGTAAAATGAAGTGCTTTGTTCTTCCAGAGCTATAATAATTAAAATTTCATCGGCATATATGTATATCCTCATTACGTTTTTTTTTATGAGAAATGAAGCATTGCACATCATTATCAAAGCTTTTCAGTGCATTTCCCTATGTGCTCTTTATTGTTGTTTGCAAGTTAGATTGTCATTTCCAAGACTGAATGTAGTTATTCAGAACAATACTCATTTTAAAACAGAAGCTTTGTCTGAAGGGGACAGCGCATACATTCAGCTCATTCAAGGTGAATGTATGCTTATGCTTGAAGCTTTGATTAAAAAAACAAAAAAACTAACTCCCACTCATACCTTACAGACACATAAAGAATATATTTGCAGCTCTTGGTTTGCATAGTACCAAAATTTTCATCATTTAACTATGCTTCTGTCATTGTGATGCTTTTATTGTCATGTTTTTCCATGCTCGGGAAACAAACTGTTCTTTGTGTGAAGTTCTCTCTGCCTTCGTTGCTTTTTCTTCTCTTGTGTTCTTTCACTTTCCTTTTCTCTCCCTCTGAGATCTCTGTGACTCTTAACCCTCTGCGGTCCCCATTTGTGCTCGTTCACATATCCACTTTTGCTCTTCTTTCTTGCACTTTGTTGATGACAGTCTGGTATTTGAGTCATGTGCCTTCTGTTCCATGATATGCTCTGTGGTGTCACTGCTGCTGCCTGGTCTTTCTCTTTTCCTCCTCCTCCTTCTCCACCCTGGAAGCCAACCGACTTTAACGTACGTGTTTGCCTCAGATGTCCTAATTTATCACCGTACAATGCTTATGAAAATGCTTAACTCCTCAATGACTCTCCTTGTTACCTCTGTGATCCATCTGAACACCCCCATCCTTCACCCCAACCTCTGTTTCTCTCCATCCCACTTAATGCCTCCCCCCATGGCAGGACTTCTTGGGACAGGTCTACTGTACACTGGGAGAGATTGTGGGCTCACCTGCCAGTCGCCTGGAGAAACCTTTGGGGTGAGTGTTTGTTTTACTGTATTCACGCTCTGATTTTGCTCAATCCAGTGGAATGAATAAGAGCCACTCAGACCTAGGAAGAGGTTTTAACTTTACTTATCCTCTCAAACAGGCAAATAGAACAATTTTAACTCTGCAAACATGAGTTTTCAGATATTATCAAGTAATGAAAACACAGTGCCACCTCTCAGTCCATTCAAATGTGACGTGGCTCTCCTCCAGGGTTTCACACATTCCAGCAAAGATGAGGCGGTGATGAATATGTCTGCCTTCTAGAGCCATCTGTATCGTTCATTACACTGCAAGATTAGACCCGTGTGCTTGGAATGGGAATGGGTAATTGAACACGACCGGGGGCTTCCTCAATGCAATTACTGTCATTAGGGAGGCGATCTAGCACGGAGAGTGGATTGAAGAGCCCCAGGCAGACGTGATGGACAAAAGTATTGATTCTGCAGCTTCAGCGGGGCACCTTGATCGCTGCTGAGACTCTGCACTGATGCAAACACCAAATTTAGCTGCAGCAGTGGGTGATGATGATGATATGGTTGTCTCTACGGACCAGTTTCCAAACTGAAGAAATGAGGCCCTTGTGAAAACATTCACTTGCGTTGTCATTAACTGTGCCAGCAGCTTTTATGTCGGCGAGTAGCAATTCAGAAACGCAGGAAAAATATAGGCTTATTCTGAGTTTCATTCAGGTAAGGGTACAGTTTCATTCAGCCCTGTTCCTTTTGAATAGCAAAACAGTATCCATCAGTAATCGAGTTTTCCTCCCCTCCCGTGATAGACGATGGCTCAGAACTTGTTTAATGGCTATGTGCTCCATCTCCTTGTCGTGCATGCTGACATGACAGTGCCTCTCTGGACTGCAGCTTTGAGGAACAGCTCCCACAGGGACCGAGGAAATCTGTTAGCCATGCTTAAACAAGCCCTCCCAAGGCACACTGCATTCAATGACTTGCTTAAGAAGCACATCAGCACCCCTTTCCCTATTTTCCACACTTCATCTCTCATTTATTCTCTCTCCTTCCGTCCACCAGATTCTTTTTCTTTTTTCTAGCTTGACCCCTTTTCTCCTCATCGTGTTCTCGATTTCTTTTTGTTCCCCCAAACCTCTCCCTCGCTCTCTTTCTGTCTTAATTTCACTCCCTCCTCTATCAAGCACACACAAATGTGTATTACTAGACTTGTGAGAACATTGTACTGACTAATGATATTCTCAACTTAACTAACTTGTGTACATCATGTAGATCAGGGTTCCTGAGGGTTCATGTCCATTACCCTTGGTTAAGTCTGGGTAAAGATCTTGGTTTTGTTGAGATACTGAACCAGTCAATGTGCTCTAGTGCTGCTTCAAGTCAGTGTTTTTCAATACTTAACCAAGACTACAGTCTTTCTGTTACCCTAAACCAAGTGCTTTGTGCTGCCTAAACACAACCATAAAAACATAAGTAATTTAGTTGCTAGGAATTGATATTGTAGGAAAGCAATGGAAGTACGTTGGTCACAGTGAATGTTTTGCAAGTTGATAAGTTTTGATATGCATTGGCAAGTTGTTGTGCTGATCAATAAAAATGTAAGAAGCATTATGCTGCCTTCAAAATGTGATTGCCAGTGCAAACTAGTTATATAGGAATGTCAGGTTTAGGAATCTAGGTTCTATGTTACAGTGACATTGACCATAACCACTATGCGTTTAATCAAAAAAATCTAACTCAACCTTAATTTTGATTTTAATGATTTACACATATACACACTTTTCCCTTCATGTTCACATAAATATAACCTGCAACTCACACCTTGGCTCAATGATTTGCCTCAATCATTTCTGAATTTGTAAATGCTGTGCACATGGGCACAAACAAGATCTTCTGGCGTTTGCTTCTGTGCTGATTTTCACAGATGTATTTGTTCTGGGGACAATAACAGCTCAGATGAAATGTATGGCTTTTCCCATGTGACTTTATTAAGATGGGAACTTGTGCCGAGTGGAAGGAATGTGAGCTATGAAGCACTGGACTGACACAATGGTACAAATCCTTTCTGTTTATAATGTGGTTTTAATGAGAGGCATGTATTGAAGTTATTGGTAGCCAAGGAAATGCAAAGCCAAGTGACTGACTGATGCCAGTGAATGGCATCTTTTACTGGAAAAATACGTTGGGGCTCTTGTGGCTGTAATTATGTGTATGGCCTGGGGGAAGGAATCATACTATGGCTGTATAGTCATAATAGAGTTCATTATACAAATAGCAGTGCTTTTCTGTTGGTATGGTGAATTACTGTATACCACACACTAGAGCAGATGTCTTCAACCCGTTCCTCAAAGGGCCATGTGGCTGCAGGTTTTTGTTCGCCAGTCAATCGCAGGGCTGACACACAAAGGCAGACAACCACACACGCACACACTCATACCTAGGGGCAATTTAGAGTAGCCCATAAACCTAACTTGTGCATGTTTGTGTGATAAAGCCGGAGTACCCAGAGAGAACCCGGGCAAGCACAGGGAGAACATGCAAACTCTGCACAGCAGAGCTCAGACCGGTTCAAACCTGGAACCCTCTTGCTGTGAGGCGACAGTGCTAACCACTGTGCCACTGTGCCGCCCCACACACCAGACTTGACTCATTTAATCAATTCTCAGTCTTCAGACAGTTGATTGGTCAAACTGTGTGCTCTTGATTGGTTGGAACAAAAAACCTGCAGCCACACGGCCCCTTGAGGACCAGGTTGAAGACCTCTGCACTAGAGCATATGAATTCAGCACAACATTAGCATGTCAAACCCATTAGCTTACTGTGACTGTGCCCTCCTGCTGCACACTTGAGGCAGGAAATGAACTGTAAGCAAAATCACAATGACTGTCGTGGGGTGTGCGCGGTGCACCCATGGGAGCCACCGGAAGTAAGGGATTCGTAGAAATGTAGAAAAGTGTGTGTGTGTGTGTGTGTATGCATACATATAAAAACTGTACATGCTTAGTTGAATAAGTTGAGAGCTGTAGTTCACATCAAAGGCTCAACTGAACTGTGTCCCACCTGTGGGAGCCAAACCATCATCAAAGGGAATAATTTTATTTTTTTTTAGTTGTCTCTGCAACTCTGAATATAGAGTGCTAACTGAGTGGGAAGTTTGAGAAAAAAACCCCACAATAGCAAGTTACTGTAAGCGACTTCTAGTATTATTCTATTATTATATATATTCTATTATTATCTATTATTTTTTAAGCTCACATTAGAGATCAGCTTGTCTCTGTGCCTGTCGGTACAGTTATGAGAAAAGATAAACGACCTCCATCCATAAAAGGAGCTAATAGTAATTTTTGTAGTCTGATACTTTAAGCCTGTGCATTACATAACTAAAATTTACGCCATTTAAATGAAGATAAGCTTGAGGTTGAATTCATGCACAACTAGAAAATACCATGTATGTCAAGACACCGTTGCAGTTTAATGTAATATTGATTTTATGCCTTCAGTTCTGTTAACAACGGCCGTTTCTGTATTTTCTTTAAACCTTCTCCATAAACTCCTGAAATGTGTCTTTACAGCTCAATAGAGCCTGCACCACACTGATACTCTGAATTCAAAACTTCAAAGTCAAAGCCCAAGCAGAATCTCGATTTAAGCGAACCCAGTGGTGGAACTTAAAAATTAAATGATAAAAACAGAAAAGATGAAAGTGTAGTTAAACTGATAAATTTTGTCTTTAATTCTTACTTGTTCTGATAAAAACTTAATTTGATTAACACATGCCAGATTCAATAAAAGCAGAGCTGATATTTGATCAAAACTGCTTTATTAATTTATTCTGTAAATTACTTGTTTTTCTGGTGTGGGAAGTTATGGCTTAATATGTGCGCTGGCCAGTGTGTCACAGGCCACGTTAACATCAAACCAGCTTTCAATAATTAGATTTGTTTTAAATAACTGCTATCAAGAAATATATTTGCTAGGTCCACCTCTTTTTCTTCTGCTGTTCTTTATTTATGTTAAAGTCTTGAGAGAAAAACAACGAAAAGATAATTTCACACTGTTGTTGCAAATTGGAAATGGTTCCAAAGTGGGTCTGTCACATTCAGCTGTGTGACGAGGCCTCAGGGATCGTAACGTCAGAACAATCAACAATTATCTTTTTTAATATTATGATTGACACATTAGCCGGTACACATGTTAAATGATGACTACTCACAACAGTCCAGATGTGATGAAGATAAACAGTGAACAGAGTGATGAATGATGCTACAGTGAAGCTCGGTTCTGCTTTCAACTGTTTTAAAACTCAAGATTGCATCAAATTAAATCAGTTGTGGTATTAAAATATAAATGTGAAATATTTTATTAGTCTCCCTCAGGCTCTCATCCTTGTGTTCCCACTGAGGACACATTCTTCCAACATTGTATCTGTTCTCATTTTTCTTTACGGATCCTTTTTGCTCCCAGTAATCAAGTTTTAAAACAAGTATTAAATACAGCAACACCTACCCAATGTAATGCAATACAAAATAACAGAAGTGCAGTAAATATTACATCTGTGAAACCCATGTCTGATATTTGTTCAGTCTGAGTCAGAGGTGTTGATTCAACTCTTCTGAGCTGCAGTTTCTATTGTTGCAGTAGATTGCATTTTGTAAGTTCATTTATATTACACGCAGCATTAAGCTATACTGTACTGTGTAGCTGATCAGACTTCAACGTGCTTCTCCTTTTGTCTTTAGTACTGTCATGAAAATATGGAACAATATAATTACTGATGCTCAGAAAATGCCTCTTCCGTTATGTAAGAGGAAGCATTTCACTGAAACAGTTAAGTTTGTAGTTGACTATTTGCTAAGCTCTTTAGATAATGTTACTGCGCTTGTCAAGCTTTCCATTTTCAGTTTGCATATATCTAGTTTACCTTCAAAATTCAATGTAATTTTTTGAAAAAAAAAAAGGGGGTCCTTTATTTCACACAGGCATAGACCAAAGCAGCTTCTCGTTTCTAGCTAGCAAGCATCAATTTGGAGACTGAGATGAGATACAGCTGGACGACAACCTAATACACAATTGCGTCACCACATAATAATCAAAATCAACAATCAAAAGATATATAAAAAGGTCAAATACATCTTTACAGTGTCACGCTCACAGGATATCAAACTGCTGTGTCGCATCAGGGCTGTATGATTCACCAGAAGTTTACTCAGAAAAAACTGAAGCGCGTCTCATCTCGACCTCAGAGACTCAGTTCTTTTAAAGTTGTGGGTTAATGTAGTTGGCTGACTGACTCGGGGCTACACAGCATCGGTTCCTCTGAGATGAGGGGAAAAAAAAAACTTATTCTGCAGGTTTGAAGTGGGAGTGGGAGTAAGAGAAGTTCATTTTCTGGTGAAACTGAGAAATAACTGATCTAAGTATCCTAAGTAGTATAGTAAATGGACAGAGGGACGCAGGTAGAGTGTTTCTTTGCCTGTTTAGCCCAGTGTTTGCCTGTATTACTTAACTGGTAGGTGAAGTGTTTTAGTTGGCTTACAGTAAGTAGCATCCTCTGCCTCGGGACATCACACACAATTAGAGCATTCTGCTGCCTCGCTAAATGCCAATTTGGGCTCCAAGGCTGAGCACTAACAAGGGTCCCTCTCTAATAATGTGCATTCCTGCTTAGGTGTGGAAAACACCAACTGTGCTGATTGTACAAGAACTCTTTTTGTCCGATGAAACAGGGATTTATTCTAAGAGGCAAAAACGCCTCCCCTTTCAGCAGCACAGCTCTTGTAACAAACTGTTTTTTCACTTGGCCTTCCCACTCTGAATGGTTCTGTTTATGAGCCTTCAAGGACTTTGCCATCACATAAAATCTAAAAATCTCTTTTTTTCTGCCATGAAGAGAAGCAGTTCATTAAAAAAAAAAATACTATGGTTGTTAAAGGACTTGGTTTTTTAAAGCTCTGTAGGTAATAAGGCAATAGATTTTTTTTGTCTTCACACTAATGATGAAGGCCTCAGGTGCAAGAGCGTCCAAGGTCAGCGGAGGTTTTTACACTGCAGATAAGCTCAGCTGATTTGTTTTGCACTCAGAGAAAACAGTGTTCACTTCTGTCATCTGCTGGAAAAGGTGAGGAAGCATGGATTAACAACGTTCCCACGTTGTTAATCCATTCAGCAGCTGGTAAACGATCTGTCGGCACTCAGATTGCAATCTATAGACAGCAGTAACCACCACAGAGGAGGTCAGGACGACCAAGTGTAACATGAAATGAATTCCATTATTCGCCTCCCGAAGCCAGGCGAGGGGGCTAGAGGTGCCGTGGCCTCACGACACAACAGGGATAAGCAGAGGAGAATTGGTTGTGATTTGATGTCATGCACCTGCAGGAGGGAAAGTGGAATAAAATGCAACTTACGACATATGAGTAATAACAAAGGGCAGCGGGCATTTCTCTTTGCCTCAGATAGAGAGGGATGTTCTGTTCTTGCCGGTGGGGAATTGAAATGGTCTCGTTATGTCCTCTAGAGACAGGTTTTTCTTGTTGGTAGGAGAGAACACAAGGAAGGAAGTGAACTCACTGTCATGACTTTGAGTAACTTTTGTCTTCAGACAGAGAAAGTTTCTTTTTGACTGACAAGTTCTTCTTATCCTCTCTTTCTCTCTGTTTCAAAACAAGTGATTTTTAGTTTGCAGGTGGTTGATGAATGGCTCATTTACCAATAAATCCAACACTGTTGCAGTGATTAAAGCCTGTGCCGTAATTTATGTAATCAAAATGTCAACAATGGTCTCATTACATCACTACACTCATTACACTACTACACACATCACTACATAAAATAGGATGCATTCACAATGTAATCGGATTTCATATTTAGTGTTCATAATTAGGGAGCACATAGGAGCGAAACTGAATTCACAAAACAAAAGGATTTGCTTCATTCATTGAGGTTGTGATAATGGTGATCATGCAGCAGTGGGAGACCAGAGGTATCCAATGAATAACACTTAATACTCAACACATTACACAACATGACTCTAACAGAAAGAAGAAGAAAATAAGATGAGATGTTGGTGTCAGTGTTTTCTCATGACTTGCACCTTGTTTCCACTGGTAAACACATTATTTTCTCATGGTTGTTTTGTATGTGACATTTTTCTACACCACATTTTTTTGCCCTATTTACTCGCTTTGTGCTGATTCTTACAAAGCTTCAAAGACCTCAGCACAGGTTGCCTGTAGCTACCAGCTTTATACACAAACAGCAGCTCCTCTCGCAGCACCAGTAGGAAATGGCTCTCTTTTCCTCTCTGAGAACTACAGTAGGTATTCTGGTGTCCTTTTGAATTAGCCGGTACACTTTTCATGCTCTTTTTTTTAATCCTAGTGAGGTGAGGGATTATAGATGCTTATCGGTGTACGAAGATCAAAAGGATTAGGGGAATAATCCCATTTGAACCCACACAGAGTTTTGGCAACCTCGTTTAATTCTGTTCGACTATGATCTGCCAACTGCCCCAAACATTTACTGTGGCACAAAGCCAGATTATCTGTCTGCGCTCCGTCTCTGCTGGTCTTTGACTCAACTAGTCAGATTTACTCTCCAGTCGCCTTGTCAACCAGAAAGATTCACTGGATTCACTGACCTGGACAATCTCAATGAAATCATTCTTTTGTGCACTGAAGATGATCCTATTTCTCGTCTTATTTCTTGTGTGTATGCTCATGCCCCACCTTCCCAAGTAATGCCTTTTAATTTGCTTATCCACACTAAGGTGTGAAACTGTAAAATAGCCGTCTTCTTAACACTGCAGTTGATTTGCCTCACAGGAAAGTATGTAGACCCACCCTGCAACAGCTGCAGTGTGGAAAAAAAATCATATTCTTCTTCTTGGGCTCTCTCTCATATTGTCGAGAAGATAACCCTCCCCCACTTTCCTATGCGTGACACGTTGCAGCGTTGTTAAATATCAAGACCATTCCTCATCCTAATGACCTAATGTGAACGGAATCAACAATTGCTTCCTTCTCTCTCTGGACTTTAATCTCACCGACCTCCATCCACCCCACCTCCACGCAGATAGGTAATGGAGAACGCAGGTCGTTGTGAATCACCATTTCATGACAGCAACTGTCTCTAGATGGGAAATTATAGAGGCCATACATTGAAACTGAATATCCATAATATCACATGTCCTGCACAATGATCTTTGATGCCTATTTTGTGGAGGAATAAACAACTAGAACGTGCTCTCTCCTCTTACAGTGTTCTCATTGGTATTCTGCAAAACGGTAATATCAGAAACTTTGACCAAGTAATTGTGGTGATGCTGAAATATGCTGCTTGATCTCTTTCCATTCAGCTGATCAAACAGGGGGGATGTGTCAACACAGCTGTGGCTAGCTCTCTGTTTCAGTATGAGCTAAGAGCATGACAGCGCTCCTTCCTTCCACTTCGTTCTGGGGAAAGGAAGCCACTGTGCTACAAGGCCCTGTTTCAGTTCTGTCTGTACTTGTTTGTTTTCTTTATGAAGTTTTGTTTGATCCTCTTGGTTTCTGCTTGAAAGGGAGAAGCAGCAGTGGTGGTAGTCTCACTGACACGATGATAGTATGACTGTAAATATGAGGCCCTCTGAGGTTTTCAGGCAACATCAACTCACATCACGGAGTGGCAATGGATTGGTCAGGACCATATGGCACGGTTTGTGCTCAGTACCAAGGGAAGCCTGTAAGTGACTGTATGAATTACAGAGAATTGCGAATGGTGTTAAATATCATAGCTACTTAGCGTCGTATGTCACATTAATCAATCACTGCAAGCACAGAAGCCATGGATAATAACAGGCAGTCATCAGTCATCAAAACTATTCACTGCATTTAACTCTGAATTCAGATTTTATTACTGCTTCTGCAAAATGATCTGTTCTTTACTGTTGTTTCTCTCAACTGTAAATTGCACTTAATCTTATAAAAATTAAGTAATAATGTTACATAAAATTTAAATTTCTGCTCATCAGTTACACTTAGGATTGTGACTGCACTCATATAGTACTCATTCAGAAGTCATTTAGCCTGAATCACCTCTTTCTGGCTTGTTACAAAGTTAAAGAATATTTAATTGTTTTAACCAGTCGCAGAGTTGATGTTTGGTGGTTGGGCATCAAGTCAAAGATATGTTGGTGCCCAACACTGGTTTTACATTGGGTAGTTATTTCACTTTTGATTGTACCTGGAATGGTGCAGAGGAAACGGTTTGATTTACAGCCTTTTGTTGCTCGCAGTGATTTTGCGATTTTTACAGCTTTCCCCGTAGTGTAACTAAAATGTAAAATTTGGAGCATGGCAATCAACCAGTAAGATTATGAAATACCTTTTTCTTTTGCGTTTTACATGTTTTCATTATCGCCTAAAGGTGACAACTGAAGAGAGTTCAAAGTCTTTTTTCAAAATGGAGAAGGTCCCCTTCTGTGGTGAGCATTAATTTACTGAGAAAATCCCACGGCCTTTGATATTTCTTGTGCTCAAGTGGATAATGTTTGCCTGATAGCGAAAATAGAGGAAAGTTCAGGAGGTCAATAAAAACATGAGCAGGGCATTACAATATTGGCTGAACCAGCTCTTGTTCACTTCCCCTCGGCCCATTCAATAGTGTGAAAAAGTGAGTGGAGCTCTGTGAGATCGACTCTCTGAGGGAACGAGTGAGTGATGGAGAGTCAAACTCCGTTTTACATTGTTTTTGATTCTGTTGTTTAAACCACTCTGACTTTTCATATTTATCATTATCATCAGACTCACTGATGAACTCACTTTATAATGACATATTGCAGTGATTAGCTGAAAACGCAGTCTCCTCGTTGACACTAATTGGTTTGTGAGATGAAGTAACTGCAGTGCACAGACAGTTGGGCAAACGGCTAATTCATCACTGAATAGTATTTGTTGGGTTGACAGATGAGGCTAAGTGTGCTCCATTTTAGATGATCTGCGCCCTCCTGACCTCGCCGCCCTTACTCATTAAATGGTGCTACGTAATATCAAGTGCAGAGGGGAAGTGAAGGAGGGCACTGAAACACACCTTAGGATTCATCATTGGAAAATGAATATTCACAGAAGATTTCATAAAAATCCCCTTTGGCGGGTTGCGCTCAAACTAATGTATCACTGTCAGGTCAGGATGAAATGTAACAGAGTTCCTCTCTCTGTTTTTCTTTATGACCACTGCAGTAACTGTGTAAACAGGTGTTGATATTAACTTAATGTTAACCCATTAAACTTAACCAATGTCAATTTGTTATGTTAAAATATGAAAACTCATAATGATAAAATTTAGGGATTCATTTGATCACTATCTGTGTGTTTATGTCTTCATGGAAACATCTTTAATTACATTGCTGCAGTATTCACACTATAATGACAACGTTATGAAATGACACACATTAGTTGACTTTAGTTAATATTTGACATTGCAAGTTGTGATGACATACTGCCCCAGCCCACCCACTTCTGGACCAGAAGAGACCACATTACACATCCCTACACGACAAAAAAATAAAAACAGCTTGAAGAAACATGCTGAAGGGAGAAAGACTGAAAACACATTCAGTGTTTACACTGCGTATAGATATTGATATGGATGTGATGATGTAACCTGACACATTGAAGCTGTTACTTTCTTGTTTTGACACAAGCTAATTAAACATCACAAAATACCCTGATGTTGTTTTACTGTAGAAATTTGAATACTCACATGTTTGAGCTGCAGCAGAACCAGTGGAGACAAGTGTGACACACATTTACACAGCCGACTGATTAAAGCCCGTTTCTCACCGCAGTCAGGCTGTAGGCCTTGTTCATTGCAGATAGTACGGGAAGGACGGCCGCAGCAGCACATTGCACATAATTTCATCATCAAAGAGTTTCCTCGCTGAGGAACTGCCAGTGAGCGAGTGCTGAGCGAATGAGGCCTCTTGATGCAGGACACTTCACATCCCCAACAGTCGCATGTCAGTACAGAAGCTGTTAGAGCTAGCAGAAAAAATGTCAGCCTAGGCAATAAAAGGGAACTCATGTGCCACAGATAAATGACAGGAACTGTATTTATCCATTCAGTGCTTGCTTGCTCTCCAAGTTAACTAGTCATTGTCAGAGAAAATGCCACACTCAGTAATGCATGCTTAATTTAAAAGACCGCTGCCCTTTTGGTACCTGCTCTCGTCTCAGCAGCAGATTAGAGCAGGGTGGTGCATCTTAATGCATCTGGAGCTGAAAGATGAACAATCACTGGGTCTCATTTCCCAGTTTGAAAGGTGCACTGGTCATTACCGTGACCTCAGGGAGATAACTTGACCTGTGGAGTGTGCAGGGTTTACTGGCCTCACTGGTTGAGGAGTTTACTGGCTCTTTGAGGCGACATCAAACTGCATGGTGGGGGCTCAGAGTGAAACATCAATAATTCAAGGACAGTTAATTCACCTTGAGATTGGTCTCCGTGGAGCTTGAAGGTAGAGCCTGAGAATGAAGTGCGCCTGCCCTCTGAGAGTGTGATGGCTTCATTTTACATTTTGCCTCACTGCCACACTGGTGGACATGCAGCAGCTATGGTTGGATGCTTTGGCCAGTGGATTTATATTAAGGTATTGATCAAAGTTGATTCATCAGGGGCAACAGTTGCGTTTATTGAGCATTACACTAAATGTCTTATGGTCTTGGGAAATCTGAGTGAGGCCAATAAAGATTAATGGAAACACCCCATACCAATTTATTTTTGTATATATTTTTTTTAATGCTGCAACGCTTCTAGCAGATAACCACACACTATCTCTTAATACGTCCCCTGGCATATCCAATACCGACGCCATTTTAGGTTTGCGCTTTAAATGAGTAAATAATGCAATGCTTCTGCTGCTGTAGTCAAAGACTGCCTCCCATTTAGCAATATGGAATCCAGTATTACTGCCAGTCAGATCAACTGTCACAGCCTGACTCAAGGATCAGCAGCAAGTCTGACCTTCTCATGATTGGTCTCCAGCTAAGGCCACAGCAGGACTCCCATGTAATTTCCTTCTTTATCCGGAAAGATGACAGGAGTGTCAGCAGCTGGAGTTCTGCTGTATGATTGGAAAGGAGATATGTTGTCTCTCTCTCTCTCTCTCTGTGTGTTGGGTGGAATGGGCTTTCTGCTTCTCACAGCCTCAGTGGATGTTGAAAGTTGGTGAGATTGGGTATCAAAAATATCTCATTTTGTTCTGCTTCAAAAAATACAGCCAAATAACATTTAGGACAAACTCCGGGGGAATGCTGGCACTACTTTTGTCAGGGCCATTGGATTGGCAAGCTACTGAAGAGGTGAAATACAGAAACACAAGGATGCAGGGAAGCTCGCTTGTGCTGCGATATGTCTTGATCAACTTCTGTAGCACAAATAAGAGGTAAACAACGGCAGACCTGCAGAGCTTTAAAGTCTCAGTGTGGTGCTGGCAAGCAGGGATCAGAGGAGCTCTATGTCTCAGCAGTTTTATTCCACAATGTACTAAAAAACTCAACAGCCAGTATTTACAACCTGTTTTTGATAAAATAAATGTGCCCATTAGATCTGTCAAACTCTCTGTCACATTTACGTTCTGCATTGAATTATTGGATTAAAGCTGTGACTTTATGTGGAAAATACACCTGTATTATCAGCCTGAAATGAAATGACTGATGTGACTGCAGACCTAACGCTTTATGACCATTAATCTTTCTAATTATAATTATTTGTATGTCTGGTGTGCGCTTTGCTGGAAATTCCTGTCAACATAAGGGAGGTGACAAATCAAAACTCACGAACTGAAGCTGAATCTACAGCTGAAATAACTCACCTGCAGCAGCCATTGAGAAATTTAGATCGGGCGAGTGTGCACTTAATCGAAAACACTGTGTGGCTTGATGGTATTACAAAATGCAGCATGAGTGCCTCTCAATGCCATTTAAGCCACAAACCTTAAATAAATTATCAAGTGGATCTTCAAGGTTGGGCTATGAACATTTTTCATTTTTTATTTTTTTGCTGAAAGAGTGAATTGGATCTATTTTGTTTTCACAGTGGCATACCAGGGAAGAAATGTGGGACCATTATCCTGTCTGCCGAGGAGCTGGGAAACTGCAGAGTAAGTTAAAAAAAATTGCCACCAGTATAGTTTTTGCTTACTGTGATGGCTTCATAATAACTGTTTTGCAATGTCCACTGATATAATTTGGAACAGGCCCTTTAACAATGGTATTTTTAAATTTAATTGAACATATTTACTGTAGCTGATAGATTACTGCGTGTCACTGTGAAATTGTATGTGACACTAAGAGAATGGTGCATGTTGTGTGTGGTGCATAATGCATGTTTAGCAATGTTCACAAGCTTGCTGAAGTGAAGTGGGCTGTTTAATAGCCTGACTTCAGTAAGATCTATTGCATAACTGTCCCCATTAAACCAGCAGGATATGACATGTCACTATGCAATTGTGTTTGTCATTTGGAAATTGTGTACATAGTGAATATGCTATGAGTTTGAATAGCTATCCAATGAGCCCCGCGCTCATTCCAGTCACTAAAACAGGCATTTTATCCAATGTGTGGTGTGTTAATCCATGAGTCTGCGCTAATAACCTGTGTCCACTAATGCCCATTGACTTTCCCTCTGCACTGCTAAATGAAGATAGTAAATAATCACATTATACTGCTGCCAGTGGAGCATGAGAAAGTAGCAAGACTTATTGGCCAGAACAACTGGCCTCCCTCAGAGCCTATAAAGCAAACCATCGAGCTGTGATTACTGTATAAATGTTTTATGATGTCCTAATACATGTAAGCATTTAATGTTTAAAAGTTTTGTAACTTCCTGCCATATATGTGGAGTAAAAAAAACGCTACTTTAACAGTAGTTGTTCCTGTCTTTGGGAATTTTTTTGAAGTTTTGCTAACAGGATCATTTACTTCCTGACAGATAAACAGTCTCCTGTTAGAGTGAGACAGCGTGCTGATAATAAATCTGCCATGATAACCATTACTGATTCGGTCCTGCTGGATTGAAGTGTCAGTGCTTACAGACAATGAAGGGCTGCTGTGAGTCATCAGGTGCATTGGATCTGCAATGATAGTAGTTAGCATCATCACTGCAAAGCACCACTTCAAGAAGGGAATTTGTAATATAAATGCAAATGATTATTACTGGCACAAATGACCACTTCCTTTCTCCCAGACTCAATTAGAGACACACAAACTTGACATGTCACTCCTGACCTGCCTTGTTTACACAGAATTTAAACCTGACTGGAAATACGTCTGGTTTGAGTAAAGAAATGAAAAATGAAATGAAACAAAAGGCAAATTTTAGTTGAAGACACTGCTGTCAGTACAACTCCCACACCTGTGAATTATAGCATTTTGGAATTGTTACCATCCATCTGGATGGTGTTTATTCTATAATCCACCTGTGACCAGTAAATGGAGGCAGCAGAGTTGCTGCTTCGCCTGAGGTAAACACAGCAACTCTTGTTCGGGGAAACTGAAACCAGCAGAGTGGGAATCGACTGGGGAGGTTCTGCGGGGACTGTTAACCGATAGGCAGGTTGGCTCTCACCTTTGTGTTGGATTTGCCAGGTATCATTAGACAGAGCAACAGCCTCTGCATGGATCAAAGGCTTCCTCTTGGCTGTCGTTATCTGTGGCACATAGGACATGCTGAGCAGCGGCTGCCTCCCTCTCAGAATCCTCCTCATGGTCCTGCCACAGCTCTGGCTGATTTAAATCTGAGTGAACCTGTTTGTGCGTGAGGATGAGCATAAGTGTGGGTCAGCGTATATGAACATATGCACCATATATACACAATATATATTTGTTTATATAACCCAAAATCCCAGATTTGCTTGAAACTGGGCTGTTCAGTCAGTCAGAAGATCACCCTCCTTATTTTTAGTGCTTCTTGTCCGTATGCACGGTATACACTCACCAGCTTACTCATAACTTATACTAAGCGCAATTACCATTGATGTTTCAGACTGAAAGATGGATTTCCCTCGAACAATTATTCTTCAGTTTATCACTGCAGTCAGAAAATTGAATTGAGCTTATTACTCTTACTGTATCTGATACCATTTTTCTTTCTTTTCATGACATTTTTTTTTTGTGCTCTATCAAACTCGTCCTCATATTGGCAAAAATCCTTCACCCGAGATCTACAGTCACAACAGACAAACTCCAGACTGAATGGAGGGATACGTGAAGCATAGAAGGGAACTGTGTTCATTTCTGTTTTATAATCATGATACAATTGGTGATTCACTACAGGATGTGATCTTGAGGATGGCGTATACTTCTGTAATGTGAATTAAAGCATTGTCTGCTCTACCTCCGATTCCTTTGCAAGACCAGTCCCACTTTCTCAAAGTGAGAGTGTGCCACGTACTCCACACAGCGATATCTCGGTGGAGCAGAGAAATGGGAAGAAGGATGCAGACTGCACTCAGTATTCCCCTGCTGTTCCTAAACCTCTGTGGCTGAAATGAATGTTCTGCCTTTTTTCCACACTTAATGAGAGAACACTGCTAGGCACCAAAGTGAGTATGTGTTATCTGTGCCTAATGAAGGCTTAAGGCTCCGTGTTGCCATGATAGTGTAATTGTAGAGGCTTGTCCGGGCTAAGCAGGACAGTTATAGGATGGTTCTATTTTTAAGGGCTTTGATAACTGACCTAAGCAAACTCCTCCTAAATTGTGTTTTTTTGTTGTTTTTTTTTTAATCCACAAATTTGAGCCACAGTGGGAACTTGGAGATGTTCCCGTGAAAAGCCATAAAGGGAGAACTTGATGCACTTCGGGTACAAACTGCACCGTGGATTGCTCTGTAACTTGGTTGATCCATATCCAACTACCCAAATTGAAAAAAGGCAATCTTCCATTAAGATACTCTCTACGTATACTGGGTAGAAACAGATAATAAATGCTAGTAACCGTAGAAAATGAGATATGCAGCAACCCATTTAGCCACCACTGACAATCAGTTCTTTACTTGGCCTCTGTTTCAACAGTTCAACCATGTTGTCCGGAATCAACCTACGGTTGGAAACAACAGCAATAATCAAATTAGCTCAATTTTCGGGAAGAATAATTATTTTGCTTATCTGTGTAGTGGCATCTATCTATTTCCCTGCAGTTGCCTCAGAAAGAGAGGCTGGTCTGTGTCATGTCTGCATCCAGGGTGATGTGATGGGGGTTAGTGAGAGGCAGGTCAGAGGCAGAGTGCACCGCACAGATGTGGGTCAAAGCAGTCGATAAAGGCCCTGCCCAGCACCATGCTGATTCAGATCTAATAGCAGCACTTCAAAACCTAAAAACACCAGAGACCAGCGGGGTAAAAACAGCTCCTCTTTTTGCTAGTTCAAGGCTCTCAATGTCTTCTGATATCACAGCTCAGCCTTTAAAATATGATAATTAGACACTTGACTTGCATATGCTGTAAGTTTCGGGGCTAAAAAGGCTCATACAGCACTGAGATAAAGGCCGTCAGCGATAGACAACAGAGTTTGCAGTTTCTTCTGATGTGGTCGTTTACCTATCCAGTCTGTGCCCACTATACAGCCTCATTATTATATACAGCGCAGACTAATACCTTGACCACAGGGAGACTATCTGGAACCAAGGGCATTATGGGGCATGTTCATTGTCCTTGTAATGGCAGCAAGCATTGAAATGCTGCCTAAATGAGTATAATTATGGTAATACCAGCCTTTCTAATGTATCATTAGCTGCACTCACACCCTCCACATCCTTTTTGTACACAACCCCCCTCCTCCATGTGCAGGGTTTTAGAATCCATTTCTATGCCTCTGCATGGCCGCTCATACTATTACTATGATTATATTCAGCACAACAAGGTATTTTCAATTTGATGTCCCATATCCCATCCACTGTTGTTATGCAGGAGTTGCATAATAAAGAAATGATAATGAATGCATTTGCAGGTTTTGGAAACTAGAGGCCAGTGGCTGGTTTCACTCGGATGTTATTAGGATTCAGTCTTCGCTTTGCTTTTATTTGGTGCTCCAGTGCTTTTATATCCTGGCATGCAGCACGTATAAACAAACAACAGGAGACAAACAGAGGCAGAAGCATGGATTTACAATGTCATTTGCTTTTTTGTCTTTTCGTTTCTCTGACTTTCCTTTTTTCCCCCCTCTGTTTGTAGGATTACGCCACCATGCAATTTTGTGCCAACAAACTGGATAAGAAGGACTTCTTTGGAAAGTCAGACCCGTTCATGGTCTTCTACAGAAGCAACGAGGATGGCACGTGAGTTTGCTTCTTGCTTCTTCTTCTCTGTGGGTTTTACATTTAGGCTTATCAAAGCCTGGTAGGTGGGCATGGAGATCAAAGAGGATGGGGAACCAAGGTCAAAAGAATTAGATGGAGATCCCTTGAACTCAGCTGCCTACAGATAAATTTATGCAGACGTGGTCCCAAAGCAAACCACGGTGGGGGGATTTCATCAGTGGGCTTTTCTTCATCAGTGAGATGTGTGTGTTTTAGGATTTTAATCCCCGATGACCTGAATCTCCAGGTTCACCATCTGCCACAAGACTGAGGTGGTGAAGAACACACTGAACCCTGTGTGGCAGCCCTTCTCCATCCCAGTCAGAGCGCTCTGCAATGGAGACTATGACAGGTAGGATGAATTGTGTTGTTCAATAAAGTCTTCTCCAGGAGGACACTCCTGGACATAATGCATTCCCCAGCCCCTTACCCTAACCTTAACCATCCAAACTGAATGCCTGACCCTAACCAAAACCCAATTCTTACCAGAACCCTAAAACCAAATCTTAACCCTCAAACAGCCCTTTAAAGTTGTGAGGACCGACCACAATGTCCTCAAAATATCCTCACTCTGTAAGGTCTTTTTTTGGTCCTCACAAAGATATAGGTATACAAGTGCACACACACACACAGATGGAGTGTGATTTACGAGTGGAAATCAAAACCACACAGAGGTCCAATATGCGGTGTACTTATTTCAGAATGGGTTGGGTGCGTACAAATTAGACACCATTGATTTTCTACCGTTATTTTATCTGCTCCTGAAATAGAGGATTATTACAGGCCTATCACTGTCTACATGCTAACTTGCCTGGATGTTCATTGATTTGCCCTTGACTGGCAAAAGGCTTTGGAGAGGCTTTCAAATTTGTGATTGGCTGGACCAGTGGCATCTCCTATCTTATCTGAATCTCTTCAGAGCAAAGGGTCTTGCAGGACACCTGAGGAGCAGGAAGAGTTTTGGCAGGGGAAAAAAAAAATAAGAGGAACGAGAAATAAAGTGTGAGGGGGAGCTAGAGTGGCTGTACTCATCATTCTATAGATGTTGACAGGTGGCTGGAACAACAGAGGAGCCCTGCTATGTGTGTGTGTGTGCGCGTAGAAGTGTGCTGACCCAGACAGCCACGGGAGTCTGTAGAAGTCATCAAAGAACACGTCAAACCTCGCCCTCTCCATCACACTGGGTGTCAACAGAGGTTCTTCACTTCGATCCCGTGTATGCTCACCTGCCAGAAGAAGCTAATTGGGTCAGACAGAAGGAGCAAACCATGAAAGATGCCCGATTCCCTCTGAGGATTTTGATGGTTGGAGAAATATACAGCAATTTAGGGCCTCCCTGACCTGTTGTGTGAAATACTGTATCTGCAGTTTGCTGTTTTCTGACCTGCTTTATTTTCCAGTGTATTTTCACTCCAGCACAGCCACTGTAATTTTGATTCGTTTGATTCACTACTCAGCAAGTCAAATATTTGGTATATATAGGTAATATATAGGTCACAAAATCAAATATTGTGTTTAAAATATAATGGCTCTGTGATAATTACAACTGCCCTGGTTTTGACCCACCACATGTGCAGTGATTCTGGGGCATTTTGTCACAGCCCTGTCTGCTTTATAGATAATGCAAACTTCCCAAATTCAGCCCCTGTGCACTTTACCTGTATTCTTTCAAATGTTTTCATGTGAAATCAATTTCGTTTTTTTATAGTCCAAAACCACAAACATGTTTCAAAGGGCTTTACAATCTGTGCAGCATATAGCCCTCTATCCTTGACCCCTAGATTTGGATTTGGAGTGCAAACAAATAGGAAGGATATTGCGGATCGTAACAACCTCAAGGACACTATTCAGAAAGACTTAGAAGAGACAAGGAGTGAGGCTGAGTCACCAGGAGGACGAAGAACCAGATCCGAGACATCTGACAGGAGCCAAAGCAACAGTGAAGGACAGAGGTCTCAGAATAGCTAAGGCAAAAATAATTGTGTTTACTTGCTCTCCTCAGTCACGTCTAGCGGCCTCATGTGAATCAGCCAAATCTCTTCTAATCATATGGCTTTAATAGAGATCAGAAAGTGAAATCTTTCCAATTTCCACTCAAACTTGCAGTGAGTCCAGAGACTGAAATGAAATAGGTGCAGGGGACTCATTCCCTATATCGTGTCCAGTAGATGTGATCATGTCGTAGTGCTGCGTGTGACCCTGATCATTAGCTGCAAGAAAATTACATTATAGAAAATTGATAGTGACTGACACATCACTTGGGAATCATCTGCCATGCTGGCCCTGACTGTCAAAACACATCATAATTTTTTTTTTTTTGGTCTGTCAGTCAAGAGTAGAGGGAGGATTTGATCGTTTTCTCACTCTGACTGTGAAAGCTGAATATCTGGCTATCTTACATGTTGTTTCGGTATTCAAAAGGAAAAAATAACACAGCTGCTCTTAGCAGAGATTCACAGTATGATTCGTGTCTAATCTCTTTCTGCTTTACATGGATCACACACATTTGTCAGGTGGGGAAATACGTTAAGTGCAGACAGAATGAGTTCAGAGCAGAATAACAGGACAGCCCTCTATCACCCTGCATCCTCCTGGACCCACCGACAGATGATTGACAGCAGCTGATGGTGGGGGGCGGATGGGGTGGGATCACTGATCTTTCCATCAGATCAAGTAGAAGAGAGGAAGCGATTCCCTCATTCTCAGTGAATTCTCTTGCTTATTTGGTTTCTCACCTTCCAACTTATTTCAGGAACTTTATTTATAACTCTATTTTTGGCATGAGGGGAGAAAATACTTCACCCAGACTTTTGGCAACTCTATCAACCTGCTCTCTCCACTGTAAGAAACACAAATTCACTGGTAAACAATTCATTATAATCCTTGATGCCAGTTTACCAACCTGCCCTGAACAGTTAGACAACAAAAGCTTTGTGGATTTGTACTGGTCCCAGTCTTTAATGATTCATTAAAGATTAAAGATATGTCATTAACTAATGTATTTTAAAAACGGACCAGTCTCAGTGTGCAGCACAGCTTCAAAGATGTAACAAAATGTCACCCTTATCAGATCTTCAGAAAGATGCTTGCGTCTTTTGCTTGCAAAACACAGAACAGGCTCTCTTGGATTGATTTAATTCAATCTTCAGTAACAATTAATGTGCTTTAGTGACTTGTTTTGTGCTGTGTCATTTCAGAAATGTTCTCTGTGAAGTTTCTCCTCAAGGACATTAAGGTAGTGACTCACGAATTAGTTGAATGTGCTCACACAAAGACTTTTTTTCTCTGTTGTGCTGTGTTTCACAGGACGATCAAAGTGGAAGTGTATGACTGGGACAGAGACGGGAGGTAATGGATGCACACACCGACAGGACATTCATAATTATAAACTGATTAAAGAGAATTATGTATTTATGTCATTTAATGTTTTGCCCAGTGTCTGAGTTTCTCTTTGAAATCTCTGTGAACCCTACCACCACATTCACTATTGTGAGTTGACCTACTGACCAGTACGAGATTTTATTTTTTTTTCTTCTCTCTTCCCTCCAGCCACGATTTCATAGGTGAATTCACCACAAGCTACAAAGAGCTGTGTCGGGGTCAAAGCCAGTTAAGCGTCTACGAGGTGAGTGGAGATAAAGGTAGCCAATAGTGTCATCACCCTCTTGATTTTCCCTCATAGAAGAGGACCTTCATGTAAAACAGCTTGTTTCTATTTGACTGCTGTATGTTACTTTTTCCTGCTGTTCCTCATTGGTCTTTTTAAACTGCTTTATATTAGAATTCAGGTCCCATTGCAAACCAACTCTGAGTGTGTGATTCATCTACTTGTTCAATATGAGATTTTTACTTAATGTGTTTCATGTCATATCAAGCACACCAACCACATTGTAGCTGGATAAATCTGTGTGCAAACTGTGGATGCACCTTTGGAAGAAAAGACTATGGTCAATTTCTGGGTGCCAGTGTACTGCCAGTACTTTGATTTAAGGTCAAATCAGTGTGTCCATTGGCTCGGAAAGTTTTTGTTATCCAAAAATTTAATGACAGGAAACCCTCCAGGCCTTGATTGTTTGAGCTGCGTTGTGGCTATTTGAGATTAACAACGAGCCTCCTCCGTCTCTCCTCGCCCTACCCGGCATTAAGCATTGCAGAGGTTAAGTGGTGCAGCAGACCAGATGAGGAAGGGTGCTTCTGTGGTGAGAATACAAATGGGAATGCAACAGGACTATGCCGCTGATTAGAGTTTTTTTTGGTTGGTCCTTTGGGGGTCAGATTGAGTATTACTGTTAGGGGCTGGGAGGCTCATATCAGTCAGCGCTCATTAAAATACTTGCCATATTACATTAGCCTCTGAATAAGTCATGGCTGTGGCTTAAGGAAAGAAAAGCGCCAATGAAGAGAGTGAGAAGGGGAAAAGATGGTGGGTACAGGGGAATAGGTAAGGACAGAGAAGAGCAAAAGACAGTAAGAAAGACAGAATGAGTGAGTGGCATGTAGAGCTGCCTTGCTGACGTGGCAGAAGAAGGTGCATCCATTACCCTTCACGAAACCTCTCTGTATTTAGAATTAGAAATATGAAACACAGCAGTTTCTTCATGTGCCCTTTGCCAGGTCGGTGCCATTGACACAGTTTCAGGATGTGGCCAAAAACTACACGAAGCCACCTTTTCAGAGTTGATAAATAAAGAATTTGAATAGGTCACAGGCTGCAGAGTCCGACTCTTCGAAGATCCCTGTGTACTCAACATGACATGCACGCGGCCTGCAAACATTAGCTCTGTGAGTTGAGATGACAGCTGGCTAATGCTAACGGGGGCGGGTGTAATTGAGGGTGACGTTTGTGTGACGTAATACAAACCTGGTAGTGACTGAGTGATGGCTGCGGTGCTGCGAGGAGTAACCACAAAGGCAAAATGGAGGAGTAGAGCCCATGGCAAGGAGGAAGAGCATGGGATACATTATACTAGACTCTACATCGCACTTTCCTCCAGGCTTGCGCTTTATGTTTGTGTGCAGACCCACAGAATGAGCTGTAGAGATATCTGACCTTGATAGCTTCCTGTAGTAAACACATGTTTGACTGAAAGCTTTAAATGTAACATTATGTTAAAGCAGAGAGTGCTATAAGCACTCATAATCAGCTTGCCTTATCTCCCCCTATATTTGTGTATTTTTTGTGAATATTTCTGCACACATTACACATTATTGCACACCTGTGAAGTTGCACACTATGCAATTCAGTCTGTATGCGATTATCATTTTGTTTATTGCAAATAAATGCTTTGGGGAGAGATAAGGGGGCATGTGCTCCACCATCCCGAGATTGGTAATGTGCATGTAAAATGTACAGCACAATATGTGGTAGGTGCTTCCTGCGGGGCATGATCAATGCTATCTCATTCTAACCCACTGCAGTTATTGGATTCAGTCCCTATGCTCCATTACCCTTACAGACATGGAGTAGGAGGACAAAGATGTTTTTATTACTTGCCCAAGGGTGGATAAAAAGAATTGTGCTGTAAGCTTACATTATCATTATCCTTCTTTTTTATTCTGCCTTCATACCAGGTGGTGAATGCCAAGAAGAAAATAAAGAAGAAGAGATACATCAACTCTGGGACGGTGAGACTAAGTTCTAAGATAAGAGGAAACCCCCTGGTGCACTCACCACACTGCCCTCCTTTGCTTTTGTATTCATCAGGAAGTGAATTGCATGAGGCAGTTCAGCTCTGTTAAATGTTTTTGTTCCATTCCCAGTCTCAGGGCTTTTGATCCAGACAGTGAATTTAAGTAGAAAGGAAAACATTCTGGCGACCTGAACCGGGGTGACAAAGTCCACAGTAATGCATGAACAGAGATTTGTCTTTGTCCTATTGAAGAGTAGTGAGCTGTTTTGTTACTGCCTGAGTACTTCGGTGGCTCTTGCTGTATGTTGTGACTCTTTAATTAAAATCTCTTGCTAGTTATCAACTACACTGATCATCCATCAGTGTGCAGCCAGACCATTGTTCACCATTGATAAAGTCATTTTTTGGGTTGTTAGCTCGGAGGTCAGTGTTAATATGTAGATTGGTAGATTCTGCTTTGCTTCGTCACTGAACATGACATAAACTGTTTGGACCTTTTTCTCTCTCAGGTGTCCTTGTTGTCATTCTGTGTGGAGTCAGAGCACACCTTCCTGGATTACATCAAAGGAGGGTGAGTCTACTGTATATCTGCCAGTTGTGTTGTTACTGTTTATATGAGTTACATGGTTCATTAATGTATTTCCTTTGTGGCTGGCTGCTTAGAGCAATAACTAAAGCCTGACAGCAGATAATTCATTTTTGTAAAGTCCCCCTGCATTCAAAAAATCTGCTGAAGGGGGAAAGTTTCTCTGTGCTCACCTTAAATCTGAGTTTAAGACATCTCAACCAGTTTGGAAACTAGCTTTCGTTTGTTCAATATTCAAATTACACAACTCAAGTGAATACTTGAAACCTCCTGAGAAACTTTTGAAAATAAAATTATTTGAAGGAACAGTAGATGCAGTGCTTAATTTGTAAATCAGGAGCTCATGGAACACAGAGAAGGTGGCTGCTCCGCTGGGTCAAGTCACGGAAATGCACCAGAAAATCAGTCACAGTAGCTGGGGCACACTGAACAACTCCCAGGAGCAAGCTGTTAAAGATAAACAAAACTGTGATCACAAACAAAGCATTATTTATTTACATTTATTAATCAGAGCATTGACAGTATACACTAAAAATCAGCAGGGGGAGACGAGTAAAACAGCAGCTCTCTTTCGTTGACTGTCCCTTTAGTTCCCTGCCGCTTCCTTTCTGTCTGTCTCTTGCTACAGTGGGAGGGAAAAATGGAATTAGGGCTGAAAGTTCTATTTACAATCACGAAAAGCAATCAGACTAAGAAAACACACAAAGTGAAGTGTTCTTTATATCTGTCTGTCTATCGATCTCTTCCACTCCCTTTAATCTCAGAGCGGCAGCTACCTATAACAAACAGCACCGTCTGTTGTTCTGAAACGACACCTAAGTAATAGTCACATGTATCTTGGACAATAATTTTGTTGTTCTTGCTATTTTAGCCTGAATGTCTAATGCCTTTCTCTCTCTTATTTAATCGGTGGGAGGGGCACAGAACAGATAACACTAAATTTATTTACAGATTTTGACAGAGGAAGTGCTGGATCCAATCAAATTGGTGTCGGTCCCAATCTGGGAGGTCCCATTTGGGCCGTATCGTGTTATAGCAGGATCTGGCACAATTTAAGCCCCTGAGTAGATGTAATTTTAAGAGTTTTTTAAATGTGTTTATTTAAAGCACTCCAGGCATTTTTAAATAACCTAAAACATATCTGGAGATGATCTTTAATCGCTTTTATCTTATTTAGCATTCAGCTGTATAAATGTCAGCTGTAAAATCACAAACCTTTTCCACTCTGTGTGAACTGTGTGTAAAGCTAAAAACATAAAACATGTTGGTCACAAAGAAAACAGACAGTGTGACAGTTGCAACAGAAAACAGGAATAGCCGGATTTTCTCTGTCCCACTGTAAAGGATGAATCTAGCTGTTGGTTATTTATGTTCATGCTCTCATATCTTTGACTTCACAGAACCTGATAAGGAAAACCAAACAAACATGGATGCCTTTCATTAGCCAAAGTCTGTCATTCAGTGTAAATAAACCCAAATTGAATGGGTCTGGTGTTATATTGTTAACGCACAGTATTTTAATCCTCGCAGAACTGACTCTGGGACCATACAACTGGTTGTCTTGGTGACGCAGATATAGCATGAACACAGCGTTAGACCTTCCAGAGTGGCGATGAGTGTTTTTTTATCTCACAGTTAGAAATAAACTCTGTAGTTCAAACACCGTCTAAAAGCTAAAGTAACATTTCTGCTTGCCTGACAAACACAACAGGAACTAGCATGTACTGTTTACAACAAAGAAACATAGTCACTTTTGTTAAAGAGGTGCAGATAAAAAATTAAGCACATGAACTCTGCTTGCTACCACAAGCAGCTCTTCAATAGCTGCAGCCCTCTTGTCCCTGATGGCACTGGCTGTTTATCTTTAAAGAGGATCCAAGCCTCGTGTTTTCTCAGACTCCAGTGATCCATCTTCACTGTACTCTGCAAAAGAATTGGACAGCACAGATAAAAAAATCATTGCCATATATACAGTATACATATATATATATGTATATGTATATATGTATACATATACATATGTATACAT
>JBBMJY010000012.1:11767807-11787677 GCA_037833715.1 Toxotes lorentzi | reverse complement strand
ATATATAGGTTTTACCTTAAAATGATCATCTTACTTTTGAAATAGGATTAAGCATCCTGTAAGACTCTGCTGACATGGCTCAGGGGGCTGTTGTGAATAAGATTAGGTTTTATAAAGTTCTTGGTTACAGTACATACATGCATCTGTCGGTCCAATTTTGGATTACGGCGCTTTGGATTTGGATTGCGATTTGGGTTTGTTGGGGCTGACAAACAAAAACTGATAAAGTGTAAACTCAGTGTTGCCTCAAAACTGGCGGTATGTGGTGATATGGAATGGGAGCCGGACTTCCTGCCTTTTGTTGTTGAAACTTGACGCTTCGATTCAGTCCAAGAGGACGACAGAGAATGTCTCCTGTGTGATTTGGATGAGGTTGAGAATGAAATACACTTTATATTCTACTGTCCACTCTATTATCATCTTGGAGTTAAACTTTTCCTGAAAATGTCTGTTGGGCATCACAGTCTGCTTGATATGAGAGATGAATGTCAAAAACATTTACATGTTTACTTACACCCAGTTGGCAGTTTTTGAAGTTCATGAAGATTATAATGTTCTGTTATTTTTATATTATGGAACTACCTTCATTGATATAAATGGGTTGGCCAAAACAATAGAAATACCTGTGCATATTATGTAATACAATTCCACAACACCACAAACTGCAGCCTCCAAAATGACCTTAAAGTTGAATCAACACCTCTGACACTAGTTTCAATAAAAACTGAACGTTGTAACGTTCATGAAAGTAAGATCAAACCCAGTGTATATCTTCATTAATGAAGAAAAACACTGTGCTAATCTGCGCATTGATTTAGTCTGTGTTGGCTGATTTCCAGCACATACTGATTTGACTGTAGCTGAATTCTTTGTCACAATGCTTTACATTAAATACAATATCCCACCAAACCCAGATTACCAAGACTGCAGGGATTTCACATAACAAAGACTCCTGCCATATGGTGTTTTTCTAACTGGAACAGGAAAGTTGGTATCATACCAATGCATTTGTACCTATTTTAAACTATTGCAGTAATTCAAGGTGACACAGAAACTGGCTGATGAGCTGTCATTTTGGCTGAGAAAAAAAAACTGAGAGAAGACGAGACACTGAGCAAGTTAGTGGTGATATGAAGGGAGGAAGTGAAGCCCGCAGGAAATTATTGGACTGTCTGTTCTGAGGGATTTGCACTTAATCAGGTTGTAAGAGGCCATTTAAAGGCAGATTTATGAAGTCCTGATCAAACTGAGGAAATGATGATGGTACATTAATTTGTCCAAGGACCGATGTATAACTCAAGGAAGAGTCTAAGAAATGAAAGATGACTGAAAAATTACCTGCTTTCAAGGACTATAGATTGGAGGATTGTGGGGATAAAAATAGTTTCTTCATTCCAGCTAGCTGCTGTTGATTCTTTGCAAGAAGACCTACAAACAGACAACTCTGCAGTTAGTCAACATCAATTCATATTGATTTTGTAGTCTCAAAATAATTTGTGGACTCAGCTCTTAAACATATCCCCACTGCAAGTTGACAGTTAAATTAAAAAAAAAAAAAAGGCTCATCCCCAGAGGGTTGAGTGTGTCCATGGTTTGTTGATCTCTTTGTTTCACAGTACTCTTCTCTAAGAGGAAGTGGCATCACTTTGTGAATCTGTTCACCCAGTGAATCCTCATGGAAAACTACTGTACAGAGTTGAATAGAGGGATAGCAGGGTGAAGAAAACAACCCTAATCATAACCACAACCTGAGCATTAGTCCCCAGGGAAACCTTGGGCACGGTGCTACTGTTTGGTTTGACACTGGTTTGGTTAGACACTAGTCATATTGTTGTTTCGCTTGTGTTACAGTGTGGTACCTTTAGTTAAGTAAAGGATTTGAATGCTTCTTCCATCACTGAAAGTCACACAGTAACACAACCTGACTACCACCACCAATTGATGTGATGGTAGACCGGCAATGTGCATGTTCTGTGAGGTAAAATTACTGCTTTTGTCAATGGAGCTTGGCAGTCATATAACAGCTGTTTTCTGGATATAAAAAAAGAATCTTACACTTTAAGAAAAAGGTCTTTCTCTGTAGAAATCCTCAGACTCTTATAATAACATTCAAATTCTCTTCATAGCAAAAACAAGAACTTGAGTGCCCTGTTGTTTACATTGCAGCAGCTGTTTTGTGGTTGCTGGGTGTATCATTCCTGCTCAGTACTGCACCGATTCCAAAGATTTTTTTCCCTGTCAATCATTTACACCCCAAACCACAGGAAAATTAAGGTCCAGCCAAAGAAAAATTCAAATTTTTACATTTCAAAAGTTTCTCTTTAAATAAATGTTAGATGACTTAGATGATTAATTGATTATCACACTGATTTATCAACTAATAATTTTCTACTGTTTTTAAGTAGTTTTATCATTGTTTGTTCTGTCTAGTTGTGTATGTGTTTTTATGCTATATTTTTTTAAATCGTTTGTAAAAAGGATTGAGAGTTGTACACAATACAACTTTAGTTCAGCTGACTGCAGTTTAGCAGCTACCGTGTAAGAATGAACTTCTAGGTAATGCTCTGATGACCTAATTGGCAGTTTGACTGACAGTTCCCTTGTGGCCGTTTCTACTGTCCTGCATTCAGCCTTAACTCTAACTCACCACCACTCGTTTCCAGCCAAACATTCAAAACCAACCACGGAAATCAGCTTCAAATTGAGGACTTTCAAATGGAGGCAGCATGCCATTGTAACAATTCCCCATTGTCAGCTGAGCAGTCCAGCTCAATGCTGATTAATGAGCTGGGGTCAGACTCTCCCCAGACAGAAGCCGCCATTATCTCCGACACTGTGCTTGTGGGAATTTCACAATGAATGCGAAGTCACAAAAGGCAATCAGTGTTGATCACAATGAAAGAGCACACACTTTGATCTAAGCTCACCTTCCCTTCGCTCTGCGTTGGTCTCTCTAGGAAAATGGGAAAATCCAGCAGAGACTAGTTAGACCATGTTTAGTTTCTTTTAAAGGTTTTGGCTATCTTTACAAGCTCATGAATAAAAAATGTCCAGTCGTTTCTGTTAATTTTGTAAAGTTGCCTTTTCACATTGAGACAGTGAATGGAATACCTCAAATTTCCCATTGATCGTACCATAACAAGAAAATGAAACAAGGACAGCAATGTTGCTTACAATGAAGATAAAGATTATGATAGCTGTGATAGATAATCTGGTGTACAGTGTATAAGATTGTGTAAATGTTCACATATCTTGAAAATCAAGGTAAATAGTCAAAACAACTAATGAGGAAGTGGGATTATTTTTATTTTGCAGCTCTGATGCCTTGTTAATAATCATATATTTCCTGATGTTCAATGTGTGATGTTCAGTCAAATCATTAAGCTGCAGCAACTCATTATGTGTTTGTGGAAACCATTCGGGAAATTACTGTGGGTTTATCAGTGATTCTAGGTTTTGCCACTGTGCTGTTAAATCTTTAAAACCATGTGTTATTTAAAGGTCAAAATACTGGTTTGAATGCTGTTTGACCATAAGTAATGCATGCTCTGTTTCATACATTGAATATTAAAACCCTGATTAGATGCAGCAAAGAAGCAGCTGTGAGACCGTTGTGAAAGTAGGTCTATTATCAACTCTGTTTTGGGTGTAGTTTTGTCACACCTCGTCTCAGATAGATTGAGAGGTAGAGCAGAGAGCAGACTGAAACCAGCGAGAGCCTCATTAAACTGCAGCCCTTGAGTTTTCCTGCCTCTCTTTTGTTAACACCATCCTCTCCCCTGTTCATTTGTTTCAGGACTCAGATTCACTTCACAGTGGCCATTGATTTCACTGCATCAAATGGTGAGAGTTTCGACTACCATCACCCTGCTCTGCTTCCATTTGTCATCTGATGTTTGACTTTGGCGCTTTCCATGTATCAAAGAGGGGGCTGGCGCCCTGGCTTGTAATATTTTCTCCTTTTTCTTTGAAAACTGTTTTTGTTGAAGTGTTCACGTAGTAAACAACATCAAGTACACGCAGCAGAGAGAGGACATGATTATAAACAGAGTTTAGAAACACGATGCTGTACCTAGTGGAAAATACATAGCATACAATGAGCTGTGTATTTAAGGGAACAACACATGCCGTGTTCATGTGATGTCAGACTAACTGTAGTTAAAATTTCTGATGTGTAAAGACCCAAAACGTCGGAATTGTTTGACAGCTTAGATATGTTCAACCTGGCACTTCATAGAACAGACAAGCCTGAGAAGCAAACAAACACGGGGACTCTTTATGTCAGCCTAAGTGCCACGTTCAGTCTCATTGTAATGTTATAGTGTTAATGCACACTGAAATGAACTCTCACATGACCAACTGCAGTCACATGACTTTTCATCAAGATATTACCCTGTTATGAAAAGTAGAAGTGCCTAACTCTATTTAGAGATTTTGATATAATAAATTTCAGGCGATGGCTGCCACATTTCAGTCTCATCAGTCTGAAGGTATCTTGTTCTCTATGCTTCCACTGAATTGAGCATATTTCCTTCATATAATATTTTGAGTGTTACTGATTCGTCCTTATACACAAGGGAATCCTGGAAATTAATATCTATCAGACATAGTCATCAAATTTGAGAGTTCAAAATGTCACTACAACTTCAAAAATAAAAACAGGAAAACATAAACATGTTCTGCTTTTCTCATTCAGTAACCATCATTACATGGCTCAGTTACAGTATTGCTAATAAGCAACACAGTCGCATCGAGCCCCACCTCTGGTTCAGAACATTCAATTAAGTCTTGGTTCACTCATGTTTCTCACCCTGCAGCTGTCAGTTCACTCTCCCTGTTGGTTTACATCACTGACTCTGACTTCTCTTTTCTTGAAAGGGAATCCGTCCCAGTCCACTTCACTGCACTACATGAACCCATACCAGATGAATGCCTACGCTATGGCCTTGAAGGCTGTGGGAGAGATCATCCAGGACTATGACAGTGATAAGATGTTCCCTGCCCTGGGATTCGGTGCTAAGCTGCCCCCTGATGGGAGGGTCTCCCATGAGTTCCCTCTGGTGAGTAAATTAAGAGGTTACTTCAGATGCTCCGCTATTAATTTAGCATCCGAATTTGTGATCTGATGTGAAAATGATTTTTGGCCCACCCAGTGGAGCTTATCTTAGCGTGTGAGCCCTCCTCTGTGTATTTATGCTTTCTCCAGCATGTATGGGTTAGCATGTTTTCATGTGCAATATGGATGTGTGCATTTTGAGATGAATACTGCTACACCTCCGACATGCATAATTCAGAGTGAATTCCATTTACCTTTTATAGTGCAAATTATGTTCTGTAAGGCTGAAGGATTCTTAAATCAATTTGGCTTCTCTCAGCCAGATAATATGCTTTGGCTGCTGTGTAGAACAGCCTAATGAGGAGCGTGTCTACAGGGTAACATCTGCATCGCTCCATATTTCCATTAGAAATTGCAAATTAAGATTCATTTCACCATATAATTGAAGCCTCATTCTTTCATGCTCCTGTCTTGTAAGTGGGTTTAAAAATAAAGTTACAGTCCTAGTTGAAGCATTTGTTATATATGTTTGGTTAGAGATTTGCCTTGTAGCTAAGGAAGCTAACCTTTGAAGCAAAGTTTGACAAGCACATCTCTGGGAGCAAAGAATGTTTTCAAAATGTCATTCTGCCCTTAAAGTGTAATTCTACAGTAGTTTATTTATTTATTTATTTTTAATGGAGGAGAAGCATCTGTGGTACTTGAGAAAACATCCAGCTGCAGGATCTAGTCACCAGGAACGCTTAGCTTAGCTTTAACTGAAAGCAGTCCAAGCTAAAGTCTAAGCTTGAGTTTTCTTGCCTTAAAGGCCGCATCCAAAACACGCTTTTATTTATGTACTTGTGCTTTGTATTACATAATTCCATGTAAAATTGTATTTGTATGTAGAACTACAAAAAAGAGACATTGCATTAGCTTTTTTTTTTTTTTTTAAGCATAGCTAGGTGCTACTTCTCACACACAACATATAGTGTGTATACCTGGAAGTCTGGGTCATAGATGCCTTTGACCACACCTATCCACATTGAACCAGAGAATATTTGATAGCTAGATATTTGAGTTGCTGGAGACCTAAAACAGAGCTAAAAGAGAGTGAATATTGGACTTAACATTCTTGAGATGGACAAAGAAATGACTCCAGAAGAATGTTAATGTTGCTCAATAGCTGCTGTAAGTGTAAATAAGCAGCTGTGTGCGAACACGTTCATCAGATCAACTTAAAAGGTGATGATATGTCAGCGTTGTGTTTAAAACGTTTCACTTTCAGCAAGAGGCCATAAAAAATTCACTGTGATGTCAAGCTTCATTTTTTTTCTATTCTGACTGCCCTGTTTGTGCCATTCATGTTTTTTTTTTTTTTTTTTTTTTTTTTTTAACAGAACGGCAACATTGAGAACCCGTACTGTAACGGCATGGAGGGGATTCTTGAAGCTTACCATCAAAGCCTTAAGACGGTTCAGCTATATGGACCCACTAACTTCGCCCCTGTTGTTAATCATGTGGCAAGGTACCAACCCGTATATCTGTCCCAGTGAACATACCAGAACACAGTCATCCTTTCCTTGAAAGTCAATCTGTAGATAATCTTCAGCATGCAGACACACCGTCAGAAGCAACAAGCAATCAGCTGACAGGCTGAGATGAATAGAAATGGCAATAAGCTATATGCTGTGCCAGACATGTTAGAGTGCAAGTGCTACAGTGCTTTTTAAACATCTACTGTGGTGTAAGTGATAAGGTAAGGTGGTTGGATCGACGGGGGACTTGTAATGAATGTCATGTCATGTAGCCTTTCAGATGTGTTGATGAGTCACATTATTCAATCAATAAGCTTTACCGTGAATGGAGCACCATATGCTTTAATTCACCATTACAAACATTATGTCACTGCAAATAGAATAATTGCACAAACCGAAATTATAGGATTTGCTACAAATGGGAATCTACCACATTACACACGCAGCAGGTGTAATTTGTTGAAAATTAACTCTTCAAGGGTGAAATGGCAGTGAAATTATAACAATAAGGCAGTAAAGCAATGTTTCTCCTCCGACCTGTGTTTTAAAACTGGACTCTCAGGCGCAAGCTAGTTAAGTTAAATGACTTATGACAAGGCTTGGACTTGGTCATTGATGACTTATACTTGGGTGTATATTTGTGCATGGTGGACCTAAGCTTGAATTTTAGATTGATCTTCATGACCCTAAACTTATATTTAACAGCTGATAGACTGATGGCTGGAATGAGGAATAATGACATGCTGAAACTTGTTTGTTTTCGTCTAAAACTGCTGAAGAGCTTCATGTTACTTGTTAGTTTGACAATTTTATTTGTTTTTTTCCACTCACTCATGCAACAATAGCTACAAACATATCCTTCCCCACAGTGAGAAGATACATAGACCTACCCTAGCCCTGTTCTCTTTTCACAGAGACACACAGTCATAATAATTAAAAAAAACTAAGAAAAAGTCCCCCGCAGACCATTTGCATGATTTCAAGGAATAAAAATGATTAATAAATAAAAGTCTTAGAAGAATTTCATATTCAATAAAAAAAATGTCACATTATGACTGAATAGTCTGGGTCTAAAGCAATCAGAGACTTAATCCATTTTATATTATTACATTTTCTACAGTCTCTCCATGCCTAAAGGGTGCCGTATAACTAAAGGTGTAGTAAAACTCAAATACTTAAAATTATTCACAGAGAGACCTTGAGAGATGCTACGCTACTGAGAACAAATGAAATAGGTCATCCAGTAAACCAGGGAAGAAAAGCTTGAAATGAGTCTCTGCACGACCAGAAACAGGCTGTTCTCTACATGTTTTGCATGTATTATAAAGAGAAAGCTCACTAATTAATGAAAAGCAGGCAATGCTCTTTAAGGGGAAAATGTATTGATGCACAGTGCACACTGTGTACCAGATTTACAGTATGATCTTAAATTGTTAATATGTTTAATGTGCTAGTTCTTCGCTCTCATCTGTGAAGAAATTTTAATCTTAAAAATGTAGGTGTATCTGTCATACAATATTGTGTTTGGTGCTACAGTTAGTTCTCTGCTAATGTGGTCAAATGTCTCCAGTGAGAGTGGCCTACATTGTTGCAGATGAGGAAGACATATGTCTCTTTAATCTCCTAAACACCGGTCATCTCTCTTGCCGTTGTCACTGACTTGGCAGGCTCTTTGATTAAAATGTCAACGCCTCACAGTCAAATTTACCAAACTGAAAGCAGGAGTAAGGGGTCACCTCAGACCTGTCCTTGGCTCTCAGCTCATCAAGTCTGGTCAATTGAGTGCTGGGCAATCAATGATGTTCTGAAAGAATAAGACTGCAGCACTTGCATAAACAGTTTAATAAATTATGCATAGAGCAACCAGCGATGGGCGATTGAAACTAGGCCACACTCACTGTGTTGTCTCTGATGGGTTTCGTAATAGTGTCTGGATAGACCTCCGAGACTTGAAGAGCTATACAACATATTTTACTTCTTTACATGTCTATATTAAGCTTTTGTGTCACACACTAGGCGGAAGTTTGTTTCTGAAGAACATGTTTTTTTCATGTTTTCTTTCTTTCTTTCTTTTTTTTTAAATCGCTTACACAGTGGTTGCTGCTCTTAGATTTTCCCTCTGGTTGTTCAAACCAATCTCAGAGTTTCATGTAAATCCATGAACATGTAGCCTGCATCTGTTTTCAACTTTGCTTTGCTTTAACATTGTCTGAGCTGTGTGGTACTGTCATAAACCACTCTGTGCTGATGATTTCTCTGTTTCAGATATGCAGCCGCAGTTCAGGATGGATCTCAGTACTTTGTCCTGCTCATCATCACTGATGGCGTCATATCAGACATGGCTCAGACCAAGGAGGCCATAGTGAATGTAAGTGCATCTCTAACATTAGCCGGAGGACGTTCAGCTCTCTCTCTCTGTGTCTCTCTCTCTGTCTCCCTTCACCATTGCAGGTGCTTTTAGCTTACTGTGGCACAACTCTCAGGCTTTCTGTTACTCTGAAGGCTTTATAAGCCAGTAGCACTAGGTTTGAGGATTTATGGGATGTTTTCTGCTCCACTTGTCTCAACTCTTGTGCTTGGGTGCTCTGTTTGTCCAGTATTTTTTCTTCTTATTGAGACCCTCGGGAGGCTGAGGGGCTCAGCTCAGATTCAGTCTTGGGTCAACAGGATTCACTATATTAGAGGTGGGGGTCTTATCTAGTTCACCATCTGAGGCACCAGTTTGCACAAATTTTTAAGATTTCATTGTTTTTGTCTTGCCTTTGCTGCATTTTGCATATTTTTGTATCTCATGAAAACCTTAATAGTTGGAATATGTCTACAGTGGACAGGCTGGAGCTCAGTGAGTCATCGCCGACCAGGTAGGCGGTGCTCTAACCTCCAGCAGACTGGGTTTAAAGGGAATTTGCGACTGTTAATCAAACCATTCGAACAGCCACACCTTCCTTTTAAGATCTTGTCTGCTGCTCTGCACCTGCTATGTCCTGCTGCCTCTTCTCACCTCTCAGTTTGGACCTGGCAACTCTTTTCTCTGCCCACAGAACAAAGGACGAAATGACCTGATTCACTTGGCATTTAGCCTTTGCCCTGCAGAGATGAATCATAACGAAAGAGCTACATGCGGCACTCATCTCTGCACTTTTGCTTTCTTGTTTGTGCTATGATGTATCTTTAGAGGTGTCTTTAAAGACTGCACATAGCAGATTTCTGTTGGTAATGCACTAAGTACTGCTGCTGACCAAACTCTACTATAATGTTCATTCTGGTTTCCTTGTTCCCCAAACCAGCACAGCTTTGCCTTCAGTGACTAATATGTTCACACATCTAACAAGACAGCCTCTGGGGTAAATACAGACTCCAGCTCTTCTCTTTGATATTTTTCCTTTAAGCTCCAAATTTCATTTTAGGATTATAAATTATAAAAGAAGCTCTCTCTCTCTCTCTGAACTGGTATGCCAAAAAATAAATTAATTTGTGCCCAGGTATTAGATTATGTCTGCGGTTGTCAGTTTGTTGTCATAACGGCTTGACCAGTATATTCATAAAATCCATGAATATTTTAAAATTAAACCCAGCTGAAGGGATTGCATTTGGCAGAGTATCTACCCATTTTGAATCAACACAGCAAAAGTTTCACCCGTATGGCTAACTTTGGACACTTAACTGACAAAAAAGAAAGTTTTGTCACATTTTTTTCTTATTTTAAAAACTTCCTGATCAAGACAGCCGGTTTACATGTAGGTTATTGAACCAACAATGACCTTTTCAATCCCTCAGTACAAAGTCATGCCATGCAGCTAAATTTTGTTTAAACACTCTACCTGAGTTTACAAACATACAAAATATGTCAAGATGGAAAAATTTGATGGAATGGTGCAGCCATAGAAAACAGTGTCTTGGTTTTGAATATTTAATTCAATGTAAACATCATATAGCTTCAATATGAGTTGAAACAAGTTGATGCAGAATTTGTCAAACCTTAAATTTGGGGAGATAATTTAAAGGAGAAAACTGGATTTTTATAGGTTAATTACATGTACTGAACATACTGGATGCTGAAGTGTTAGCACGTGTACTGGGATCAGACACACAAATGATTTTAGTGCCAGGTTGGTATAGATCTTCAGTGAAATCCTATGAGATAAGTATCAGCTGTCAGTCTCCGTATGTTTGTTGTGGTTCTGTGCAGTGAGAAGAGGAAGTATGTGTTCAGACAGATTGATGGAGTGAGATCCCCTGAGTGACTTTACAGTACAGGCAAAGTAAAAAAAATGCTGTAGACTGAATAATTCAGCACTGGGTACAGAGTCTGATCTGGCATTTATAGGTACAGTGCATTCAGAAAGTATTCAAGCGCCTTCATTTTTTTTTTCACATTTTGTTATGTTGCAGCCTTATGCTAAAATCGTAGTATACGCTCAATACCCATAATGACAAAGTGAAAACAAAATTTTCGGAATATTTGCAAATGTATTAAAAAGGAATAAATATCAAATTGACATAAGTATTCAGACCCTCTACTCAGGACTTAGTTGAAGCACCTTTGACAGCAATTACAGCCTTCAGTCTTCTTGGGTGTGTACATTTGGATTTGGGGATTTTCTGCCATTCTTCTCTGCAGATCCTTTTAAGCTCTGTCAGGTCGGATGGGGACTGTCAGTGGACAGCCATTTTCAGGTCTCTTCTAGGTTGTTCGCTTGCGTTCAAGCCAGGGCTCTGGTCAGGCCACTCAAGGACTTGCACAGAGTTGTTTCTAAGCCCCTCCTGTGTTGTCTTGGCTATGTGCTTAGAGTCATTGACATGTTGGAAGGCAAACCCTTCCTCACCCCTGACTGGTCTCCCTGCCCCTGCTGCTAAAAACACCCCCACTGCCTGATGCTACCACCACCATGCTTCACTTTTGGGATGGTATTGGGCAGGTGATGAGCAGTGACTGGTTTCCTCCAGACACGATGCTTAGAATTGAAGCCAAACAGTTCAGTCTTGGTTTCATCAGACCAAAATCTTGCTTCTCACAGTCTGAGACTCTTTAAGGTGCTTTTTGCAAACTCCAAGCAGCTTTCATGTGTCTCTAACTGAGGAGAGGCTTTTATCTGGTCACTCTGTTGTAAAGCCCAGATTGTTGGACTGTTGCAGTGTTTTTTGTCCTTCTGGAAGTCTTTCCCATCTCCACACAGGATCTCTGCAGCTCAGCCAGAGTGACCATCGGGTTCTTGGGCACCTCACTTACCATAGCCTTTCTCCCCCAATTACTCAGTTTGGCTAGGTGGCCAGGTCTGAGTCCTGGTTGACACAAACTTCTTCCACTTTAAGAGTCATGGCGACCTCTGAGATCATGGGAACCTTCAATGCAGCAGAATTTTTATTGTAGTGTTCCCCAGATCTGTGAACACAATCCTGTCTCTGATCTCTGCAGGCAGCTCCTTCAGTCCCATGGTTTGGTTTTTGCCTTCATATGCATCTCCAATAGAGATGTAGAAACATCTCAAAGATGATCAACAGAAACGGGAGCTAAAATGAGATAAAATGTCTTAAAATTCTGTTTTCGCTTTGTCATTATGGGATATGGAGTGTAGACTGATGAGGGGAAAAAGGGAATTTAAACAGTTTTAGAACAGGGCTGCAACAGAATATGTGAAAAAAGTGAAGGGGTCTGAATACTTTCTGTATACATGGTATATGCCCTCTGGGTCTTCTGCTGCTGGAAAGGGACAAAAAACAGAAAGTATGCATTTTTGTATAGAGACCAAGATAATGGTAGAGAACATGGAGAGGGTGGTCCTCCTCAGTCTATTTACTCCTATCTGTGACAGGCCTCTCCCCTCGGGAGGTTTTTCCAGGAAAGCTGACCTACTTTTACCCCTGTAAATGCATTTCTACCACGAGCATATATCATTTATTCATGCCAGAGCTTTAACATTCTCCACATCAGGACTGTGGTCTAAATTCATACAGTGGAGTAACCTCCCCACCACAAACTATTTGGAAGATAAACTTTATTAAACCTTTATTATGCAGGTTTGGGTTTTGTGTAGATTGGCGTTAAAGACGCAGGACATTGGCTTTCTTGTTCTGACAGTAACAGTATTTGAAATATGAATGTGAATAAATAATATTAAACTGTGCAATGTGCATGTGTGTATGATGAAGTAGTCATGTTTTATGAATGCAGCGTTTGACTTCTCCCTGTTTGCACATGTTATCTTAACAGTTTCTTTTCCTCCACTGCTCTTATTTGTGATTATAAAGTACAAGAACATTGTGTAACCTTTTGTACTTTATCTCCTTTGGTATTCCACATTGTAAAAGTTAGCTAAAATATTCTGCTATATTCTGGTTGTTGTAACAACCTTGGGACCCCTGAGTTGAATAATGTATTTGCTATTTTCTCTCAGTCCCTAGGAAATACAAACTATGCAACATAATGTGATGTGAAACACAGTCAAGAAACTGTTATGATGCTATGTGTCATTTATATTTATCTTATTTTATCTTGTTCATTATTGTTTCTGTCTCTGGCTTCTCCGAGGAACTGGGCTTTCAGATGAATACTGGCTCTGCGGAATGAGAAATGAATTGGGAGAAAAACACAAATAATTGGAAATGCATCCCTTCAATACTCTGATAAAAAAAAAAAAACTCTGATAGACCTTTTTTTTTTCAGAAAATCTGTGCTCACAGTTTGTGCTCTTACAGGTATCTGAATGACAACTGACTCTTTGCTTTTCTTGTTCATGACAGGCAGCTAAACTCCCCATGTCTATCATCATTGTTGGAGTTGGTCAAGCTGAGTTTGATGGTGAGAAAAAAACAGAACAAAACAGTGGAAAGCAGTTTGTTGAATCGTTGCATCAGAGGTGGTTTGTTTTGTTCAAACCAACTCAGACTTGCCACGCAAGTATAACAGCTATACAATGCACAGTGTGAAAATTTTTGATAAAGCATCTTTTCTCTGTAGCCATGGTCGAGCTGGACGGCGACGACATCAGGATCTCCTCACGGGGGAAGCTGGCAGAAAGAGATATTGTACAGGTGAGACGTTCACTCTTTGCTCATCATGGGAATGAAACGGCTCGTTTCCCAAAGACACAGTGGTTGAACAGTATAATTTCTGCTCCATTAGAGGACATGTCTGTGGATGGTAATATTGTTTTATTCCAAAGCAAAATGTATTGTTTTGAAAAATGGCTTGGATGGTAAAGGTCCTCAGAAAATCATTTCTAGTCATTTTGATCCTTCATGTAGCGCCGCCATCGGCCCAAAACCTGATAACTGATCATTTGAAGACATGTAATATTCACAAAGGATGAACTCTTTCCATATTGGACACACCATGAATTTTCTTCTCCACAGCCCGCACTTGGCCCACAACGCTAACTTTATACACAAGATATCAGAAACGAATGGATAGAGACCCCTTTTGTCCCTTTGCTCTTGCTTTTCATCTTCCTTTCCTCCGTTTCTCTTGCTGAGACTAAAATGTAAACCCTTTCCAGCCTGAAGTCTCACAGTCAAACTGGCAAATTCATGCTCAAAATGCAATTTCCTCCTCACCTCTCCTCTATTGCCAATATTAAAAAAATACTTTCACATTTATTTACATTTGTAGCCCCTCTACTGGTAACACTCTAAAGCTTAATTTATATTTGTGTGTTAAGGGGTTATGGCATAAATATGGGGCCTATTTAGGTATCCCTCTTGAACGCCTCCTCAAAAATGTACATATTGGGGGTATCAGTGGCTTGCTCCAATGCTAGAACCTAGTAAAAGGACTTTAGCCTTTTAGACCAAATCCCAACACAAGACTGAATACGTGATACAGTCCTTCCATAGAGTCATACCTTTCTTTCCCGTGTCACAACAGTTTGTCCCGTTCAGAGACTACATGGACCGCACAGGTAACCATGTGCTGAGCATGGCGAGGCTCGCTAAAGACGTACTGGCTGAGATTCCTGACCAGCTAATCTCCTACATGAAGAGCAGAGGCATTAAACCCAACCCAATCCCACCAGTTTACTCGCCCGGCGAGCACCCCCAGACCAACCCCGTCTGAGCCACCCCCGCACACAGCTCTGCGTTGGGGTGAGGCAGGGTTGTGATCAATTGGAACCCAACCGACCTTCGAGGGGAAAATGGAAATGCTTTCGAGGCCCTTTCGTAAATGTAAATCCAGCTAAACATAAAGATGACGAGATTCTATTTTGGTTTGGAGGATTTAAGACTGTTTTGGGGGAACCTGCTGATGATCAGGGAGTCTTTTTTTCTCTGTGAGTGATTGAGGATGAGAGCACTGTGAGGAGCCCCGGTGTAGAAGGAGGTTTTAGTTGTTCGCTGTCAAACCTGTCAAAGTGGTGATGTAATGGATAGCAAGTAAACCCGTAGAGAGGGCCTGTTTGAAGGCATAAATATATTAGAATGTGCCAGTGTGTATCATGTTTGTGATACCTTTTGGAGTTGATGTGTGTTAAACTAGGAGATCATATGTATACTAATTTATTTATTTATTTGCAGAAATAATTTATTCCTTTGAGAGGGGTTTTAAAGGGTGGGGGTTAGAGTCTAATTTCCCTTGTAGTTTTCCATATTATATTTTGTGACCAGTGTAATAAAATAAAATAAAAAAACCCCATTTCTACTTTGATAAGGACTGTAATATAAAAGCATGTGATGAAACCTATTCAGCGGTTTATGAACCATTTTCACTGATGGATAATTTTTGATTGCAAGCTGTAATGTAGAGAACCTGCTGTGAGCTGTTGCCATACTAATTTCCCAGCACCATGTCTTAATAGGTATTTCTAATATTTATATTAACAGAATGCACTAATTACTGACCTAATAAAAAGCACAAAGGTTATAATGTTAATAAGATGAAAACCACTATTTTGAAAGAACCGACAGCTACCACAATGAAAATAATGGAAAGGAGCCCACATTCTGTTTTCAACAAGGCTTTAACATCGTCTTCCACCGTCATTTTAAACAGGATGACAACAGTAAGTATGCTTATAAGAAAACTATTTTACTGATGTATTAAAATGAACTAGTTATCATATAAAACAGTATGTTTATGGAAAAATAGATGAATAATTCACAGCACATACTCACTTTTCCCTGTTAGTATGCAGACAGGTAAATTATACTGCTTATGTCATGCTGCCAAATCTCATTTGTAATCTTGATGTTAGTGTTTCTTTCCATTATATTTGTTGTGGTTACAGTTTATTGTCTGGGATTTTCCTCAGTACTTTTAAAGGACCCTAAAAATAAACTTTTGAAAGACTGATGTCAACTAATACCCACTTTTTTTCCCCCTCTCTAACTTAATTTATTTTCCCAGAATGAAAACTGAACAATCACAAATCTTGCAGCAGAGTATGAGATATTTGGATGTTTGATTTTTAAGTGATTTAAAGAAAATAACAAGTGATTGCACAAAACAAGACCTGTCCATCTTATGTCAACTTCTTATGTGTGCATTGTGTCTACTGTGTTTTACTTTCTCAAATCAACACTGAGTGTTCCCAACATTGTTTTACACTAATGCACGTCAGCCCATTTTATAACAAAACATTGGGATACCATTTTAATAACTAAGACACAGTTTCACAATTTTATTTTCCAACTTAATTGAAGTTCACTGGATTTCTTTTTTAGTGACTGTATATGATTTTTTTTTAAAGACAGTTACAGCCATTGTGGTCGTGTACATCCTAAGTTATTGATTTATAATGGCCATTATTTTTACTATTATCTCTCAGTCACTCAATATCTCGATCCAAATGTGCCTATTATATGGAAACATATCCAAATTCAGTTACCCAGGTGTTATTCTGCCAGCAGCAGCAGGTCTCACGTTTAAGATGTGCACACAGAAAATGTTGGACGATGATAAAACTGTTGTAAGATTAGGGCTATTGCAGCCTCAGTGACTGACACGCACTGTCTCAACCACTGTTGTGTACTTTTTATATCTACAGCTCTTCACTTATGATCTTTGAAGTAATGAAAGTTAACAGTGTTGCTGAGCCTTGTTGTACAATATTCAAAGTCAAGACTTGTTTACAATTTTACTGTGGCTATTTACATTGCCTCAAGGAAAAGGTAAACATTCATGGGTTTCATTAAGAAATTAGTTTACTTCTGTTCTGTGGTTTTATCCGGTCTCACTTTGTACTTAAAGAGTTACCTTGAATGACACTGGAGAACTAAAGTTTACAAAGATTTGTTGTGTTGTTCTCTGAGAATGTGAAGCTCCTATTTCTCACCGTTGTTATACTTTGTTTTGTGTTTACACAGTTCATGTTGCTTTACGATCTTTGTAAAGCTGTTTAATGTTCTTCGACTCCCACTGCTTTAGTGCTCTCAGAGAGCAGATAGTCTGATGATGCAGCAAAAAGTTCAGAAGCAGTGGACGCCTTCTGTCACAGCCCCAGCTCTTTTAAGTTTTCATTAATAATGACATTTCTCCCTCAGAAGACAAAGCAGTATTTAATCTGCTGCCAAATCCTCTTGTTCGTCAGGATTGAAATGAGGCCATTAAGTTATTGACATAAAACTCATAAATACCAGTATACCTCTACAGAAAGCCATTCAAGCCAAAAATACATAAATAATATACAACAAATACATTTGTTATCAAATATATTTAAATATGTATTATGAATTACTAACTTAAATATCATTAAATTATAAATATGATATATTTACTTTGCAAGTAATCTCTTTAAACTTTAAACTTAAAAGTGATTTGTATTATTTTTGCAATTTCTTTTATTTCAAAGCAGTTACAAAGACACTCAATACTAAAATGAACCTAAGTCATTTGCAAGGTTTGATGCTTTTCAAACATATATCATGTAATTAATACTAATCCAAAGTCTTGTTTAAGTGGGATTAAATGGCTAATTTGGCTGTTCTACTAAGGTTACATTAAACTGTACTCTTTATTTATTATTTTTTTTAAACCTGAGGTCTGTTCCAAAACAACAAAAAAGCTATTACCCTTCAAAAGCTACTACCCTCGGTAATAAGCGAATGAAATGAGCACGGTAATGACACTTATCTAATTGTGAAGCATTAAATTATTACGAAATATATTTTTCAGTCTACAAGATGTCTTTCCAACAGTACAATTATTTATTTTCTCTTGGTGGAAATAGCTTTGATTATCCCTTCATTTTGAATTTTCTTTGAGGCTGAACTCTAATTATGTACATAAGCCCCGTATAAAGACTATTCAGTGCCAAAATGTGTTCAGATGAACTTGGCCTCTTTAGACAATGTGCATGTTTGTGCCAAAATGGCAGGAAGTTTGGTAGTCTGCCTTCATTTCACCTGATTAGTGAATCTGCCATGTGCTTTGTTTGTTAAACCAGATGTTATTTAGATACAACAGCCACTTCTCGCATGTTGCATCTCTGGGTTCTTTCCATTCTGTTCCTATGAGACACATACTGTATGGGTTCTTCTTTCCACTACTCCTGTTTTATCCCAGGTTGTTTACATACCTCTCTTGGTCTCTGACTTGCATGCTGAATAATTTCCAAACCAGGTGTTGGACATGATATTGTCGTATACTGTGGTTTGTGAAATGCTTTGTAATGGATTGCCTTAACTCAAGATTAATAAAATATTGACAACTTTGGCAGAATGCAAGATGGATTTTTTGTGTGTTGGGTTGCAATGAGATCAAGCAAGTGAAATGGAAGAGTAACTTACATCCAAACCTGTAATAACTGTGTTTTGCTTTACCACTTTGAGGCAATGACATATCTTTACGGCAAACATTAGATTCCAATGCTGAGGAACAGGCAAAGCTGACTGTATGGTAATCTTCAGACAGTGTACAATAGGGTTTTTAGATCATTTTGCTGCCTGTTGCAACTAAGAACAACACTATGGTGAGAGTGAACCAGAACAGTGAACATGTAATAGAGCATCTTGAATGTAGCTTTTAAATATTAGACATGTGATTTTTCTGCATTAATTTGAGAACCCGAAAATAAATATACACTAGAAATAAAGTTTTTGACATTGCACAACTTGAAATTGAGCATTGAGAATTTGACACAGTGAAATTCTGACCTTATAAATTCAGAAAGATGGTTTTCAAAGTCAAATGTTTCAGTGCCATAAAATCTTGTGGTATTTAAATTTCAACACTACGTATTCAGTAGTGATTAAATTTCAAAATGTGGTATTCAGTTGCTGAAATAAATCAAATTATTATGGCAATGTTTGTTTTTTTTTTAATCCATTCATTCTTCTTGCTCGTCGAAACCTGATGTCTAGAATAGCTATATACTAATAATACTGTCTGTCTGAGATTTAGGTGTGTTATGCAGGTAATGATTTTGCCTGAAGCCACTAGCCTCAAGCAGAGATAAGCGGTAGACCACAAAGGTTTGGTAAGCTCACTTCTTTCTAACTCCACACCAATGGCATTTTCTTTCATTTTAAACTTGTAGTGTTCAGCCCCAACAACTTAGCAGACTTCACACCGCTCCCTCTGGAACCACAAAAGGCTTTATACAACTTTTTTTTTCCACACATGCAGTAATACTCCCTAAGACCTGTAAACAGACTTTGATGTGTAAAATCAATGGAGTTCCCCTTTAAGCTCAGCTGTCTTAACTACATTTCCTTTTTCTTTTCTTTTCTTTTTTCGGATCATACATTAGAAAAGCTGCTGTCAAGAGATTTTTATTGCACGCTTTTTTTTTTAACAAGATGGTTGATTTGTATCTGCACATCTATCCCCCAGAGAGACTGGTGTCAAATCAGCAATGAGCGCTGTCCTCTCACAGAATGTGTTCCCCTTAGAAATGTGTTTTTCTCCCTCTAATAAGATGCACTGCTGACGAATCAAGCTGTCCACCTGGGGAGAGGGAGACAGCAGCTGGAGTCATAAATTACCAGCCTAAGACAGAGCCAACACCTCCCTTGCCCACCCACTTACTGCATGAACAATAACCACCGACAGGCAGCCAGGAAGAAATCAACAGCTAATGACATAGAATTATACCCTACTTATATATAACATTTCACATGTATAATATGCAAAAATCATTCACATGAGAGTACTGCTCAGTAAGAATTACACCAATTACTCTGGAGGTCTGGCAGGCAACATTTTATGAGCCAAAATATATATTGAAAAATCCACTCTCAGTACAGTCTGTAGATGGCAAAGACACTTAAAGGACTAGTTCAACATTTTGGGAAACACACACACACACACACACACACACACACACACACACACACACACACACACACACACACACACACACAC
>JBBMJY010000012.1:11748142-11758154 GCA_037833715.1 Toxotes lorentzi | reverse complement strand
ACACACACACACACACACACACACACACACACACACACACACACACACACACACACACACACACACACACAAAACTCTAGAAGGCCTCTAAAGCAAGGCAAAAAGTTAGACGTCAGGTCACATTAATTGCCTGAGATGTCATCCTCTCTTGCATCATATAGACAGAGGGGGAACTGTTGCAGAAAGCTCTGCCGCAGGAGGTCCCAGGGTTTAAAGTCCTCCTCTGTGAAGGGGAGACTTTTTAAAATACTGTTTTCAAGCTCCTCTATATACTCCTCCTTCAGTTCCATCAAGAAGCTAGACGAACTGCAGGAATTGTTATCGGGGTTGTTCGGCAATGATCTCACGCTGTTGTCCTGACCGTTTTCACATCCACCACGCTGACTCGTGTTATTGTCATTTGACCTCATGTCATCGGCGTGGTCGATTCCATGTCCACTGGGCTGACGCATGATATAATCTGACAGTGTGTAGTTATTCTCCACATTTCCATGTCTACTCTGTTGACTATTGTAATTTCCACTTGATGCAGTCTTCTTGATTATTTTGGCATTCGTTTCAAAAGGCCTTCTCGTGGTCCTGACAGGCTTCAAGCAGGCCTTGGTGTCTGTCAGAATCTCCACTGGAGCAAAGCTGTTCTGGGTGAGTTGACTGAGCGGCACTGACTCTGCCAACACCATATCTTCAGAGACTGTTTGGACGATGTCGAGGCTCCACATGTCTCCAGCCCCTCTTCTGTTTTTGTTTGGGGTGAGTTTTTTGCTAATGTCTATAAGGATACAGTCCTTTTCGCTACTTTCTGTGCCCATCTCTTCCTCTGAAGCATCCTGCTCCAGGCAATCTGCTCCCCAGACATCTTCGCATGACCTAGTGGATCCCCTTACAGGAGACTCAAAAATCACCCCTTTAGGAGTAAAAGGTCGGAAGTGTCTGTGGCGAAGGCTGGCGTATGTAGTTGAGCTGAGCTGGTTCTCAGGCTGTCTCAACATGTAGAGCTGAACTGACTCAGGCACCAGGAAGTCGTGGTACTTTTTGCTAGGCAGTAAGGCAGAGAGACTTCCAGGTACACATTTTCCTGTAATAGGTACAAGGGAGGCAGGTTTAAGTGCAGAGACAAAATCCTCCAGCTCTTGATAAGAGGAATGGTCAGAGTATGGCACCACATAGACATTGGGGTGGAAGGAAACCAGGGGCCTGCTGGTGGGCAAGATGGCCAAAGTAGGCTGTTCTTTGTTCCACTGGTGGAAAGCGGCAGAACAAATTGCTGACTGATCCACAACTCGGATACGACCGGCTCCGGGGTCGGTGGTGAAAACGTCAGGCAGCTCCAGAGCTTTGAGGGTCACCATCCTCTCAAAGCTTACCTCAATCCAGGTTTTAAACTCCATCGCCAGCTCCAACAGCAGGGACTCCTTTCCCAGTGAGTACAGACCTGTAAGGCACCACAAAGTCAGCTAAAAAATGATGGCACATTTGATAACATGATGATTATATATAATTTTTAAAAATCTGTCACAATACCAACTATTTAAATTTCCAAATTAAACAAGGCTGGAATTAATTTGTCGAGTGTTTCACAGTTTTTAAAGGCTTGATAATTGTATTTACCATCATCCTAAGGGTGATAATAATGATAAATTCTTAAGATTAATATAAACAACAACTAGTGACCATTTTGCAATGGGATCACACCAGCTGTGATGTCAAATCAGTGTGTATGGTACAACGGAACAGGCAGCATGAGAGAGGTGAGTTTAGTGAAACAGGTAAACTGTGCAAGATTTATTCAATATGCCCAAAGAAGACGTCTGTACAAAATTACCTATGGCAACATTGTGGTTGGGGTGGCTGCGGATGATCTCTTTGATTTGTTGAGTGGCTCGCTGTCTGGAGGGAAGAGTGCGGTTGGGGTCACAGTTGGTGTTGTCCAGGTACAAGACATCTATAGTGGTGTTTGTCCTTAGGCATGGCTCACGCAGCATTGTGGGAGTATATCTAAAGTCACCTGGAATGAAGAGGGTATCGATGCTGACTGTTAATTACTGCAATACTGGACTCAATATAGCAGCTGTGCACATTTTTCCATCATATTTTAACAATCATGATGTTGGAAAGGAAAGAAATAAAAAGAACCACAAGACATAATTCAAATATTTCCGACATCCTAAAAGTAGTAGATAAACATTTATCCAGTGCATTCAAACACTGACCAGTGTACAGTATAGAGCCAAAGTAGCCTTCAAAGAGAAACATGACAGCCCCTGGACAGTGGTTGGCGTCGAGCAGCGTGACCACCAGCCTCTCCTTGCCGATGTCATCTAGTGGCAGCAGGTATGGCTCGCTCAGCTCTAATGGATGGATCCACTGTTCCTTCACCTGAGCAAAATAATGCAAAATATTTCAGTTTCACATAGTCTGACAAGAATATACACATGATTTGTAGATATCTTATAAATCTGCTTATTCTAATTCCCCACTGAAGCAACAGATAAGCGACAAATTAAAGGAACATCTTTAACAAATGAGTGCATATTTTTCTTTACACACATGAGGGGTAAGTTATTTTTGGCTTCTGTTTGACATCCATCTGTACATTACATACAGCATACCAGTACATCAAATGTGCAACACTTCCCATTTCTATTTTATTGATGATAAAAGAGATATTCTTGTTACCCTTTTAAACTTTGTGCTTTTGATAAGAATCTACAGCACATTTCTTATTATGTAAAACTTAACCAAACGACGTCAGTTTGTAATAATGTTTGTCATAACAAACATGTTCACAAAGTAAAAGAGGACAGCCACACTTTACTTATCCTGAGAATGGTTAAGTCAATGTTGATCTAACGTTATAAACTTAGAAACTAAAGTGGCTTTGTAGAGCCATAAAAGGAAAAAAAAGTTGGTTTTTTTTAACACTCTATAAAGATATGAACAAAACTTTAAACTCCATCTGGATGCATGCATTTTGGAAGCGTTTGATAAACAATGTGGAATCTGAACTGCAGGAATACGTTTTCACTTGGTACATCCACGCATGTGTTTCACGTGACCCCCCTCACCTGCAGTTTGAGTCTGAGCAGCGTGGCAGTGGTTGGTGAGCAGTAGATGGGCCGGTTGCTCCAGGTGGAGGTCAAACCCACCGTGTGGTCGCTGTGCATGTGGGACAAGAAAAACAGCCGGGTGCCTGGACACTTCCGCACCTGCCAGAAGTCTACGGCGAGCGGAGTGTGCGGGATGACTTTCCCATTGACGGACATGGTCTGTGGTTTCACTGGATGTCCAACACCCAGCGATGTGGCAGATGGGCTGGTGACTGACGGTAACCGTAAAGTTATCTATTTAACTGCTGTTCATTTATGTTATTTGGCGACTCACAAGCAGATCGACAGAAGTCACAGCAGTGGAAACGAGTTGTAATGTTAAGGTTGTTTCAGGGTACATGGGACAGATAAAATTACTGCCGTGGTATCGGTGACAACTTAACAGACCGTTGGCAGTAAACAAAACAAAAACACAATCCACTGGCAGCTAACCTTAGAGGGACTTCCCGACGTCACGTCGCCAAACAGCGTGGCTAGTTTTAACGCTAAGTTAAGTTAATACTCTTTGTTGCTTCGCGACACCATAGTTTTGCGTTTAGAAAATCTTCTCCCTAACCTTCGGCATCACACGCAGCCAGTCGATACATTTTCACAGCTGCAGTGCTAACCGCCATTTCTGTTTTCAATTTAACACTCAACGCCTCTTCCGTTATTTCTTCTTCTTCTTCCTTCGCGCTGCAGCTGGTTTTCTTCTTCTTTTTGGGTTTATTGGCGGTTGGTAGCTTTTGGGTGCATTTTCCGCCACCCACTGATCTGGAGTGTGGACTAAAGATTCACTCTCTCCAATATTAATACCAAACTAAGAATTGCAATCAAAACAGAAAACAAAACACTCGTAATTAAACAAATGAAAAAAGAAGCGCATAAAAACAAATATAAATAAGTAATATAATATCTCATACCTCGTAATACAATATAACATGTTCCATTGTTTCTCACTCTCTACAATAGTCACACTTACCATTATTATGCTTTCCAGTCACATAGAGAGAACTGTTTAGCTCAGAATGATGATTCTCTAATCTTTTTTTAACGCTTGTCTTTTTCCTAGTTTGCCCTCCAGTCCCTTCACTCCCAGCTAATGGTCTATTTTTAAAAAGATGTCTTCTTTTACTTTCTTTGTCCCATCCATTTTGCCATTTCTTTTTGATTAGTGCCTTAATCACCACTTTATCTTATTTACAATAATGTGACTGCTCCCACTCTTCAAAGCCTGTTTTGCTGCTTTATTACCTTCTCATTCCCATCAATTACAATATTAGCAGAAATCCACAAAAAAACTAACAGGCAGTCGCATCTGGTAAATTCTATAATAATTGTAAGTCCAACTGAAAAACTATTTAAAATTAGTGAGATAGCCTAAAGAATTAAGACTAAGTCTAACCTCTAAGTTACTAAGTCGAAGTGATGTGATAATGAGTCAAAATTATAAATTCTGATATAACTTAAAAATATAATGTATTACAGCAGGTCAAAATTATGAGATTCGAAAACTAGAAACTAAACTAAAAATGTTCTACACTGTTCTCCACAAGATGGAGCCAAAAGAGAGGAGATATGAGAGTCATGACAATTCGATTTTTGGGAACAACAAAATGAGTATGTGGGACATTTATTTTTAAGATGGACAGAGAAAATTATTTGTCCAACAAATTCAAGAAAATGTACATTTGTCATCTCCATTTTGATTTTATAGGGTAATTTTAAAAACAAAAATAAACTTTCAATTCTAAAGCAGTGCATTTTTTTTCCTCAGTGTGGCATAAAAAACAAAACAAGACAATACGTGAAAAAAAGGAACCACCTTGATCATATCTTACATACCTGTATATGGAAGCTTCTTTTTCTTTTGGTACCAAAAATAAACAAAAAGCTCTTTGATGTGTAAATATTGTTTATCTGACTGTGATATTGGATGATGGATTGCTTCCTCTCTAAAAGCTTAACTGGCACGTCTGCCATGATGCTTTTAAGGAAATCACATCCAACTGTGTTTGAATATTTGTAAACTGTTTTTAATTTTTTTAGCTGTGTGTGTGTGTGTGTGTGTGTGTGTGTGTGTGTGTGTGTGTGTGAATGTGTATTGGGGGGGGTTACTATTAAATGGGGTCGTTGCTATGGTGACAGGGACCCATTGTAGCCCCCTCCCTATCTCCCTCCCCCTCTCCCTGCATCTGCACACTGCTCACTTTTCAGGATTATACCTGGGATTGCTACACATTCCTCTCCTCCTTTCCTTGTACCCAGAAGCACATTTATCATACTCTGCTTTATAGTTAATTATCTATGTCCCAACACACACACGCCCTGTGGAAACCTTATGCTGGAGATGAAATACATTGTGCTGGTGATTAACTGAACAGGAGTGGGTTTAGTTCAGTCAGGGAAATCAGCGGAGCCCCTGTCACATCTTATGCTTTATGATAAGTTACACAGCTGGTTGCCCTTTAGATAATTGTGCAGTGCGGGGTGACTTTATGCAGTTAGGGAACAAGTTGGCAAGCAATTAATTACAATTTTGCTCTAAGTGTATGATACCAAAGTTGATTTTTACAGTAATGACACAATCTGTAAATGATTTTTCTTGGTTGTGCTTCATGTTTAGTTAAAGGATCCTCCTTTTACCTGTACTTGTCTTACATTTTGGCATATGAATTGTGGACACAGTCATATCTAGCACATACATACTTACATCTACAATGTAGTAGCAGTGCTTCTGTCAGAGAAATATTTTTCATATGTCAAATATTCCTAATATAGATCAATGCAGGAAAAATAATTCCATATACCAAATATACGGCACATATAATGTATCCATTATCAATCAGCAGCACTTAATAAAAACCAAAAACCTCAGTCCCAACTCATATTTTTATTTTTAGTAGCACATCATACATACAAAATCCAGATGCACTACTTTATACTGTAGAAGAAGAAGAATATGAGCATGGTGATAAGAATTTTAAAAAAGCAGCTCTGTTTACATGTGTCAAGCCAAAGGTCGCTGAGGTCAGGAGGATGAGTTGTCTTTTCTGTCATGTTGTTGTGCAGAGGAAAACTAAAGTGCTGTCAGACAGCAGCAGTGGTGCTTGGAAAGCAGATGGCTGCACAGTCTGTGATCAGCCACTGCTGTTATTACACTTCTGCTGGCTTCAGGATGCCAGTGTGACCTTTTCTGTATTTTCTTCTATGCTATAGAAGAGTAATACATTTGTTTTAAATATTGTGGGTATAAAATGTTGGGATGTTCTCAGTGCTGACATTGATAGGCTATTTGGTGACTCTCAAAATGTCCCTTAAATCCCAAAACTGTCCAACCCAAAGCTTTCTCTCTCATCTGTGGCATCACTATTTATCGATCCTACATGAATAATGAGTTATCCCTTTTGCCTCCATTCATCTGAGTCAATAAATTTGTACAGTCGGGGACGGTGGTAGTTTTAGTTCTTATTCCCTTAGGGATAATGCAGTGGTGCAGTACACAGACTCCTACAAAGATATTTATGGACATGTGTGAGAAGCTGAAGATGTCCCTTGGGGGCTAAGAGCAAGTTGTCGCCTAAAACGAGTTAGAGAGAACACATATTTTAATTTCGGCATGCGCTCTCACTTATTTCATCTGTCTCTCTCTATTTATCTCTCTGTCTCTGATGTGCTGATGTGTCTTTGTTTTGTTTTCTTGACTTCAGCCACTTCCACTCTGTCATCCCCATTAGGGTTTTCATGATCTCTCTTCTTGTGTTCTTGCTGTTTGTCATTTTCACACGCTGGCACAAACCCTCACACAATACCACCTCACAGCAGCATGATCGCTGTCTAACCCTCTTTGCAGTCAGTCTTGATAACCACCCTTTTTTCCACGCTGCTGTAACACCTAGTGTCAGAGTGGAGGAGCTGCTATTTCTAGCCAGGCTTCAAGCCATGATATATTGTGGTTTTGGGCGGGGCTGGCTCTAGACAACAGGGGGGGCTGGGAGAGATTTTCTCTTTGCGCCCTCCATACTTGGGAGCCAAAAACAATGAAATAAAACTATAAACTACACATGTAGAAAGGAGGTTTCTGATGTCATTTAAGTGGAACTGCCAGAATGACTGGAAGGATTTAATTATGCTTAATGGGCTCTTAATTACCCATGACGACCTCCTGGAAATACCCGGATACCATATATGAAAAACACATGGCCACTGGTGACAAACAATTTTGTGACAAAATAGTTTTGCAGCTTCTGTTGATGGCAAAACTCTACATATGATTAAAGCTTCCTCTCTTTAGCTCGTTAAGTTAGCTTAAGGTTCACCGTCTGTAATTGCTTCTGAACAGAATTATACACCTGTGAAGTGCCACAAAATATCAGTTCTTTCATTTGCAGTAAATGACTCCATGACGCACACCTCAATCCCAACTTCTGCTCTGTTTTAGTTTTTGTAACCTTTCTTTTGGCAGTGCTGGAGGCATATTTGTATTTTTGAGGCACCACCATGTCGTACATCATATTGTACTTGCATAATGATTGATTGGACAGCTGCTGCAGCACCTGTGCCAATCAAATCTATCCATTCACATAATTGACATGGGGGCGGCCTGGGTCAGAGATGTTTAAATGCTTGATATGGTTTATCCACTGAGGCAGGGCCCCCACCTGCAATGCATCAGAGCCATTGATTGGCCTCCCAAAAACTTTCTTTATTTAAAAAAGAAAAGGAAAAGGTATTTGCGGGGCCCTACACAACTGTGTATTCAGCATAAAGGGTGGGGCAGCAGTGGTTACGAGAGCCAGTTGATTCCCCAACTCATCTGATTTGATTAGTTCAGTTCATTAGACTTTCAAGAGTGGGCTGAGTGGCGTAGCACGCAGTCAGCCTGCCAAAGATCCCCCCCATGGACCAGCGGAGGGTGCAGTTTTAGGGCCTGCATTATGAATAGCAAAGTGCTCATAGCTTGCTGTCATGGCAACACTGCATCCTGAGAGAAAGATGACTCTAATTGTTTTCCTGGGGGGCTGCAAGTCTTTTTGAAATTTATCTTGGTAGGACGCGGGCGAGGGGAAATCATAGCCCATGAGGACTGAAAGCTCTCATAGACGGTGGCGTCTTAATTAGCATCATCAGAGCTGAACAAGACTGGAGACAGCCATTAATCCGCTCTATCTATGTGCGGAAACCCAGAGCCCTGGTCAATTTATTGACCGTATCAGTCTCAAAACAGCCATAACCTGGGCACCTGAAGGAGAAAGTAAACATTTGCAAATTTATCCTCGGCCTTCCAAGAAAGGAGTATGAAACAGTATGAAAATAATATGGAATATTTTTATTTATATAAATCGGTGGTATCTGTGTTTAAATATTAAAAAAAAAAAATTCAAAAAAACATTTTTGGCTCACTGCCCCCACCTGCACTGTATTGAATTTGTGTAATGTTGTGTGTAATACTCCTTTCACTCTGGCACAGGCATAACTAATATTCCTGCCCAGACCAACAGATAAAATCTTTTGTGAAAAATATAAAAAATGTTGAGTAAGTTGTGTCCAAAGATTTGGTGCGGTTTTGCTGAAGCAGACAGTTTTGTTTATTACAGAAAGCTCTTCTTGTTGTCCCTCACACAACTAGCCCTGACAGCTAGCTGACAACACCTCATAAATATACTGTCAACAACAAGAAGAAGAACATCCAGCTGTGTATCATTTATTTTTGTCCACATGAGTGAGGAAGAATGTGATTGTCCAGTGAACAGATTTATATACATTGCCTCAGAGCGCGCATGTAACATACTTTGCATGACTGGTTTGCTACTGGGATGAGAGGTTTTCAGTTGCTTTCATGTCAGTTCTCTTGATTCTTTTCTGTTATTCCTCTCATGCAGATCAGGACAAGATTTCACAGAAGTTGTGAAATCTAGATTAAAATACCCCATGGAAACAAAGAAGAAGAAAAGGGATTTTAGCACTAAGAGGCTTTTTAGAAACTCCATTCTCTCTACAACAGAGAACTAATATTGTGGGGTCATTACTGAAATGGCCCAGAGATTGGATGACGGTCAAAAAAAATGAAAATCTGTAGTAAAAGCATCATACACTGGGAGGAGAAGCACTCCTACTCAGTTGTGAAAATTGTTTTTTTGAGTAGTTCCATGTCTACTGGCTTCAGACTTGAGTGAAAGCAAAAAAATGGGTGAACATGGGAAGGAAAAAGACTATATTAGACAAAGCATGAATCCATTGTACCTCTGGAAAGTCTTCGTGTGAGGCAGTTACAGAAAGTCGGAGGAAATCAATGTCTACAGGAAGTTGACAGACCACACGTGATTCCAGTTTATCAGACGTAACCACTATGATTTTGCTTTTACAGATGTCACAGATCTAAAGAAGTGCTTATTCGTGCCAATGGTACCCAGTACACTAAACTGTAATAAAAGGCTCAATGAATAATTGATCATAATGGCCCCCAAAGAAGCTGTACTCGCAGGGCAGCAATATGCTTTTTGTATCAATGTGCATGACAAATTATGTGGTAGCTCATGATTTAGCAAAGCGCTCCCAATGCATGTACAGTATAGAGCTGCGTTTACTGCAGAGGAACTGTTCGATCATTGTTCGATGTTATAACATCCTTGAGACTACAAGGAAACATAACTGTGACTGCTTCCCTGCTTGTTTCACACATTCCCTGTAATATTGCCCAACGGGAGTAGGCAGGAGAAACGTTCAGTTATTGTTATTGTGGGTGAATGTGGAGGTGTGGTGTTTTGTGTGTTCTGTTGGTTAGTTGCTGACAGCAACCTTGAAGGGGCTGACACTGAGCAGCTGCAGAAAAATGGGGGTAACCCTTTGAAAGAGGCGCACACACACACACACACACACACACACACACACACACACACACACACACACACACACACACACACACA
>JBBMJY010000012.1:11671192-11748042 GCA_037833715.1 Toxotes lorentzi | reverse complement strand
ACACACACACACACACACACACACACACACACACACACACACACACACACACACACACACACACACACACAGAGCAGGCCAGTTTGAGTGTATTACATTGATGAGAGTTTCCCCTGTGAGCCTTGTCCACAGTTTATCAGCAGGTTGGTGAAAATGCAGGTATCAACGTGTCAATCTGACAAGACTGTGGGGTAACAGCTCCTCATTAGCTGCCTCATTATAAACGCTATGTGGCAATACAGCCATTGTGCGGGGTGCTCCCATGTACCTGCAGCTACAGATTGATTTACAGTAAGTTAAACTGTCGCTGTATTCTCATGGGACTGCAAGACAATCAATACACTGTCTCTGCAGTATTAATTTACTGCATAAAAGCAGGCACAAGATATGTTTTATTTCATATACAATCAATGAAATAACTATTTTACAACAACAATGAGCAGCGAAGCCACAGTGAAATACAGACTGACACGCTGATTTTGGGTGATTAAATTGCCACCAGGCCTTTGAAGCATTGGTGATTCACAGCCTTTTATTCCAAATGTTCTGACACAGCACTGATCTACGTGACCTTTGTCGGCAAGGTTTACAATCCCTTAAAAGCAACGTTAAGTCAGGAAATATCAAATATGAGATCAGTACCACTCACTTTGATAGCAGTTTAACTCTTATCTACCCTTGCAGGATTAGGCAGCTGAAAATATTTGCACACATAGACAGAGAAAGAGAACAAGTGAGCGAGTCAGTTCTGGATTAAGTGACAGTAGGTTTCATGTACTTTGACTCAGTTGGACAATAGATTTGAAAATAGAAGTTAATTAGTGTCATCAAAGTATGGATGTTGGCAATTGTCACTACACTACATAAATACTGCAGTTCTTTCAGCATCTCAGAGGCTGTTTTTTTTTGGGTGATATGAGATGGCTGAGGGCAAACTGAAATAAGTAATAGCAGGGTTTCCAGTGCAAAAAGTACCATAGATGATACCTCTGGATTTCCTGTTATTGGGTTTCTGGCTAACCCACTTTTTGTTATGCTTCTGTTATCATTTACAAAATTGTGGATTTGCACAGTGCAGAATAAAATAGTTGAAATTATTCATGCAGCTCCAGTTGGGCTGACATGAAAGACACTTTTATGGCATCTCTCCCTGTGTTTTTTTTCTCTCAGGATACTTCTATTCTTGCCCTCCTTTTTTCAGATGCATGTGTTGTCTTTTCCAACTGCAGCTTTTTTCATCTAGCTTCACAGTTTTCTTTGTTCTTAAGCCACAATTCCCTTTTTATTGTTCCCATGTCCTTATATATACAACAAATCTTAATTTCATCATGATATTGATGACATTAATTCATAAGATGAAAGCAGAGGAAAGTATTATACTCTTTCCTATTCTACAGACTGAAATGGTTACTTTGTCTGCTTCAAATATGAGCAAACAGACTTTGACAGAGTGGGATTATATAACAAAAGAAACACATAAAAATGTGTATTTTCTGTATATCTACAGTGCTTTGGTAAATCAGAAGAGCTGCATGAATATGTAATTGTTCTGAGGATTACGTTTTGGCATGGTATATTTACTGACATCTACATTAAATTATCTGTTGAAATTTCCCCGTTAAATCTTCTGAAAATGTCTGTAAAACTCAAACCGAAGTGCCCATAGTTGACAAAATTTGCATAGATTTTAAAAGAGGCAGATGGGTGCCCATAAAAAAAGGAAAAATGCTCAGGTAAACATCCTGGAGTGCCTCCACCTCAGAGAGGGGAGTGAATGAAAATTGCTCTTTTATCTCATCTCACTCGCTCTTCCTGTGTCCCAGCCAGATGCCAATATTTAAGGCTCATGGATGTCCTGTTCAGCATCAGTTACAGCCAGTGTAAACTGAGGTGAGTCATGGCTCATGTTATGGCTTTGTGGGGGGCTGAGGCAGCTGATACAACAGTTTTAAAGATCATGCAGGGAGGTCTTCATCTGACACAGGCAGGGGCAGGGAGAGTGAAGAGAGTGCACTGTAGCTGTATGTAGAAGTACTGGACTCTTCATACATGACTGCAGCAGTCGTGTTGTATAAAGTGGCCAGCTTAATGGGTGCATCCGTGCAATAAATGCAACACATCCTGTTTATGTTCAGACTTTGTTAACCCTGTGCACAGAGAAGTGATGATTCACCTCTATGGTCATTTTTAAAGCTCTAATTAGTGGTGCTGTTGTGCCCGACTGCTCTGTAATGAAAGGTGTTTCCAATTCATTCATCCAAATTAACATTTATTGACAGTGACCAATGCCACATACCACAGCATTTATAGCCTAAGCTTGTTTGCAACGCCCGTCTACTGCTCTGTCCGCCTCGTCCACCCCTACATAAATAGGAGTGAATGTAATGCAGTTCAATACAAGACCGCAACACCAAACTTATTGCAGGGTTATTTCATTATATTGCATTAGACTGTGTATCTAATTAGCTGCTATGTCAGTCTGCGTTTCTCAGATGAACATAAATTACCAATATGACTCTGCCACGAAGCAAGCGGCTGTACCCCGGATGAATAAGATCACTGCAGACGTTCCCTCTGAAGTCTAAATACGCAGAGCTGTGCATTTATTCAGAAGAGCGATTCCCAATAACGAGCCTGAGCAGCAAGCCTTCATTTGTCTTCATTACCTCTTGTCTGGAATAACAGACTTCAAAGACTGAATTAAAATCTAAAAAAAAAAGCAGACCCCACAGGTTAAATAGAAGGTGAAGCCATGCGCACTTTCACTGTAGCTACATTCATTTATTAGGAAGAGAAACCCATGTTTTGACAAGGCTTTCTCCGTCAAGGTGTAAAAATGTCAAATCAAAGGTCCTATAGAGTATGAAAGGATTACAGTCACTCAAGTCATTAAGTCTAACTTGGAAATAATGAAACTAGAACTACATGATAGACACATAAAATGCAGAACCAGGATGGTATATAGATGAAATGAACGTAGATAAATATGTACGTACCCCAAAAGCAGACAAAGAAAAGAAGCTTATTCAAAATGATGAAAGGAAGCGGGCGCAGCAAAATATATAGATTAAATAAATTGATTATCCAGGCAAACAGAAAAAAAAAAAAATAAATAAAATAAGACATTGCTTCATTGACTCTTTTGCAATCATTAAACCTGCAATAAAAGTTCTTATTTTTTGGTCAAATTTGAACAATTAGTCATGTGATCCGTTTTATCCACTGTCTTTATTTTCAGCTGACCATGCAGGCGTCACTGGTCTCTGGTCAGAAATGAATTAAGCTGTGTTATGAAACACTGCTCTTTCCTACCTCAACCCAGTCACGGTAGCATCTTAAAGGCAGTTTACACAGTAGCAGGCACTTAATTCTTTGCATCTTACTGCACAAAGAGGAAGGCCAGATTCCCATACTCTACTCCACTAAGATGGAAAAGGTTTGGATATACATTCATCTCCCTCCATCTGTGTCAGCTGACCCTTTAGATAAACACTCTCTGTCAGTTTGATGGTCTTTTAAGTTTCATCTTATGTACAGTGAGTGAAATATTAATACCTTCAGCAGCCCCCAGAGAGCTGAGGTCTGACACAGGGCTCAAAGTGTTAACAAAAGATGTTTACTATTCACTGGGGACTGCAGCAGAGAACAGCTAAATTACAGAAATAGCAGCCAAAGTGCTTTGGAGCTCACTTCACTGGAGCTAACGGAGCTCTTGAGTTTTTAAAGTGCTATTCCTAAATAGACAAGTTATAATAAATTAATTTTCTGCTTTGATTTTTGCTGCTGTCAAATATGAATCATTTTCAGCAGTGATGACAGCAGAAGTAGGACACACAGCTCATTTGCCAGGCCAAAGAGCTCAGTGTCAGTGGAAGCAACTGCTCACTTCTGAATGAACAGTTTTTCTATTGTAGACACTGAGTCAGACAGACAAAGTCAAGCTATCAGAAATATATTCTCCAAGCCGATTTGCTTTTCCAGTATGCAGCATTTTTCAAACAGTGAAAAAAGCAACCAATCTGGATTTGCTGCCAGTGCATCTGTGTTAGCTGCGTCTATCTCATTGTCAGCAGACAGCAGCGTTCTCATTACCATTTTATGAGGCCCAGTTGGCAGAGAGTGTTTGGCAGAGAGCTATATGAACTCCATTGGAGTGAATTAACTTAAAACAGGAATCAGAAATTTGCCCTAGATATTTTTAGTATCTTCTTAGGCTGCTGTTGCAGGGACTGAATGTCCAGAGCTCAGACAGTAAAGGGCGAAATCTGTACTGGGACCGTTCCTGCAGAGCTGATAACAGCTAAGGACCAAGAAGTTGGCATACGTAGATTATCTGACTTTTACTTTATTGCACTTCTCTGCACAGGTACTGACCTAAGACTCCAGAATCTACATTCTCAACATTTGGTTTCCTAATCTGCAGGATACCATCAAAGGAAAAAAAAACACAGAGGTTTCTATTGACTGCAGCAGGAAGAATCTATACAAGTGTGAAACTGAAGCCTATTTTAAATGCAGTAGCCCAGTGTTTCTCACTTGAGAAAACTAAATTAATGGAAGGAACAATATTTTTTAATAAGAAAACCAACAAGTCCTGGCTTGCTGCGATGCTGCAGTCAATTATAATCATGTTCAGTGTGGCTTGTAGCTTAGAGTGTTTATTATCATGTTGGTCACTGGGATGGATTAGTCACACCGCTGAGAAACTGAGTGTACAGTGCCATATACTGGGAAGTGTGCTTGTTCATCGTGCAGGAAAAGATAAGCTCACTGAAAAGAGAGGGAAATACCATTATTGCTGCAAAACTCAGCCCCTCAGCACTTTTAAAGGGCTGCTAACCTTATCTCTCTGTCCAAGAATTTCAGTGGATTGTTTGACATTCACTGAGCCAGTTATTATGCAGACAGACAGAGGACGAGAGTTGCGTGTAAACATGAGTGATAGAAAACAAGCTTTTAAAGATAGGGTTATTCAGAGTGAGGCCTAAAGCCATGCAGAGACAGCATTTTCAAATACGACCTGGCCTCTTTTTTGTCAAGTGTGAGGATGAGGAGCAGGAATCCTTCAGATCTTCATCCACAGAACCTCTTTCAGAGAAAAATGTTCCCCATATTTTTTTCTCTAAGATCATTCATTGAGTTGATTCTGGAAAGTGTGAGCATCAGCCTCCCAGAGAATCCAGTAAAACAAACTCCCACATTCCCACATCTACCCTCACACCGTTTGACTCATTAAGGAGTGCTTGTGCAATTAATGTCAGAGAGTAGCAATCCCACAAGGGAGGGCTGTAGTCTTACTTAATCAGAAATCAGCCTTTGCTTTAATGTTTTCCTCAAGGCCAGTTTTTCTAATTGTGAGAAAGAGCTAGAGGCAAGTGGTGAGATATCAGAAACACTTATGTCTGCAAAAAACAGAGTACTTTTTTTGTGCGTGTGTTCTTTTCTCGACTATTAATTTCTTTTCTTTCACCAACATTAAGTCAGTGAATTATTGTGCACTTGACACTTCTCAGTTCTCACATGTGGACCAGAGTTGGAAGACGCACTCCACTCTCTGTATAACCTTGAATCTCCTTTTCATTTTGGTGCGTCAGATTCTTAGACTGAACGTTGACCTGCCAGCTATTGATTGCAGCAATGAGAGATGCAATCCAATATTCAACATCCTCCTTCTGTCATGCCAGGCTGGCATGTTGACAGAAGACTATTTTGAGAGCAGCATGAGTGGGTATTCATTATTCATGTGTTCGAGAGCACTCGCTGTATGTATGCATTTTATGTATATAGATGTTTCATATTTGTAGCTGTGCAGCATGTGTTGGATTTTGTAAGGATAATTATTATTGTATGAGCAATAGAAAATATATTTTACTTGAACCTAAGATAATCTTTTGCTTGCTGGTGCTCCTCCTATCGTAAAAGTTTCAATACAGTGCAGGAACTTTTCATACCATCTTCTGCAGCTGCTGGTCCCTTTATCCAACAGTGGATAACCTGCAACGGTGAAAAGAGCTGCAGAATGAGGCACTGACACGCCATCAATCCTGACATGTCTCCCTGCCTCAAGAGAGACGTTCACTTTGTAACACAAGATTCCTCCAGGTTAGGGAGACAAGCGCTCCTCAGAGCAAGCCAGGTGACTTTCAGAGCTGTTAGTGATGGAGCTGAGACAGGAAACGCTCTCCGAGGATTACTGCTGTTTGTTACACCTGCCACCATGTCAGGGTTCACAATGTTAGCGTGTGCCATCTGCAGCATCTATTAGCAATTGGCATGACATGATAGGCAAATGTCGGCAAGGAGGAAATTAAAAAACATGCACATTCACATTAAGTGTAATGTGGCAATTTGAAATGGAAAAACCTCCCACGACGTGAGGAGTAAATACCACCACCATTAAACTGGCATTTCTCTGATGGCATGTCAGGGATTAGCCGTCAGATTCATGGTTCAGCTAAGTGTCATCCCAGATTGTATTCTGATTGAAATGGCGCTTAGCTTCCCGTTGAGGCACCCCAGAGTTTTACATTACAGCCCTCCTCTAATTGACAATGCCCTCATGTCAGCGTGAGTGTAATGCTTACACTGTGTGGCAGCAGCTGGTGAAGTATAAAACACAGAGTTACAGGAGTGCAAAAATGTGTGGGTGGTTGGCGCGGGAGGCGGGGTACTACGTGTAGTAATAGTGCAGAAATCAAAAGATAGTGAGCTAAAAGTAAAGAAGGGTCAGTGAAGTGGAGATCTGTGGCAGAAACGAAAAATCATCCGTCTGAGGATGAGGATGGGTAATGCAATAGTACGATCAAAAAAAAAAAAAGACTGTGGGACTAGATGGGAAGAAAATCTCCACTAGTTTCAGCTGACTGGCTGTCAGCACAGGGCTGCCACAGCCTGAAGACAGGCATGACCTGTGATTGGTCTCGGTGGGAGCTAGGGGCTGAGATTGAGGCTGCGGCCAAGGCCACGAAACACCTCAGAAAAAGACAGATACTCTGCTCAAGCAGAACTCGTCTTGTCAGAAACAGAGTGGTAGAGAACGCTATAGTGAGTGGACACAGAGCGAGAGAAGGATGAAATATTCATTCCAAACCCACCGCTCTCCCCACCGAGATACCGGCCTTTGGTTTTTAAAAGAGCTTCTTTCTGCCACTCTCCCTATCTTTCTGTGTTGCTTAAAAAAGTTTTCCATTAAGAGAGAGGTCATCTATAATTTAGCAGGTTTGTCCCACGGAGTTGCTTACTTTAGAGCGTTTGTGTGCTTTTTCCAGTCTTTTTGTCTGTGGTACAACCAGGAGTGGGCCTGCTGAGTGCTGCTGATTTGTTTTTAGATCAGGTGCTCTCAGGGTGGAGTGTCTAATTAACTCAATTTGACCTTTGAGTATTAAAGTCAAACCTCTGTGTTAAACTGAGGAGCCAGAGATGGGTTAAGATTTTTCCTGGAAAGATATAAAATTGAAATATATATATTGAAATATGATTTATGAGTACTGTACATAATTAGGAATACATCTGTCAAAATATGAAAAAAGCAGGTGAAACCTTTACCTCTTCCACAATGAACTAACCAATAAATCCATGTTTAACCTCAATGTTGATGGATCAAGGCAGGTTAGCAAGATTCACAGTTGTACTCATTACCGCAGTTTAACAAGGGTTAACTACTGTTTGACTTTGCTCTGGACATCTGAACACAGTTTATTTTATGTAGAATGGTCTGACATCTAACCCTTTAGCCATAAATTCTGCTCTGCAGCAACCAGGGCAGTTTTCTAACTAGTAATTCAAACATGTCAACAAAATATATCGCCTGCACTTGCCCTCCAGGATGACACATATTAGCTTTTTTCTAATCTTAAATCCCTCTTAGATATACAACATCATTTGTCACTGCCTTTTATAAGTGTTCCAATCTGGTTTACCCTACAACCCTGTACTTACCCATCAAAAATAATCTGCTATGAATGTCCAAACATGGAGTTAAACCTGTGTTTCACTGGGTCTGTTTGTGAAAGGTTGTGTACTGTAATGTTGGTTGAAAATCAGTATGCAGAGAGGCATGATCCTGAAGGTCCCTCCCCAAGGGTAGGACCCTTGGGGAGGGACCTGGACACTTCAGTAGACCCTTCAAAGAAAATTGATAGAAGACCTTGACCTTGGCATGTATTATTCATGAGCATTTAAAATGAGGACTTCTAAAACTAAAAGCAATCGCAACCTGAGAGCACACATTTGAATATAGCATATAATTCTAGCATAGGACAGGGGAAAAAAACAGATTCATGTAGCTTTAGAGAGTACGTAATTAAATTATTTGTTCACTTGTCTTGGACTTCAAAATTTTGAACAGTATTAGAAGAGATTTTAATAAATTCTTCTACTACTTCCAAGTCTGCTGTGGAGGACGTTGAGACTGAAGCCGTTTGTGTCAACTTGACCAAATAAAGAGGATCTCAGCAGATACCTTAACACTGGGATTATCCAGATCTCAGCATCATGACATCTGTGTGTGTTTGTGTGTGCGTGCACGTGTGTGTTTTAATCTGTGCCCTCATTTGTCAGTAAACCATACAACATGAATCCAGCCGAGACAATCTCATTCCTCCTCACAAGGCAGTGTGCTCAGAGTGCCATGATACGGAAATTTTTATGATTGATAATAACAAAATATATGAAGGTAATACATAACACACTGTGCTCTGGTGCATATATTTTCCAGGAGATGAATGGTCATCTATAAATTGGAGATCATCTTAATTTTTCTGCCATATTTTGGCAGAAATATGGTTCCAAAATATTAATGAAAAGCAAACTAAACAAACAAAACAAATACAGGAATAGAGATGACCATATGCATCATGACTTGGGGTACAAATCAACCAAGTACATTCAGCCATAAGTATAAAGCTCCACCGGTGGCTCCTTCCGGCGGCAATATTTATTACAACCCACTATGAAAATAAAACATTCATGATGAATGACTGAATTCAAGTTGGATAAATAAAATGAATATATAAAACTTTATTTAAATAGCTCCTTTTAAAATCAACATAATGAAGTGCTTTTTTGAAAAGTGATTTTTTTTTAGCCTCACATCCTCAGAAGTTCAGAGCTGAGTGGCACTGACTGAAAAATCCTGGTCTCCTTTTGTCTTAAAGTTGACAGATGTTGGAGCAAAATCAAGATTATCGTTAAAATAAAAAAAATAAAAATCATGTGGGCAATAATGTGTTTAACAAAGTTCATAGCAATCTATAGTGTAGGAAAGCTGACCTGAGGGTGTGGCACAGAAAAGCTCCCTCTTTCTTTCTGTCTTGAGTGGTTGTTTGTTTTTCCTCTGTGGAGCACGAAAGTGCTCCATTACGGTCATGACAAATGCCAGCGCTTTGTAAATTTTGGCTAGAATGTGGCACTAGAGGAAAGTTTAGGAGGTCACAAAACTATTCATCCTCCGTGACTATCTAGAGTGACCAAAAGAATAGAAACCCCTGTAATGCAATATATTTGAACGGTCATGCAGTAAATATGACCGTTGAAAAAAACAAAGTATTACAAACATGATTAAATATAATGCAGCCTACTACAACAACAGACTTGACGCAACACCTGACGCGCTATCAACAAAACATGAGCAGTAACATTTTCACAGAACTATAAACTGTCATTATATTTTTGCAGATTGGGCAAGTGCATAATTGGACATCAGGCAAGTAAATGCTTTTGAGGTTGTATGAAAGTCATCATTTGAACTAACATAATCCATAAGTATTTGAACAGTGACCTTTACATAACGTGTTGGGATTGTTATCGTCATATCTTAACACTTCAGTCACTGTCTTCTACATAGACGTGTTCCAGCCCCATTCCTATTGAGAAAATTCATGTTTTTAAAATGTGCATTAATCTGTGTCAGTGTTCCCACATTCCCCTGAAACTCATTTCTCATGGAATAATGCAAGTCAGTCCAACACAGCCCAAGACAGAATCAAGGGAAAGTAAAGAAATGAAAAAACGGAATAACAGCTTGTTTCATGAATATTTATGTCACTGGACTTGATAAGCACGCAAAGGTGGAAATCATTTGCCATGCCTTCCTGAAGTATGAATGTATACCGCCCTATGTGAACAGAAATGTATGTACCAAATATTAATTTCTTCAAATTTTTATTGTGGGTGCAAGTTCTTACCCCATGTATCATGAATCGAGAAGTATTTAATAGTTTACACCTCTGTAGCACATTTATCATATCTTATACATGCCTCTAGGGACTGACGATGACACAGGACAGTGTCAGAATATAACCATAGCAAACTCTTATTAGTCCACATTTGTTATCTGATCTTGTGGGTTTAGGGTTTCATTTAGGGATCTATGAGTGCAACATGCATGCAAACTGCACTCTGTATGCTGCTGGTTCCCGAAGGAAAACAGTGACCTTCTCATTCTGAAAGCAGCAATAAATCTCAGGAAGTTACAGTGAAAGTTGCTATTCCTGGAAAAAAAAAAAAATTACACTTTTGTTTCATCTTGCAGTGACTCCTCTTTATTCTTATCTCAGTGAAGAAGCTTTTCAGTGGAGCCAAGCTGTAACTGACAAACTTCCACTGGTTTCCACGTCATTTTAGATGTGACTTCAGGATTTTAATAACCTTACAGCAAAGGAAAGAAAGCTTGTACTGATCAACTGATATGACACAATTTCCTCTAACGTGGTTTAGTTTGTGTGTGTTTCTGTGCGAGTGACAAGGCTATAAATTTTGTCTCTGAATATAATGAGATAGGGAAAATTCTTCCAAGGCAGTCTGTCACCCTGATCTCAGGTATAATTAATGTGTCGACCTAGCCAGTCTGTGAATGAGGGGTCAGTTTAAGCCAGCAGAGGCTTTATCTAGATGAAGATATTCTGGCAGGTGATATAACACAGCCCAAAGTGGTAGTGGAATTGCATAGGTAAACTAATGCATAGAAGGTATTTTACATTGTCACCAAAGAAATGCATTCTCCTGGCTTATACATGACATTTTATTCACCTCCGAGATGGTCTAAATGCTTATAGGAAGACAAACATAATTTCATCACTTCTCTGGCCAGAAAATATAACATTTCTCCTTGTTTAATAATTTCAAATATAATATTAGGTAGCACAAAGCCTTAGGTTGCTGCTGCAGTGCGTGTGTGTTCAGTTGTGTCAGACAGAATCAATTCTTGCACATGAATATGTTAATTGAGGAGTTAGATGCCACTGGCTGTTTCACGGTTTTGTAACACCTCAGCTTTAGGAGCACTGAGTCAGTCAGCAGTTTGTCCGCTGCCATCACTGACAGTGATTGGTTTCGTGGCAAGGAGTGTCTTTAATGCATTCCAGCGGCTCTCTGGGGTGACTGATAAACTCGGTCTCTCTCTCGATCGCTGCGTAATGAAGCATGAGCGCTCCAATAGCCACCAGAAAAGCAACTGTCAATTGAAGGAAATGCCAAAGTTATTCTTCCCAGGGAGAGTCATTTTGGCTAAATTCCAAGTTGTTAAACACTTACCTTCCTTTCCCCACTGCTTCCCATTTACTGACAAATTCTGCCTTTTTTGATCCCAGAAGGCCACAGTCCTCAAATGACACCACTGGCCCAGTATCTTATTCATACAGCCACAGTCCATCTGGTTCTTAATGGCCCCGTACACAACTGCAAATTGGAGGTCTTGACACCTATGGACCACCTCTCCTTTTCACTTTATTTTCACAAGCCTTATCCACTCTCTCCACTGCTGTGTGAATAAACTTGTCCACGTGTGAAACATTTAAGTTGTTTGCTGTCCTGGTCCAGATGCTTGGGTTACAAGGATTTGGGGTAAGTGAGGGGGAACATGCTAACTGGGTGGTTTTACAAAAGTTTTTCTTGGTGTCTACCTCACCTGCCCCTTTCCATGGAAAACGAAAACATTCAGCTTGACATAACTGCAATTAATAAGGACTTTGTGTGTGTGTGACTGAATACATTACTTCCCACATTGATATCTGTTGCCATAGAAACAAACATGAATTCCCACATGGGGGGTGGTAGATGATGGAAGATGCATGCACCAGTGCACAAGGAATGCATTTTACTCTGAACAAAGCATTTAATCAAGAGCTTTTGCATGGCTGTCACATGCAGTGTGAGGGTCGCTGGGTCAAGAAGTGATCAGACATAATTTCTTATGAACATGCAAAGCCATGAAGCAATCTGCATATGGAAATAGTGTGTAGAGAAAGGACAGGACATACTGTATGTATACTGTAACCTCTGAGTGGGGAGCAGAGTCACACCAATCTATCCTGGTGTCATATGTGTTGGTAAATATTCGTGGTTGGTGATAGACTTAGGAGGGAAGTAATATCTCGCAGAACTGCCAATGAGAACCTCCCAATTAGTGCACAAATCAAATAGAATTTGTATCAGTCAAGTGTCAGTTACAAACAGGGATGGTTTTATGGAGGGGTGGATGCATGAATTTTAGATGGATGGATAGATGGACATCAGTGAAATAAGAATCAAGTTAAAGGATGACTAACTAAGGCAGCTGTTGATATCCTAATTTCCAGATCTGCCCTCTGGTCTCTTTGATTAAAACTCTGTTTCCTCAATAAAACTGTCCTGTGATTTAAAAGCTCATGAAAACCTGCTTACATTAGATCAGTCAAAGCCAAACCCAGTGAAGTGCATTTCAGTTTAAAGATGCAGCCCTGCGATCGACTGGCGACCAGTCCAGGGTGTACCCCGCCTCTCGCCCATTGTCAGCTCGGATAGGCTCCAGCTCCCCCGTGATGCAATGCACAGTGCACTCTATTGATGATTGCCTTGATAATTTAATCATGACAATTCAAATGGCAGACTAAAACAGTGCCTCCTCTCATCTGATTGTTAATAATGCTTCCTAATATTTCACTGGGATTTTATCCCCTCCCCCGGTGACAGAACCGCTCACTTTGCAGATGTCTTTATTGCCTGGCACTTTCCAGCATCCACACACAAGCAAGAATTAATGCATTTCACATTGCTGTAATTATTTCCTGTTCTTGCTCCAATATTTAGCATGCACACCACTCTAGAAAATGGTGATTTATAGTCCCAGATGCAACAACAATTTCCTTCATTTGCAATATTGCATTTAATTGAATTGGCAAGTGGCCACAGAGTACGGGGATTTATCTCATTAATAAGCTATCACCCTTCCTGTCAGGCCTCAGATGGCTTGAAAGGAACTCAGGGTGGCAAGAGCCAAAGAGGACCTTTAAATATAATTTTCAGTTGCTCTTTCGGGGAGTGTAAAGAGGGTGAACATGCTACAAAATTTTGACAGGGAAGAAATGTATCTGGGTAAAACTATTTGCACAACCCTCACCTCCCTTCTTCTTTCTGACGTGGTTGTTTGTTTTCAAGTAGTACAGATAGTAATATTTTCTTTCCTCGAGGCAGTCAATTTTGAATAGGAAGGCCAAGGAGAGTATTGGTTTCTGGAGTGCCTACATGTAAACTGTGTCTGCCACACTAAGGTAAACGTCTGGAAATTGTCTAGTTTGACCAACAGACAATCTGACCATGTGGCTATTTTTTTTTTTTTATCTGAACAGCATAACAAGGCAGGCGGACTGATTTTTGCACAAAACACAATGTCTTATTTATAGAGATTTGTCACTGCTGGTGGCTATAAAAGTAAGAAGATTCTGTCTGGCCCACAGTGTTTACACCATGTGCTGGATATTCCAAAAGCCTGAGAGGACCCACAGAACTCCCTTTTACATTTCTACCTTTCCACATTTTATTCTGGGGATTCTTACGACTGAGAGGTGGTGAGGCAGAAAAATGCCGCAGTGAGCCATGCAGGCTGGCATGCAATGTGAATCCAGCACACATCCAATGAAGCAGAAGTATTCTGCTTTATGTATTCTGTGGGAGGAGCAGATGTTGGCCTTAAGGATGGTTTTCTATATACCAACAAATCCCCAAGGGTTGTTGGTGGTGGGTTTTGTTTTATGGAGACTGGGTAACACATCTTCCTAATGCACAGCTGTGTGACAGATACAGTAAACAGCGGCTGTCCTCCTGTAAAAAAAAAAAAACAACAAAACCCATAGGTCACAGTGTTGTGAGGTCGCAACCCACAGCACAGAGGCTTTGTCACTTGAACTTAAGCATGTGTAATTTTGGGGCATTTGCTATCACAACTGATGCACTTTTTTGGGGTGGGGGGTCTCAACTGTCTCAACTGTCCTGTTGTGGATAGTGCAAAGGAAAAGTCGATCGTTTACAGCCATGGAAGAACACAGCAATGAAGGGCTTTGTCAAAATTGAGTCTGCAACATCCAACCAATACATTATGCATAACATATGCCATAACAACAAACACTGCGGCACGCATGTTTGAGAAATTAGACTACATTAGGAGGTGAAATGCCTGTTACCCATCTAATCAGCCACATCCAGAGCATGTTTGTGTATGATGCATTATTCCCCAAAGTCTGTCAGAGTCTGATTAGTGGCATCCAAATTGTTTTGCATGATAGACCTGAACCAGTCCACAGTCCCAAACCAATTTCAGTCTGTGGTACAGTAATGGGAGTGAACATCCAGAATTCAAACCCACAGACTTCTTGAAACTTCTTGATGTAGCCAGCCTACAGAAATAGTTCTGATTATTAATTATTTCTTTTACAACACAGGATCCGTGCAGCCTCCAAAATCACCGAGCTGACATCAAAAAACCTGGAGCTGGGGCACAACGTCCTCTCCTACAGAGAGCCAAAACCACATGTTTGACCCAGTTTTCTTTTACTCATCAGGACCTGCTTTCGCAAGGCATCTTTACAAAGGAATATCACAGCAAGCTGGGCCGACAACAGCCGTCACTTAGGAGACACATTCTGAAGAGATAAATGCACAAAAGGCCACATCAAGTCCTTTGATTCGGGATTGACCACACCTCTTAAATAGATTAGATTCAGAGTTTTGCCATCACCCCACACATTTTTCCACCTCTCCCTCAATTTCCTTTCATCTGCTCTCTCATCTATCTAGTCACTGCACAGAGCCCTAACTCTCCTACTCCTCTACCTAATTATATTAGCGCTCCCTTTCACTGATTCTCTGCCAGTTTCTTCTGTGTTGCCTTCTTACTCTGAGCTGAGAGCCAATTCTGTACTGTTGAGGCGAACTAGAGTCTGATTTCAAAGGGAAGTGCTGACTTCCATTTTGAAAGCTATAATTATTCAGGTCTGGCTTTATTCCTCTCACTTCCTTTGAATTCAAAACAATCCAGTTGTATGGTGAGACTTGTTTATGTAAGCAAATATGGAGAAGATGCCATTTCACATTGTACTCTCCTAATTGTCATCTTTGTCGACAAATTAGAAAATTGCAATCAACGGCTGATACAATATAGAGCATCAATATTTCATGTGCAAGCTGTGATCATGGGAGGGATGTTACTGTACATGCTGCTGTCAAAGTGCTTCCAATTACTGTACAGTAACAGGAGCACATGTTGAGAAAATATTCCTTCTCATTACCCACACCCCTTTTGATACCCGTGTAGCCACAAGGAGAAACTGAGACTAATCATAAATCTTTTCTCCGTTGTTGGCTATACCCGGCATATGGTGGCCACTTAAAGTGATCTCAGAAATGGAAATGAGCAGTGCAAAACAAATTAAAACAATTCCCCCACCTTCATGAAAACAGGATGTGGGTTTTTTGTTTTGTTTTGTTTTGTTTTGTTACACATTTGTCTATAGTTAGCTCATATGCAATTTCATGACTGGTGTGTAGGCTGGAGAGTATTTGACTGTAAAACCACCTTTATCCAAATCAACTGCTTATCAGTTTGAAGGGCAGGCGATGCCAACTGAGTACTGAAAATGTCAACGTGTAAGGTGTAACTTACATGTTTTATGTTGATATTTTAAGAGAAGCAGAAAAAAGCACTCTACTGTCTGGTTTCTGTGTGTAGACGGATGAAGTGAGGGGCTGTGGTAGATACAGCGGAACATTTGAGAGGCTTGGTATTTTCTGCAGAGTAATCTTATTTGGGGATGGTGTTGGATGACGTGGAGGCACTCTCCCCACAGAGCTACATTAGGAAGCTTGTGGTTTGGGTTTAGCTTTTCTTTTAGAGTGGACCTCCTCTTCACATTTTAGCACACACACACACTCAAAGGGACAAAAAAATAAATAAAATGGGAATCCCCTATTATGTCCCCACTATTTAGGGAACCATTGAAATGAGATCAAATACATAAAGCAGCCTACTTGAAATCACATACACATATCTAAATTGCATGCTTGGTTACTTTCTCATACAAATATTTGAGGAGAAAGATATTGTTAAAGGAATATGTTGACAAAGTTAGATGAGAAGATTGATACCACTCTCATTTCTGCACAGTAAATGTGAAGTTAAAGCCAACCAAGCATAAAGACTGGAAATAGCTAAGGGGACACGGCAAGCCCAGCTCTGTCCTCTTAAACTCACTAATTAACATCTTAAATCTTTTTTGGTTAATCCCAGGCAGTTAATACTTATCAAAGTTATACATTGGTTATAAAATGGATAAGAACAAGATATAATCTGCTAAAAAGTGACCTTCAGAGGTGCTGGTGACTTGATTTTGTTCCCGGGCTAGCTACCTCTCCCTGCTTCCACTGCTAAGATAAGCTAAAACAACTGGCTGCTGGTGGTGCAGTGCAAGTACTGACAGAACCTAGAAAAGAGATTATAGTTCTCTTAAAAAATCTCTGCATTGGTTCCCTGTAAAATCTCCTCATGTACAAAGCCCTTAATAACCAAGCTGCATTGTACCTGAAGGACCTCACAGAACTCTTCTACCAGTTTTGGTTCACAAGGCAAACACCCTGTTTATGTTTAAGATTAGACTTAAAACCTACCACTTTGAGTAAACTTATAGTTGAGCCATGAGCCATGCCTTACTTATGCTGCTGCTGCGGCTGCTGGGGGAACTCCACTGATGCACCGATCTCTTCTCTCTCTCTATCTCTCCATGCATTTCTTTCCACTGCATGTCAGCAACATTGTGTGATCTCTCTCTTTCCTATTCCTTGGTCTTTCTCCCTGTCTTCATTCTGCAGGTGCCACTGACTCTGGTGCTGCAGGATTGGGATCTGACACTACTACTCAACACTCATCATTATTAATTTTGTTATTATCTGTTATTATCATTATAACAACCAGTCTTAAATACAATCATATATAGAGCTGTTTCTGGTCTCTCTCCCTTCTCTCTCCCCCTTCCTCCCCTCTTTCTCCTCTCTGTCTCATTTCTCTTTTCTCTTTTCTCAGGCAAGCGGCTGCCCACCCTCAGTCCACTTCTGTCTGAGGTTTCTCCCTGTTAAAAGGGAGAACTCCTTTAACTTTAGTGTCCTTAAACGAGTCCATGTCCTTGTGATTGTGTCTGAGAATTTGAGGGTGTTAATGACCTGAGAAGGAGTTAAAAAAAAAAAAAAAACAAGACCAGGCGATTCAGGCTACTATTTTGATTTATTTTTCATCAGAAGTATATTGTTAGCAGGGTGGAGAAGGCTTTGAAACAGCAATTAGATAATCATGTAGGAAGATAACATTTACAAAAAATGGGTAAATTGATAGTTAAATGAGTGCTCACAACCTCATTATTTTCAAAATACATCAAAATATCCATTTTGATGGTGGGAGGACTTTCTGTGTGATAACAGACAGCGGGCTGCTGAGCTGACATTTTTCATTTTCACCCTGTCAACTCTAGCTTCAAGTGAGTGTGGTGGTTAATTTCCCGGGCACATTGTGGGCCATGTGCAGGCGAGATGATGTGGGGTGGCCAGCTGGCAGCTCTGAGAAGAACTCTCACACCAAAATCAGTCTGCCCACAGGGTTATTTTATCTGAGTGTAAATGGAAAATCAAAACATATAAAAGTACTTTCCACCATTTGTGGTTGTGTACTCCAAATTATGCATATATATATATTTATTGTTTTTGTGAAATGTAATGCAGAATCTGGATCACGTGGATTATATGATGTTTGTGGAAAAAAAAAGATACATTTGCTTGAGTACACATTAGGTTTTTCTTTTTCATTCTCTGTGTTGCACCATTTGCCCGAAGGTCCATGTCCATTTCCAGCAGCTGTAATAGTTTAAAGGCTGTGCGGGTGCTTGTTCGATTGTCGAGAGGATACATGGGAGAGCTTGAGTGCTCTCATATTGCCTTCTATGTGAGATTTTCATTGAAGGTCTTCTGAGAGACAAAGCTAAGGCTATCCATCTTGTTTTGGTTTTCCTGGAGAGTCCCTTAAACCAACACAGCAATTTTATTCCTCACTGTCTCCAGTCTTGTTTGAAACGCTTAAACTGCTTTCCTGGAAGGAGTCCTGGCTAATAGGACAAGGTCCCACATCCTTGTTGGTTTTACTAATGTTATTGCCATCTTGTTCAGCAGTCCACAGAGAACACCACTGCAGTTCAACGCTGGGGCTTTTTTTTTTTTTTCTTTTTTAAATGACTGAGCAATATTGTTTTTGAACCCAGTTGAGCAGACGAGATACTGAAGGAGGAAGATGCTATGTGATCTTTTTTTCATTTGAATATGGACATGGCTCAGTGCTTGGTTATTCATCCAGCCAGCTAAAGCCATCATATAAATTGTGCAGTGTCAGAACAAAAAGGTTGACGTGCTTTACAAGCTGTGAGGGCGTCACGCTGTGCCTGTGCCCATTAGTGGGTTTTTCTGTCATCTAAACGGCATTTAATCTCACATCTGAACTTCCTCTTCACCCATCAACCACTCTGAGCTGGTTTTTCTGAATACTACATGTAAACTGTGGACTTTTGTAACTGCTGTGAACTTTTGTAACTCTTTGATTCTGGGCTCAGAAGGAAAAGTGTCATCTGTCTCATAAAATTGAAGCACTCTACACTTCACTGCTCGCACATCCCCAGATGGAAAAATCTGACAAACATTTAGTGAAGCATTTCCTTATTTCCAGGCTCTATGGACAAAGCAGTCAGTGTAACTGAATTGTCTGTCATAAAAGAACTTCAAGGTTGTGGACCCCCGGAAGGCCTTGATAGCGAGAAAAGTAAGAAAGCTATTTTAGGAAGTCTGATTTAGACACCAGGAAGGTTTTACACCTTACACACTGTCAGGTTGCAATGATTTCCTCTGTGAAAACACTGACAAGCCTGTGTTTTCCATTTTGAGCACGACTGTGTTTGCAGCTCTGAGTGTCTAAGCTGCTAAAAGGAGAAACACAATGAGAGAACAACAGCCTCAAATGATGGAGTAATCCCTGTGCTACCCTCAATTGAGGTTTGACATAGCAACATAACAGTGGCTGTCATACAGACTGACATCCAATTGGAAAAAGTGCAAGCAAGAAATGAAATGCCAACCTTGATGGTGAGTGAGGCTTATTTCAAAGTGAAAACACTCAGAATCTCTTGATTGTCAGCCATGTTGGCCTCAGTGTGTTAACTCACACCATTTGCTCTGTAATGATTGATGGATTATGCGTTACCACGATGCTACGCTCATTGCCACAAGTGGGTCGGATGCCAATCACTGCAGCGAGACCATATGGCCGCTTCCTTCCTCAATGCATATTGGCTGACCTCTATACCATGTGCTGATGAATCCGACCGTAGCACCGCTCATAGACGGAAGCTGTCTTCAGCGGAGCTCCTGCTGACTGTTGGCCGTCCCGCCGTCACATAGTGTCTCCCGGTGTGAATGCTGGCTACAGTACTACCCTGCTTTACCTATTGTTTTTGTTTCACTCTGAATCACATGCCAGTGCTCAGCAGAAACTCAGGACTTCGACTCTGCCCTCATCCATATTACATAACTTACAGTGAGTGAACACAGTGCACCATCTGGGACCCTTTCACATCTAGTCTGCAGAGTCATTCCTGCTTGGATGTGAAAACAGTAACTCTGTTCAAACATAGCACTGATGCCTCTTGGGAGATCCGATCACAAGTGGACATCTCTTAGCACGTCAGTTTGCACATACTGGCACTGAAATGCATCTCTACTTGCATCTCGAGTGGCCACTTGTGAACAGATCTCACTTCCCCTCGTTATATGCAAACAAACATGTACAGAAGCTCTGTTTGTAAAGACCAAATGAGTTGTGTTTCAATCGGCAGGAGGTAGCAATACATTTACAGTGTCTAGTCTCCTCAGAATTAAAATAATAATAAGAAATCAAAATGACACGGACTGGGTCTATTCTTGGCATCTTCCAGGTAAACCAAAGTGCCCAAGATGTTTGACACACTGGTAATATATCTCTATGGGCTTTTCGAAAATTGTAGTGGACAAATCCACCTTATGTGATTCAATTCACATTTTAACATGATGCCATTGGCAGGCAAAGAAGTACGTACTCCAGCTTACACAAAGGATGTCAGTTGAGTTGGTGCTCCATGTGCTCCATGTGGCCCTGGAGACCTGACGGTGCGGTCCGAGCGATAGGGTCTCAGTGCGTCCTCAATGCGTCTTGGATGCATTCTCACCTGTGATCACAGCTGTCCACTTGTGTGGAAAGTTCACACAAGATGCATGGTAATACCAGGTGTGAACAGGGCTGGAGATCCACTTACATGGATGCTGCTGACCTTTGAACCCAAGAGTAGGAGAATGAGTTGCCAGTGCTGTGGTTCACTCTTGTATTTTTGCACTGCTCAAGGTTCATTGTATGTTTCTCAGATAGAAATAGTACAAGATATGGTATCAGGGGTCCTGCTCCAGAATGATCAGCAGGAAATGTCCTTTTCATAGACCTCTTAGAGAGTTAAAGATCATTTGTAACAGGCTGATCAATAAATCTAAATCGGTCATAAGGTTTCTTGTCTTGCTGTTATAGATTTCCCATTAGTTTGGAGGATAGGGTTGGCTCCAGGCTCAGTGTGGAGGTCTTTGAAGTCTGAATCACAAAGACTCAGATTCAGATTCAGATTCAGAAAACTTTATTTGTCCCCGGGGGGCAATTTAAGGCACATTGAGCAGCATGAGGTAGAAGAGAGGCATTTAACAAAGGAAGGAACACAATATATATATACAGATATTTACAATCTCAGGATGGGTAAAGTGCAGACAGTGTAAATGTAAACTTACAGGGATGATATTGCTATTATTGCAGAGGTAGTGTGGCTAATAAATAGTAATAAATAGTCAGAGAGCGGGACAGTCGGGGGTTGGTGTGCTAGGAGTTGGAGTTTAAGAGCAGGATAGCTTTGGGGACAAAGGTGGCCCTCCTCCTCTGGGTTTTGCAGGCGGGGCACCGGAGTCGCCGTCCGGAGGGGAGCCACTCAAATGCTGAGTGGACAAGGCAGTCAGTGTAACTGAATTGTCTGTCATAAAAGAACTTCAAGGTTGTGGAAATTCACCCCCGGAAGGCCGTGATAGCGAGAAAAGTAAGAAAGCTTTTTTAGGAAGTCTGATTTAGACACCAGGAAGGTTTTACACCTTACACATTGTCAGGTTGCAATGATTTCCTCTGTGAAAACACTGACAGGCCATAACAGTATATTTAGAATGACCTGAATATCTGTTTTACATTACAGATACTTGCTTCTCTGAGGTGTTTTGAATTAAATAAAATGTATGTTGGCAAAAGAGGAAAGCAACTGGGATTAATATTGTCTGCTTCCATAATTGCACCACTGTTGACTCAGTCCTCTATCACTTAAGGGACTTGTATATATGCTACGATAATTGCTGCCATTTTCAATATCTTTATCGGTTGTTTTTTTTTTCTTTTCTCTCAACTGTGGCAGTTCACCACCTCACCTCTTATCTGAACAATGAGCAAGTGAGCAAGGTTCATTCGCATTTGACAAGGCGTGGGGGGAAGGCGTGCAGGGCGTTATAGAGAAGATAAGTGGGAGTTCACATCACCTCTGCACTACCTGACTTCCTTGGGACGGTCCCGCAGAGGGCTACAGCGGCGTGTACTTCTTTATGCATCAAAAATGAAGCGGTCGCAATCACCACTGGAACTCGATCAACCTGCGGCGAAACCAGGCTTATATTCTTCAAACACACGAAGACGGCAAAACTGAAAGCAGAAAAAGAAAAGAAAAAAGGCTAGAAAATTCACACTGCCATTTTAGACGACTGCATTGCTCTGACTGAGAGCACAACGAGGGCGAGAGAGAAAGTGGGAGCGTCCGCTTGCGCAGGAGCTGCTTTCTTCACAAGATAGTTTCTTATTTTCTTTGTTAAATTAAAAATAAATAAATAAATAAAAAATACGTAGACTGCTGAAGATAAAGCGTCCTCTTGGATAAATCGGAGCGCACGGGAAGGATGCTGCTCTCAGTAGGAGCAGGTGTATTCAGCCAAGTGGAGGCGCAGGGCACAAAGCAGGAGCGACACACAACAGCCTCCAGACCACAACACCTGCTCCAAAAGGAAACCCCCTCGTACTGAGATATGCTGCGGGTTAACGCGCTTCTTCTCTTAAAAAAAAAAAATATGACTGGATTTTTTTCCCCCTGCAACTAATCAGGGATAACCGTGAGAATGTGGTTACCGTGGAACTAATGGACGCACAGCTCATTTGGAAAATACAGTACTGACACACACACACACACACACACACACACACACACACACACACACACACACACACACACAATCAAGGAGAGCTCTGTTGGCTTCTTATAAGGGGCGCTTCACTGCAATCAGTCTTGTTCTTATCAAGGACATAATCATCTGCAAGAATGCCCGCAGCACTTTTATCAGCACAGTCGCTCTACATAGGAATGGAGGTGGTGATTGCAGTCGCGTCTGTCATCGGGAATGTGATGGTGGTTTGGGCGGTGAAAATTAATAAATCGCTGCGAGATACCACGTTTTGTTTCATCGTCTCCCTGGCTCTTGCGGATATTGCAGTCGGAGCCCTCGTCATCCCTTTGGCCATTACTATCAGCATCGGACTTCAAACTCACTTTTACAGCTGCCTGCTCGTGGCGTGCACGGTGCTGGTGCTGACGCAAAGTTCAATCCTGGCCCTCCTGGCTATTGCGATTGACCGCTATCTCAGGGTCAAGATCCCGACCAGGTAATGAGGTTTTCACAGCCCACATTTGGAATTAAGGAGAATCACTTATTCTCAGTATATGTGTCAATTGGAAAGGTGATGGTGATTTTTGATTATGGCACTGTTTTATTTCCCAGACAATGCCTCCTCACACGCAGCAGAAGTCACTGGAGATCCAGCGCTGTGTTCCTAGGCATTGTTTCCCTCATGGGTCGTGTTTCACTTCACAGGATGCCAGTCCCTTTGTGTGCATAGACCTGACTCACCAGCACTGGCATGACAGCTAACCAGAGCATGGTTGATCAACTAACAGCTTTAATTAGTCCCTCTGTCCTTAGCATGTGGAATATGTGAGGAAAGTTGTTCAGCGACAGAATTAGTACATCTCGGGATGGGGATGTGTGTGTGTGTGTGTGTGTGTGTGTGTGGGGGGGGGTTCTGTGCATCTATATTTGATGCACAGGACCATCAGTGGTTTATCATGCAAGGCTGAAACAAAAGACACTGTGGTGCTGAAAGGCTAAAAAGACGAGCTTTGTGGAAGAGGGGAAGTTATTGTCTGAGAATGTTGTGTGCAGCTTTAATCTCCTGTCTAAGAAACCAGTAAGTCTTCCAGGCTTTTGACAGGACTTTATCATTCATTTTAGCTTTTGACTTGTCAGTCTTATTTTGTATAAAAACCATCCAGGCTTAGTACTTAGTTGTGTCTGTCACAACTACTGTTATCAGTACGTCACTGAGTCCTTGCTCATGTTATTTAAATCAGAAATTTGTTTCTAAATCCACAAAGTGCGGATGTTTCTCATTTCTCATTCCCACACTTCCCATTAGATCAGTGTGTGATCTCTTCTGAGCAGACCGGTCCCCAGGCTCACAGTGTGAATAACGATCTTCTTGCTGCGCTTCAGACACAAACCTAACTTAACACACCGGCCTACATCCCTAATCAATACTACTCCAACACATGGCACCTGTGACAGCTGAGCTTAATTGCAGTGTTTTGTTCTGCTTCAGGCTACACTTCAGCAAAGGTCAGGTTGTTGTAATGCTGTCATTATTACAACATCAGAGATTGTAAATATCAGCCATTAGTAATGCAAAAGGACTCAGTTGTTACTGCACGCACTTTCCAGCTGTGCTGCATCAGATAACCATTTTCATCACTGCCTTAGGCAAGTATCAGGCTGAGGCTCTCTGTGACATTACTTGGTCACAAGACAGCAGTGATTAGATTTTAGAGCCTCTGCATCTTTTGCCTTCCTCTACTTCCTACTTCTTATCCTTTAAACATAGAAAAAGCCAAACCTGTAAACTCTGTGGCAGCACTGCCAAGTACTGCAGCATGTGTCCACTGTACCACTGTATTAAATTAGTAGGTAATATTGAGCCAATTTTCAGAACCATAATTCAGTTTTGCCCTGAACAAAAGAAGCGTCAAAAGAAGCAGTACTGCAAAGGACAATGTTTACCGATGAGAGTTTGCAGAGACTGTTTTGCTGAAGTGAAAACATGTGCTCCAAGGAGCTGTGTCTGAAGTGTCTGGGCGCTTGTGGTTTAAATGATAACCCTTTCTTACAAATCACACTTTTTGTCAAACCAAGGACACACCCATAATGAGAAATGAAGTGAAAAAGACAGCATGCATGAGAGAAAGTGCCGGTGTGATGCTGTTTTGTTTTCTCCTGTAGGTATAAACAAGTGGTGACCCCTCGGCGAGCTGGGGTGGCAGTGGTGATATGCTGGACGGTGGCTTTCATCGTGGGGCTCACACCCATGTTAGGCTGGAACAACCTGAAGCGCCTCCAGCAGAACGGCTCCATCAGCTCTGACCTCGTTATCACCTGCCAGTTTGAAAACGTCATCAGCATGGACTACATGGTGTATTTTAACTTTTTCGGCTGGGTGCTGCCGCCCCTGGTTCTCATGCTGGTTATTTATGCAGAGATCTTCTACATGATTCACAAGCAACTTAACAATAAGAAGTTCACCACCAGTCACACAGACCCCAATAAGTACTATGACAAGGAGCTGAATCTTGCCAAATCTCTAGCTCTGGTCCTTTTTCTCTTTGCTAGCAGCTGGCTCCCCCTCCACATCATCAACTGCATCACACTCTTCTGCCCTGAGTGCAAGAAGCCAATCGTCCTCCTCTACATCGCCATCCTGCTCACCCACGGCAACTCCGCTGTCAACCCAATTGTCTACGCTTTCCGCATTAAGAAGTTCCGCACAGCCTTCCGGAAAATCTGGCAGCAGTACTTCTGCTGCAAGGACACACCAGCTCTGGAGATTCAGCCCAGCGACAGGAAAGAGATGCCCAACCCAGAGCCACAGCAGGCGATACCACCGCAGCCCTCTCAGAAGGAAATCCTTAAATCCGATCCACCACAACAGCAGCAGCCTCCACCTGAGCAGGAGCAGAACCAGAGGACCGAACCACTGCAGCAACCCAAAGAACATCCGCCCTTACTGGAGCAGAACGCAGTGTAAGCCACTGGATGGAGCTGATTGCTGGCTGGGAAAGTAACGATCAGTACACAAGCATTGGCTTTCTCCTCATTTGAATGTAGTCTGGTGAGGAGTATGAAGTGCTTCGATGCTGTCGTGACTGAAGCGACTTGGATAATAAATTCTGGAAAATCACTTATCTTAACTCAGGAGGAGTGGATTTACTGAAAGTTTGGTTAGAGGAGAAAAAAAGGCAAAAAGGGGTATCTATAAACTTGCAATAATGGAGGTAATTTTGACAGTGACGGTGTCTATCTTAGTAACAGATTGAAGACATTAAGCTTTATAACAGTTTTGTTCATTATGATGAAACAGTTGGTGTGAACTTTACAAAATGTGCAATGTAAGTTATTGTGATTGGTCACTATCAGATTATCAAATGTTAAAACTTGCTATAAAATGAACATTTATACATTCAGCTGAGCAGGTTCATCTTATTACTGTAATACCGTGTGTATGTTTAAACTGACAGTGGCTGAATTTGAATGTAAGGATAATGTAAATAAGAGACTATAGCAGCACACCAGTGAATGCTCATCTCTTCTTCAGGGTCTTAATAGCACAACAGTGGCAGAGCAAGTGGCACTATGGGAGAGATTTTTGCAGCAAGGAGGTGTGTACATGCTGATAGAATGGTTTCATAATCCCTTAACTCTTCCCCACTGGAGCTGAGTCCCTCAGTGATCCAACAGCACTGATCCATTACAAAGGAGATGGACGGGGATAAGAAACAAGCAGCTGGAGGGAATGGAAGGTTTTAACCTTTTAGAAGCTGCGTGCAGGAGACTCGTGTCTGCAGGATGAAAGATAGTCATGGGGGAGTAAGACGAGATGCACTTAAAGCTCATGGTTTTTCCAGCCTCCATTCCATGCTTGTGGCAAGAGTGGAGTTTTGCTTTTTTTTTCCCCTACGTGGACTGGTAATGACCTTATCACAACTTACTACTAGTGGCTTCCATGGCCTTATTCAGTATTTTAATTAGTATGGACTGGACTAGATAAGACAACCTAAAGATTGTGAGTATCTTTACTACACTGCAGGCTCAAGATTTTTGCATACTGCCAAACTGGGGCATCTATATACTAGTAATTAAACTGTTCAGTGCCACTGACATAAAAACACTGTACGAGAATGTAAAGTAACCTTGTTTTGTCTCTTGTGAAAACTCAGACCTCTGGCCAAGGCAGGTCACTGATGTCCTAAGTGTGTGCTAATCTCTCAGTTAAGGTTAAGACATTTTCTCTTGCTGTCTTGACAGCAAACATCTTTCTGGCAGGAACAAGCAGTGAACATTTTGATGCTTGAATGGCTGAAATGACAGTATCAACAGGGACCATAATGCAATCCACACCACCTGTATCTAGTCTCCAAAGTGTATAGACCAGGTGGACTGTACATAACACACATTTGAGGAAAAAAGTGGATGAATAAATGTGTGATAATTGTGTGCTTTCTATAGGTAATGCTATTTATAGGTTAGGTTCACAACTTTGATTCCAATAGAACGGTGGAATATAAATATTTGTGATATTATTATTGTTTTATGTTATTTCTTTGCTTGATGAATGACCTCAACACACAAATGTGACTTCTGAGCACACAGTCCAACCCAGTCTCCCAGAAATTAGGTTTATAAGCAACTAATTTACCGCAGCAAATATGTTCAGAAGGAAAGGTAATCCTGATTACCGGGTCCTGTTTTGTATTAACATAATGAGGTTGCAAAAATGGAGATACAGAACATCAGTAAAAGGCTCACTGACAAAGTATTTCATATCCAATCTTGCACTACAATAACTACTGTTTGTGACTACAGCGCTATTAGAGTTTTAAGGGTTAGTTTTTATGGTTATAGGCACTCACAGCACTTCATTATGGTTAAGGGTAAGATCATGGTCTGCTTTAATGCAGAAAAAGTCTGCAGTGGCTTTTGGCCTGAGGCACGTGTTTATTAGCATTTAACCAAAATCATGAAGTTTCCCTAATCTTAACTGAAGTGCTTTTGTTGCCTAAACATAACCACAGTCTGGGAGTCATATGCTTTCCACGCCCACCATCCTGAGCACCTCCCTGCAGTGACTCCAAAAACAACGTTTCTGAACATAAACCTGGTAGTGATTCTTACCACAATGTAGCTGGAAAACTAATTTGATAATATATAAACATAATTTCTGGGAGATGGTGGTGATGAAATTTGTGCATTAAGCAGCTAAAGAGCCAGACAGCCAGAGTTAACCAGATCAAAAAACAGCTGAAGAAAGAGTGAATTTTGGTCTTACATTCATCAGGTGGCAATAAAAACAATTCCAGCAGGCCAAAAAAAAAAAATAAAAGAAAAAGAAAAGAAATCCAGATCTAAAGATAGGTGCTAATTTCCCTTCTTCTTTTTCCAGTCTGCTGAGGGGTACACTCATTTAACCATTGGCCACCCAGTGCATCTATTCAGTTATTTTTTTCATTTTTAAAAAAAATCGATTCTTTTCTACCTAGTCAGTCCTCTTGACATGTCAGCACTTCCAGAGTTATAATTATTCCACAGCAATCAGCACTTTAAGCCCTGGATATCTCAACTTTCTACTGGTACCTTGCTGCAGCTCAGCAGCGCTGTCAGAATTCTCATTACCGCGGTGCAGTAGTGCAGCGAGTGGCTCTTAGATAACAGCTGAGAGTTGTCACAGTTCTGACAATCCATTTCTGTCCTCTTTGTTTGAATTTCTTAGATAACTGGCGACATCTGACATTCCTGGAAAGACCGTGTAATCTGAGTGAGGCCTGCTCACTGTTGCGAGGTCTCAAGCTGTCAACAGATTCACTTCAGTCGCCTCTGTCAGATGCAACATGCCCAGAATCCATGCCACAAAAAATACTCTGAACATGTGCACACTTTTTTGCAATATAATGCCGACCAGAGAGCTATACAAATCAATAGTCTGGGCTCAATTGTAGGAATGTTTTACATGCAGTATATCACTAATGATTCAGTATGTGAGACTATTCTTGTAATGTCAGCTTGGTTTCCTGAACAAAGATGCTGAGTTTTAGGGTAGGATTGAATATCAAGTGGAAGGAGACTTCAGATAAGAACTGCAAATAAGAGGAAAGGAAATACCAGAGCTGTGTATTTCTAATAGAAGAGCAGAGGTGACCTTTCGCTGCAGTGACCTACCGTCCTTGGGGCTAATGTGGCTGTTAACCGCAGGTCGTGAGGAACGGAGACAGCATTTCAACTCAGGTTTAGTGTATAGCAACAATACTACATTTGCACATCCGCTTCATTAAATGGTCTGGGGTACATTTACACATTTGCAAGGGAAATTCACATGAATTGTGTGTTGTGGTGATTGTGTGTTTGGAAATGAAGGCAAATGAATATGTAGTATTGTAAAAACAAGTGTTGAAGTGACTTCCTCACCTCTGTACTTCTGAGACCCTTGAAATGCACCTATTTGAATCAATAGTTTTTCCAGATGGTTTGTTTCAACCATGTTTCCAGTCAGTATTTTTGCTCCGTACATTAGCTGCGGCTGTAACTGACACAGACTGTTCAATTCCCCAATGACCATCTGTACTGTCATGAGGGCAGGCTAAGGGGAAAATGCATGGCATGATATTTATGTTCAAGTGAAGGGCTTTTTTCATTAAAAATGGAGGAGCTGCTTGATCTACCTGGGCTTTGATCAGGCATCATGAATAAGCAAGAGTGTTGTGCCCCTTGTCAGAACACTTTATGTACCATCGCAACATCTGTCTTTGGGAACAGCTGTAGCTTCAGCTTCAACACAGACCTCTGAAGGCTGAAAGAAAGATAACACCTACATAAACAAAAAACTATGATTAAGTCAGACCAGCATCCACGGTGCAATGGTGTCGTACAGTAAAGCTATGAACAATATCCACCATGACATTCATTTGACTGCTGGAATTGTGAGATTTCACAGAAAAGCAATCAGTCATAAAAACAAGGCCAGCAGTTGCGCTGATTAGAGCATCTGTGTCAGACTCATCAGTGTTAGAGTGGGAACATCAAATTCTAGTTGCCACTGCAGCTAATGAGAGGCTTCATCCAAACCGATGAGCATAAAATAAGAATATTCAAAAAGAAGGAAAAAAAACGAGTGGATTCAAATTTACAGGAGATGTAAATACAGGAGAGAATTTGCATCCAGAACACAGCTTATCAAGAAGTAGTGATTTGCTACATGTTTTACATAAACAATTTCAATATAGCAAAGTAACAACACAAAGCCAATTAACTGCCATCATCTTTAATTTAACCTAAAGGTGGCAAAAAAAAGTGCAATCAATCAATTGTCTTTTACAGGCCTTTATAAACAGTTTCTTCCCACTCACTAAACCTCTGAGGAATAGCAATGTGCAAAGCCTTCAATAAAACAGCATTAGGGTGCTGCGATTCATTTCCCCTAGCAATCAATTATTCACCAAACAGGCTTACAAAATTAGAACAACATCAATATTTTATCTCCTTTTTTTTTTTTTCTTATCAAATCTCTGCCTTAGGAGGTATTTTGAAAGCACAGCCTTGAAGCAAGGTTGTAAAATGCCTCCTATGTGAACCCTGACTAAAGAAGATGTAATAAACGGTTCATGGAATTTCATTCAGATCAAGCAGTGATGGTTTTCTGCTTTGTTTGCAGCATGATTCACTTCACTTCCCACATGCAGTATGTAGCTGTTAAAGCTTGCATTTTCTTCCTGACACTTATTCCCTGTGCCAGAGCTCTATTTCTAACTCTCTTCTGGCCTCGTTGACTGTCCTTGTGACAGAGTGCCACCTGCTGGTAAAGATTATTTTTGGCATTTCATTTGATTAAATCTTAGCAGGAGTGCCAGGAGGACTAGTTGTTGATCTGGCTCTCTGATGGAGGGTACCAAGGTCACATCTGGTTCCTTCATTAAGCTTCTCCCACAGGTCCTGATGGCCCGTTCAGCATCCGCAGACTTTTATTTAAAATCTTCTAATGGCAGTTCCAAAGACCTGCTTGGTTCCTTGAAAAAACAAACAAACAAACAAACAAACAAACAAAAAAAAAACCTAATTAATATCCCCGAGATATGTCTAGAATTAGATCGTGGAATGGGATTAAAAGGAACTGAAACAAAAACCACATAATTCAGTAAACGCTGTTGGACATAATGACAAATTCCGCCACATGGTACATTGTGCTTAGACAGAAACTTAATAATTTTCCTCTACAATGTTAGTAGCATTGTGCAGATTTGATCCCCACAGTGTTGTTCAGTTCCTAGGACCACATGCTTAAATTGGACATGTTTTATGTAGTTTGGCAGGGTAAAATCTAAAACAAGAATCTGCACTTCAAAAGAATGCACAGTTGAATTTACAAGATAATATATCGTCTATTTTTATCATAAACAGCATTTTTTTTTTTTTGAGCATGAAACAGTTGTTTGAAGTTGTTGACAATCTCCAAAAGTATGATACAGAAAATGTACCCACATTCACATAAGATCACCCACATGCTGTCACTGTGCCCAAAATGTTGTTTCTGTTGTCAAGGGACCCACTTAACAAACGCCACTGTAATGTACCTGCGGGATGAAAAGACTGTGAAATCACTTTGGGTTTTATTTATTGCTTCCTTCCTCTAGCGTTTTAAATAGGCTACTTACAGTGAAAATGCTATGCTTGAGATAACGTTACGCTAGATGTACTGCTGTCCGCTGCAGCGACACAGGCAGAGTCATCAACAGATATATAACCGCTTACAGTAATGTCAGGGTTCAAGTTGTTTTGCTGCATTACTGGAAAATGACAGTGTGTGCGCAACAATCTAGGTTTTTGTCCTGGAGGGAAGTCTTGCATTTATTTTAGGCCACGCAAAGTTCAAACCTTGGCAACCTCACATGCGGTAACATTGAGATCAAACCCCAGCAAACACACTTCAAAAGGACGAATACTTGCCTGTCTCAACAAGTCTGAGCAAAAGTGTGCAGAGGCAGCTGAAATGCTGAGCCTGAGTCATTTCCCGCCTGCTATCAGCTGCTTGTCCTTCATCAGGAAGGGTAAATTCCCAACCTCTCTCCATTTTCTAAAACTGTGGTTTTAAAAAACGTCTTGAATGGACTTTACCACACATGACATCTTAATTATTCACTTTGTTTGGATGACAGCTCACACAGTGTTATCTGCAACAAAGCACTTTTTTCGTTGTTTTGGTTTACAGGCCATCTGTTTCCCATGACAGATTTTGAAAACAACTCTTTAAAAAAGTTATGAAGGCGTTGCTCCATATGGAGTTAAATAAGCAATAATAATATTCAGTGCAATCAGAGCTCACATCGTGGCCCAGGGAGTGACACCCTGTGGCTGTGCTTTGGATGGCAGAGGATGGAACGCCCATAAAGGCCACTGCTTATGACTGGCAGTAATTAGTTTTTAACAGTAGTGGTGAAGATGGCTGTCCATAAAGTCAACCCAGCTCCGCCTGCCTGGACTTGTTCTGTACTGGCAGCCCACGCCTCAGCAGACGTACTCTGCCCTTTTACATGGCTCTTGGCCAAACCCGCCTGATGCTTTTTACTGATATTATATAATTACATGAACTCATACAAATTGTCTACAGTATCACTTAAAATTATATCTCCCTTGGGTGGCCTGGTGGCCTAGGGGTTAAGGCGCCGACGATGAACCACAGTGTCCCTGGTTCGTTTCCGGTCGGGAACCTCCATTGCATGTCATTCCCCATCTCTCACTCCCCTCATTTCCTGTTATCTCTCTACTGTCACTGTCTAATAGAGGCTTAAAATGCAAAAACAAATTAACAAAAAAACAACAACAAATATATATATATCTCCCTCAATAACTGTCTTAATAATTTCCCGTCTTTGCACACAGGTGGATCCATGTACACAACTAAGATGATATGTCTTTTTTGCAAATCAACAATTTACCCAACAAAGCACCAAGAATGTTATAATCATGTATGTATCCATGCCAAGGCATTGCAAAACATCAGATGTCCATTGCATCCCTCTGGTTAAAGGACTCTCTGTCATATCCTGTTTCGCTCATCAGTTTGTGGCCCAATCCTGTAGAGTACCTGAGTAGAAGCAGAGGAAGTGTGCATTTTTGGTCTGCGGTTGCCATCAAAGAATCCCCGCCAGCGCAATTGGAAAGAAAACAGTGATAAGCAGAAATGGTTTACATGACATGCATTTTAGATCAAGTTGACATGGCACCGAGCTTTAATCCCTGGCAATGGAGTGGAACTTAATTTTCCCGTATCAGATTGAGAAAAGTCGTCATCTGCTAATGAGAACCAGATGAAGTCTTAAAGACTGATTCTAAGTTTCAAGATTCTCAGATTACAAAACTATAATCTACATTTTGTGTATGTTTATGCCGTGTTGTCACTGTAGCACAGTCATCAAGGAATGACCTAATTTTACCTACCCCAATATATTATAATGTTTATCCTGGGCTGGATGAGACACATAGTGACACATCACTATGAGGATTGCCATTATCACTACTATTGCACTGTTAGCATCTGGAAGTACTATAATATGTCCAAAAATGTTGAAAATATTTCTATTTGTATGTTATTTGTAATATTTCTTTCATTTTTGGAATCCACCTATCTCATTTCCTTTACGTACGTGTAATAGATTGCAGTGCTAAAATATTATATGAACAAGCATTTACATTGTTAGCGAGAAATATTCCCAAAGGTGACTAATAGATTTTGTCAGTTAGTTATTGAAGCAGAAGTAACTGTCTGCTGTTCAAGGGAGACATGAGTCAAACCTACAGTCCTACAGTCCCATTCAGATGACTGTACACAACTTTTTAAAGTTTGTTTCGGGAATTATTTCTGTCGAACTTATCCTGCTGACTTATGACTCATTACAGACAGGCTGATTTATGAGTGATACTTGAGGGCTTGGAGGGCACAACATGGTTTCCGCCCTGGCGTTTGCCTGTTTTGATCAGTTTTTGTTTTGGCCGTGTCATTTATTTAGTTTGTTGTGCTCTAAGGATCTTTGTGTGCTATTTTCACCCACAAGCATGCATAGTATCTCGACTAATTAGAAAGGGTTGCAAATATTCAGAGACAATACATTAGACACACTGTTCATTACAGTTTTGGTGTCATTGTTGTTGTAATAATGAAGTGACCGACATAGAGTGATCAAAAATAAAACCAAGGAAACAGAGAGGCAAACTTCTTGGAAAGCCAAAATAAACTGCTGGTGAGTTTAGTGGGATATAAAAACAAAAATATTCCCATAATAACTGCAGTGCACAGCAGACTCAGCAGGGATGGGCAAAGCACCTGGTGATGGTGTAACAGTTCCTCCACATCAGACATGGTGACGGTCCTGTGTGTTGCACAGTCTCTGTGTCCGACCACAAAGTCAGCAAACCAGTCTTCATAAAACACAACACAGCTGAGCAAGGCAGCTGAGGAACCACATCAACTGTAGCAGACAGGAAGTGATTTCTGCATTTATAACTGCCCGCTAGAAACATACCATGAGACGTAAACAGATTGCTTTAACAAGGCAGTTTGAAACTAAACAGGGCATGTCACAATTAAGGATATAGTTGTGAAACTTGCTGTTTCAGTGCCGAAGTGTAAACACAGAAAAATCAGGCCAGCTAAGAAAATCAGGGCATGAAATACATGGAGTTTGGGTGGAAATACACTGCTACACATGTGAAGCTCCACACTACTAACAACTTGAAACTGCCAACACTCAGACCATGTGTTTTGTAGTATTCTGCCTCCATCTGCGTTTTAGCCGCCCTGGGAAAAATGATGACTTTTCTGTATTACACGGCTCTGTTGTTACATGGTTAACCTAATCATAAAGATCCTGCCCATGTAAGCAGTGCAGGTTTTTCTGCTCCACTATGATATTATCCAGTTCTCTGATGACGCAGTTGGCTACCTCATACAGTTGCATGGTGTGTGCCAACAGCCTGTGCTGTGATTGAGGGAAAACTTTGGGAAGAATGCCCCACAAAAATGTGTATTTTTCCAGGTTGTGTGCCAGATGTCTTTTTGGGAACAAAGTGGCAAAACCGAATGAAATGTGGCATTTGTTAAAATACATGGAGCCATATTCATTAAGGCTTTGACGCCATGTAAAATCAGTGGCAGATGTTTTCAGAGAAAGCCTGGGCATCTGCTGAGGAAAGACATATAAAAAGAAATAACCTTGCATCAAATGAAAGAGGGCTTGTGCTGAGCCTTCTATTTGAAGTTGTATAGATCTGAATGAAACATAACCCATTTAAAGAAAAACATGTTTAGAATATGAAAGTGTAAAATGTTACTACACTGTAGCTGTTTTTTTCTGTATATAAATGTGTGTTTACCAAATGCCTGTCATAAATGTCTATACGCACTGAAACCAACTGGACATTTTCCAGATCTTGCAGAATTACATTTACTATTTTCCAGGAACAATGTGTTGGGTTTGTTGTCAAGAATTTCACGTAAATAATGTGAATATAAAACGAGACTCAGCAAAGGGCAAAGAAAACCGAAGGCAATAACATTTCGAATCCCTCTTAAAACCAAATGTGTTTTGACCTGTCAATATCACTGTCAAAATCTGGAGAGATATGTGTGTTATCACTGGGACTGGGAACATCCATGATGGCACAGGTGTAGACATACTGATCTTACTATGCAAAAGATAGGTATGGCTGTGGCTGCAGCTCTCTCGTAAGTTACAGAAAAAAAACAAAGCAGAAGATGTCAACATTAAGTTGACAAATGGGTGTGCGTCAAAACCTGTGATGTATTAACCACAGCAGGAAACCATAAATTCAAACTTTAGGAAGGATACACCGACTCATCAAACCACAGGTCCGAAACTTCACACAACCTCTTCATTAGGAAATTGATGGGCACAAGATTTCTTTTACCATAAAAGGCAAATTTTGCAAGAGAGAGGATGTGCAATTAATTTGTTACAGTTCTCTAAATTAAGGAAGTCTGATTTAGAAGACCATTCTTCTGCAGGGGCTTGTGCAGGATATGGCCTCTCTCCTTTACATGGAGTATTTTTTTTTATTTTCCTGCCTCTGAAAATGCAGAGGAACAACTAAGTAAGCCTCACATCTGCAGCTCTGGTCATTTATGTGGGAGCGCAGTGAGTCATGATATGCTGGCTGAGACACATCCTTGCCCACAACATCTTGATACTCACATACTGAAAAATATCAACATACACTCAGAATCACAGATTAGCCAACACACAAGCTGTTCTTTAGAATAAAAAGTAAAGATATTTGTGTTTTTGTTTTGTTTATTTTGTTTTGGTTTTTTGATACATACCACAAATTGTTATGTAGCAGAGGTGAGCATGAAAAACAGAGAAGTAGGATCGTATTTGTGGGAAACATACAGAGTAATTTGGTTAGTCATGACCCAATGAGATGTAGACATTACTGCTAATTATTGCTCACTTTGGGTATATTGTCAGATGAGATGTTGCATCACCAAGTATAGTGATGATCAAGCAGGTAGTTCCCAAAAATCTTTCCAACAACAACAACACTGTAATACTCCAAAGAATCAAGACTCAATGAAAAGAAATTTCTTCAAAACTTACAGACAATCAAAGGATTCAGAATCCAAATTTAGATAAAGAGGAAATTTCTATTTATGAAAAAAGTGGAACCAATTTTTTTTTTTATATCACTACTTTAAGCAGAAGTGTCTGACTTTGTCCCATGAGTGTGTTCTAATAAGGTAGAAAAACAATAACATGCACAAGAGAGCTTCTCCACTGAATTAAAAGATGACAATGTGGCCATCTAAACATTGTGTTTAGGCTCTCTTTAGGTTATTTCCTTTATGTTTATTATACCAGTATTTATGATGTAAATGTTTAAGATAATAGCAACTTCAAGACCTTTCAAAGTCATTTTCCATTGGATAATAATTTGTGTGGATTTTCAGGCAGTATTCATTATTTTATTAACAAAACTGAATGCAACCATAATAATTTGTAATAATTTGTCTCCTCCACCACTACCATTGTTAAATACCACACCCCTCCAACTTGAAATATGTCCAAAAAAGCACAAGCACTTAACTGCTCATTAGCTGTTAGGCAAAGCTAAATGTGGATAGTTTGGAAATTCCCCACGTTCATTCAACAAGACACTATGTCAACATTTTAGTGACGGTGTAAGTAGGCGGGACAAAGTGACTAAGAGTTGCCCTGTATAAAAGGTCCACATCCCAAACCAAGGGCACAAAGCAGAGAGACTTCAGTCAAAACAAAGAGAGAAGCCAACTGTGAAGGAGAGACACAACTGATCTTCAGAAAAGAAGCTTTCAACTTTTTTTTTGGCTAACTTAGAACTTGTTCTAAGTAGCACTTTTGTAGAACTTTTTTTTTTGGTTACATTTTTCAGCAATCCACAGTAGGTCTCATCATGAGATGCTGTGCTTTAGTTGTGTGTTTAGTTTTGGAGCTGAGCATGCAGGAGGCATGGAGCCTTCCGCTCAAGTCCGTCACTGTCACCTTCCCGGGAGACATCATCAAAAACATGAGTGATACGGAGCTGGCTGAAGTGAGTAGCAGATGGTTAATTTTGTCCTGATTGACTGAAATCCCCCAAACAGAATGCAATCAAGCTGTGCAGGGAAATAACTACTTGAACAGAGATCCCAATTATAATGTTAATTAAAAGAAAAACATTTACTTCAAGTTATATGAGAGTGTTAAATCGAAAGCAGGTGTTACAAAATCATGAGGATAGAATTTAATTTGTTTTCCAAACAAAAGTTTACTCCATAAGGGCCCACTCTACTCTGCTCCTCACTTGATGTAATCATCTACCTGGACTGGACTCACTGATGTGTTTTGTCATGTTCTCCTCCAGTCGTATCTGAAGAGGTTTGGCTACTTAGACACAACGCACCGCAGTGGCTTCCAGTCTATGGTGTCCACCTCCAAGGCTTTGAAGAGAATGCAGAGGCAGATGGGGCTGGAGGAGACTGGAGTGCTGGATAGGTCCACCCTGGAGGTCATGGAACGGCCTCGCTGCGGGGTTCCTGATGTGGCCAACTACAAAACCTTTGACGGAGACCTCAAATGGGACCATAATGACGTCACTTACAGGTGAGTGGAGAGAAAGAATCAATCACTCGAGTTGATGACATTATAATGCTATAACTAGCTTTGTAATGCTGACGGAGATATATCACTAAGTATCACCACTGACATTGTCAGTTATAAGTCTGAACGCAGGGTGTCGTTCTTCTCTTCTCCACAGGATCCTTAACTACTCTCCAGACATGGAGAGCTCTCTGATTGATGACGCCTTTGCCAGAGCCTTCAAGGTGTGGAGTGATGTGACCCCTCTGACTTTTACCCGCCTCTTCGATGGAACGGCAGACATCATGATATCATTTGGAAAAGCCGGTATGTGTTTGTAGGGTACTCATTTAATCCGTTTTGTACATACTGATTTCAAATAGTTATACTGTAAGCTAAGCACGGTTTGTACTGAAAACAAAGCTTTATGTGTAATTTAATTATCTATTCAGACCATGGAGACCCATACCCATTCGATGGTAAGAATGGCCTTCTGGCCCACGCTTATCCCCCTGGTGAGGGTATACAGGGAGACGCCCACTTTGACGATGATGAGTACTGGACCCTGGGTAAAGGACCAGGTAATCAGCCATACATACAAAAAGACACTGGTCCCCCAGCAAGAATTTATGTACAGTTGTCTCCCCCTGGTGTGCAAGTTATACACTGCATTCAATGATTGCGTTTCTTTCTGTCAACTAAGTTGTGAAGACTCGCTTTGGGAATGCGGATGGTGCCATGTGCCACTTCCCCTTCACTTTCAACGGCAAGTCCTACACCACTTGTACCACGGATGGCCGTACAGACAACCTGCCATGGTGCGCCACCACAGCTGACTACAGCAGAGACAAGAAATATGGCTTCTGCCCAAGTGAACGTAAGCTTGACCGTGTATTCACTTTGGGAAAACATAGGTCAGGGGTCACTTAGATGAGGGCATTTGTGACTTGCTGAGTCACTACGTTCTTTCATCCTTGCCCCTTACTCTCATCCTGACAGTTCTCTACACATTTGGAGGAAACGCCAACGGAGATAAGTGCGTCTTCCCTTTCGTCTTTCTGGGCAAGGAATACGACAGCTGTACCACAGAGGGCCGCAGTGATGGTTACCGCTGGTGTGCCACCACAGACAACTTTGACGAAGACAAGAAATATGGATTCTGTCCCAGTCGTGGTGAGTGACAGGAACCACAATGCATAAACAATGTGGAGTGCTGCCACAATGGCCTCTTCTCTTACTGTGTTTGTTGTCTTTGTTTGGCCAGACACGGCTGTAACCGGTGGCAATTCTGAGGGAGAGCCCTGCCACTTCCCCTTTGTGTTCCTGGGTAACACGTATGACTCCTGCACCAGTGAAGGACGAACAGATGGCAGGTTGTGGTGCAGTACCACTGCAAGCTATGATGAGGACCAAAAATGGGGCTTCTGTGCTGACCAGGGTGAGTAAAACATAAATTTAAGACAGAGTGGGTAAAATTCTATAGATATATATTTACATTAGTCACTCATTAATATGCCTTACTCTATGTGATGCAGGTTACAGTCTTTTCCTGGTGGCAGCCCATGAGTTTGGACATGCCCTTGGGCTGGATCACTCCAGCATTAGAGATGCTCTCATGTACCCCATGTACAGCTATGTGGAAAACTTCTCCCTGAACAAAGATGACATTGAAGGCATTCAGTATCTCTATGGTAAGGTCATGACAGGCTGCTTACAGCAACAAGAACAAATCTTCCAAATATTTCAATTTCAATTTTTTTTTTCAACCATTATTTTTTTTTTTTTCCCAGGAGGCAAAACAGGACCTGACCCCCCCACCCGTCAGCCCGACATCTCCACCACCACACCCTACCCAGACCCTGATGAGACTGACCCCACAGATGAACCTGAACCCACCTTCACTACCACCACACGACCTGTGGACCCAACCAAAGATGCCTGCAAATTGACTAAATTTGACACCATCACGGTGATTGAGGGAGAACTCTACTTCTTCAACAATGGGTGAGCAAATGTTTCTATTATTCTTTGTAACAGAAAAAAAAGACAACATAAACAATAAACAGCATTGTTCATGTGTTAATGCTATGGGCTGATCAACAGACATTACTGGAAGATGTCCGGCAGTAGTGACACAGGACTCAAGGGACCACTTCCTATTTCTCAGAGGTGGCCAGCTCTGCCAGCAGTCATTGACTCTGCCTTTGAGGATGTTCTGACCAAGAGAGTGTACTTCTTCTCAGGTAAAGAAGCTTTTTACAGTGTAGAAGTATAAGGGCCCACTAACACATACACCAGAAGTACAGACAAGCTTCACAGTATTCATTTATTTTTTACAGGGACCCGATTCTGGGTGTACGCTGGGCAGAGTGTCCTGGGTCCCCGCAGCATTGACAAGCTCGGCCTCCCCAGCAGCCTTCAGAAGGTAGAGGGAGCACTGCAGAGGGGGAAAGGCAAAGTGCTGCTCTTCAGTGGGGAGAACTTCTGGAGGTGAGTTAAAATTGTGCCTTTGACACATCTGAACCTGGAAATCTGCAGCAGTTCAGGAAAACACTGTTGCTGGAATATTTTCAACTCAAATTCAGCCATGTCTGCTCTTCTTTGAGACTTATTTGGTCTTTTAACAAGGTAGTTAAACCCCACCCCCACTGTGATTGTTCAGGCAACCTTGTACTGTTAAAATAAACATTTTACAACATTATTAAAGCATGTGCTTTAAGAGGAGGATGACTGATTGTTTCTGCCATTTTCAATGACATTTTCTGATATGGTTTTGTGTCTGATCAACACAGACTTGATGTGAAGGCCCAGAAAATCGACAATGGATACCCCAAATACACTGATGTCGTCTTTGGTGGCGTCCCCAATGACGCTCATGATGTATTCCAGTACAAAGGTAAACAGATCTGAGAATTTCAAATACTTTTTTACTCTCAAAAAACAAAGTCAGCTAATACTTTTGCAGCATATCACTGAATGTACAAATCTACAATTTGCTTTTATTGATTTAATGTTAATATTTCTGCTTTAGGTCACACATACTTCTGCAGAGACCGCTTCTACTGGCGTATGAATTCCCGCAGGCAGGTGGACCGTGTTGGCTATGTGAAATATGACCTGCTCAACTGCTCAGATTCTTGAGGCTTTCGCTGTTGAGAAGATGAACACACAGGGATGAGCTCAAAATCAGGTGTCAGGGAGAATGTGATGCAGTATTTGTGTGTAGCATTGTATGATGTGTGCGCTTTCTGGGATGTAAATAATTAGCCATCACTGATGTTGGCAAATTCTAAACCATAGAGCATTGGTTTAAGAATAAGTCAGAGGCCCAGTATAGGAAAGCAAATTGTGAACTGAGGCACTTACTTGCCCTAAGTCTGAAAATCTGTGAACTCATATTATGTAATGGTAGCCTAAAATCTCAGACCAATAACCACAATTTAAATATTCTCAAAAGCAGTTTGGATCATTTTCTGAATAATTTCTTTATGTCTGACAGGCTCAGACTTAACAGTATTGGATTATTTTGGTATTTATAACAATATCTAATATTATTTTTGTGTCCTAAAGCTTATTTGTTTTGTATAATTCTATTTGTGTATTTCTGAAAATGGCTTCAAAGCCAATTACTTGCACTGGAAGACAATGCATGTCTCCTTCACTGAAATTATTTATAAGACTGATATGTTTTGTATTAAAGTTTTAACTTTAAATGCAATAAACAGTATGTGAGAATTAGTTACCTCTGTCAGCTGTCTTACTCGTTCATGAAAATACTTGATGAAATGAAGTAGCCTATGGATTCAATTACTATCATGTCTACTTTTCAGTGTATGAATCCACAAGAATGGTTTTACCAACTTCATTCTTATTGTGTAATTAAAGTTATACAAAGGGGACAACAGGCCCATATTACATTACAGCCTAATCAATACATTCCTCATTAAAGATTAACCATGTTTATGACATAGTATATTATTACATTACTTTATCATAATTCTTCCTCCTTAGATGACAATAATATAAGCCTTTCATAGTTGAGTATTTAAGGTATGTTTGATTTCAAACAACAACACACTTGTTGTGGAAAGCCTGCTCGAAGAAAAATTAGTACAGACCCATTTCTCCAATTGTCTTTATTTCAGATCGTATAATGAGGGAGAAGACAGAAATGAAAACCTTGAGTGGGGATGTAGCTGTCTGCAGAAGGAATGTTTAAAGTGTGCACCCCTTTTTATTAAGTTTTTACCTACATATTCCAATAACGTATGTTAATAAGTTCATATTTTACATTACACAGTAAGAATACGGTATATAGCCTTTACTATTCACTCCTTTGGCAGCTTTACTAGGTGCACCAGCTGAATACATGATACAACAGTTCTGCAATAAATCCTCCTTCCCTAAGGTTATAATGGGTTTGCAGATTTTATTGAAACTGTTTCAGAAAGGTGTTATACCTCTCTAGAACAGTAAAAAGTGAACATTATAAGTTTCATGAAGGAGGATTTATTGCAGGACTGTTGTATTAGACTGCATTAATTTTAGCTAACTGTACCTAAAAAAAACTGCCAAATGATACGTGGCAATTCTCAACTTTTTGCTCTTTAGTTACACAGTAGTTGTTAACACAGTTTTTCCCAAACCGAGTTTTGTTTCCCAGTATTGACTCCCATAGACACCCAGTATTTATAAATTATACCTTCTTCTTTCGTCTAAAGTGGCAAAACACTGTAAATTTTCAAAAACATACTTAGCTTATAATCCACGGCCTGCGCTGCAGAAATGTCATTTAATTATTTTATGTTGTATCAGTTATTCAAACACTGACCAGTACATCAGCCTCTTCAGACAAGCGGATGCATATTACTCCGCACCCAGTGGTGTAATACGCCTTTCCCTAAAAACAATAGTCCACTAAGTGTTTATCAACATCTCATTTACTGAATATTTGGAGCAACATGTCACAACAAAATTTTCGGTAAATATAAATTGTTAAATGTGGTAAAAACATAAACATATCAATATTTGATCAAACAGCGAGTCAGTTTTCAACAAAAATAATAAACAAGATCCGGTTGCACGGACAGGAAACAAGGAGATACTCATGGCGCCCGACTAGAATGAGGCAACAATTATCGGTTGCTAATTTCTGTTCTGTTTAGCGCCTCTGCACTAAAGGATACCTTTCTACTCGAATATATACGGTAAGAAAAAAGTGTGGAGATTGTTGTGCCGGAGAAGGAAAATATTTTCATTTTCTTCAGGGAGAGCATTTGGGCGGTCTGCCGCAGCTGAGGCCCTCGAGGTCCCCAGTAGAGCTCTCAGAATGCCTGAGTGTAAAAGGGGCTGCCTGGTGTAAAATGGCGACGCGGAGCAGGCAGGGAGAAGGACAGCTAGGCCCGTTTACAACGGCTAGCATACGTCGCTCAGGAGGCTTTTACACCCGATATGCTGACTTGGTTAGATCAATGACATGCTCTTCATTCAACTCTGTTATTCTATTCAGCCACCCATACTGTCACATCAGAACAGGGAGGCGTTTTAGATCTGTTTTGCAGCCCCGTAAAACACGACGGTGCCCTGAAAACAAAGCTGGTCAGCTGTCTAAAAGCTAACGTTAGCTGTTCGGGTTTATCGGGAGCTAACGTTAGTTTCCGCTGGCATCGAGTGTCTAAATAACTTTACTGACCCCTAAAGCTGTCGTTGTGTTACAAGTTTAATTAGGGGCAAAACGTGAGCTTTCGTCTCCAGAACAGCGACATTTATTTCATACCAACGTAACGTCCTTGATGGGAAAACGCTTCAGTTTGTGGACGCGACAGGCATTAATGCTGACTCTATCTGTGCAGACTTTTGTGTCTTGAGTTTTCCGAAATAAACTGTGACATACCCTGTCGCTTACCACTTAGTGATGGACAACGAACTCAACAATCTTTATTCAAATTACTATAGGAAAACTCATAGGAAATACCCAGGAGCTTAAGACCTGCATTCTCAAGCATCAGATGGAGATAAAAGTTGTACAAAATGCATCACAACTATTCAAGTGTACCTTAATAAATGTATTTTCTGCCTTCTACCTTTGGACAGTTACTTTGTTTCCATATGTACTCGACGTTATGAAGAAATTGACGTTTATATAAGCCCATCGTTGGTACAACATAATCATAAAAGACACAAAAATCCCATTCAGGTCATACACAAAAAGTGACTTTTGCAGACATTATGGGCAACATACACAGTAACCTTCAGAAATAGAATATATTCAGTAGAAAGTCTTGATTACTTAATGCAACCTTACTTCATCACAGTTGAGAAAGTTAGACAAACTTAAGACTTAGGTCTCCTGGCTTTTATGATTTGTTTTAGAAGTCCTTCTATACTTCTGCTGTTCTTCCGGTAACCATTTAACTGGGATTATAAAATGTCTTAAACTGTGCAAACACTCTTGACACTAATGAGTAACGGGGATGTCCTAGAACAAGCAAACACGAAACTAGACATGAGCTGTATTAATTTTAACACAACTAACCTGCTCAGTGCATCAATACAATTTGATATTGAGTTCATGTTACATTTTTGTGGATAGTTATGGATTCGGAGGAGAATGAGGTGGAGAGCAGCAGTGATGCAGGCCCCTCAGGGATGGAGGAGCCGTCTGAAAGCGGCATGGGTATGGAGTCATCAGAGGCCATGTCTGCAGACAGCAGTGATGCTGCTGCCTCTCATGCACAGGCCCCAGAGTCTGACTGCCATGTGGGACAGAGCTCAGAGGGACTTGTGGTAAGCTTTGTACATATGTGGGAGAAAACAGTAATATATTTAAGCCAACCAAAATAATATGGCAGTAATGTTTTATCCTAAAAGTTTCTAACACCGTCATGTTCATGCCCCTCCCCGTCAAGGTGTTCATCCCAGAAACCAGTTCCAGCACAGACGTCAGAGTTTCATCAGTCCACCTCCCAGACTCCTCCTCAGTGGCCCAGTCCACCAGCGTGTCCAGCGTCTCCACAGTGACTCAGTCAGTGCTTGTGTCTGAGTCAGCCCAAGTGCTGGTCCACTCCAGCGCTGTGTCTGAAGGAGCCATGATGGTTTCTGACTCAACTGCTTCTACCTCGTCAGACCTAGGGTCTGCCATTGACAAAATCATAGAGTCCACCATCGGCCCTGACATTATGAATGGTATTTCCGCTGTTACACCATGTTCTGTTATGTCTTAGGCTGAGCAGCTTTTGGGCTGTGTAAGTTAGATTTTTATTAGTGTGCAGGAAAGAAGCAGATATCTGATCCTGTCCACTTCTTTTCTATTAGGTTGTATATCTGTGACCAGTGCAGAAGATGGGGGAGCAGAAACAACTCAGTACCTGATATTACAAGGACCAGATGACGGTAAGTAAACTCATTAACTTTTCAGTCCCTTTTAAAACATTTTTAGAAAGTTAATGACGCTGAGAAAATTGTCCCCACCTTTATACAGGATTTATTTATAGAGCAAATAAATAATTTAATGTTTCAATGTCAACTTGATAGGAATGTAAAGTATTGACTTTGTTTTAGTCCTCTAATAAATGGATTTTGACTTTTGAAAGTAGCACAAGTAAGCATGGGAATGGAAATATGAGATTCCTTTTTAATAAACCGTGTACAATCCATCTATTTTATTTTATTTGTCTTTAACAGGAGCTCCTATGGTAGCTCAGATGTCATCTTCAGCCCTGTCTGATCGTATAGCCATAGAAGCTCTCGCTGAAGGTCCCACATCCACCTGTCTGGACCAGGGGGACCTGCAGGGCAGTCTTGAACCTGACCAGCCCGATGATCAGCCTGGACACTCAGGTTACCCAGAGGACAGCAGCAGTCAGCCTGACCAGCCCCAGCACTCACACCCTTCCCAGTATATGGATTGTAGTGCAGATGGTCCAGACCAGACAGGGGAGTCTTCATCTTCCTATGTGGAGTGTTCAGGCGAGGAACCTGACCAGACACGCTCCCAGTCAGGCTTCCCTGACTACAGCGGGGATAACAGTGACCAGGACCTGCCTGGATACGTGGAATGCAGTGGGGCTGACTCAAACCCTACCAGCCGAGGCCACTATGTGGTGGAGTGCAGCGCTGGGTATCTTGAGTGTGCCGTGGACGATGGAGAGCAGCCACATCATTCGCGCAGTTACATTGACAGTAGTGCAGACCACCGGTCCCAGACAAGTCGGCAGTATGGGGCTGAGTATGGCGGAGAATGTGTTGCAGCTGCAGACTCTGAGCAACCAGGTTGTTCTCTGTACCAAGCTAGGGACGATGATGAAGATGATGAGCAGAACCAGGATCCAGATCAGCCGCAGCACTCCGAACAGCAGCCCCAGCACTCCTGTTACATGGAAAGCAGCAATGGCCCAGAGGCCTCTCTCTATGCCGATGACAGCTCCTCATCAGACCACCCTCTGGCAGACACAGCAGGTTCAGGCGGGCTTCCAGAGGCATTGGAGTGCAGCGAGAGTCAGTCCGGGCCCTACATCAGCAGCAGTGGGACATATACCTCCAATCCAGAGCCTGAGCTGGCCCAACAGTGCTCACCCAGCCAAGAGGAGCCGCAGGGCTCCCAAGGGCCTCGGGAGGAAGCTGGGCTGCTCAGAGAGATGGAGACGTCAACAGTGGCAGAGGGCTCTGGAGACAGACCGCCAAACCTAGCTGAGTTGGAGGAGATGATGGAAGTAGTGATTGTACAGCAGTTCAAGTGTAAGATGTGTCCGTACAAGAGTGCTTCCAAAGACACACTCATAAACCATATGAGAGACAAACACTTCAAGCCTGCAGGTAAGGTGGCTGATTATGGATAACAGTGATGTCACTTCATCTGTGAGTTGTCTAACTTTTGTTTCTTTATGAAATGTTGCTCAGGGGATATGCCAAAGAAGCGTAAACGTGGACGACCTCCTAAAAGTGAGACGTTGGCCCGTCGCCAGGCAGAGAGGGAGGAGGCTGAAGAGAGGAAGGCAGCAAAGCTGAAGGCTGCTGAGCCTAATCAGGCAGAAGAAGAGGAGGATGATATTGTGGATGCTGGCGCTATCGACGATCCTGCAGGTCAGGGAGGAAGATTTTCATTGAAAACCCTCAATCAGATGTAACATAAGCATCTATACTTATAATGAATCAGTCACAGGATAAGAATCATATTCCTGTTCTTCTGTTTATCCACAGAGGATAGTGACTACAACCCAGCAGAAGAGGATTGCAAAGGCAGACCACCTGCCATTGTCAAAAAGTCCAATCCTCCTATTTCCTCTTCTTCTCAAGGGCGTCCTCGACGTAAGGTTGGCCGCCCGAGGAAGTACAGCTCTTTAGAGGAAGGCTACAGCAGCAAAGGTGGGTTTTGAGTTTTGACAGAGCAAAACAAAAAAACGCCTAGGGAGAGAGAGAGAGAGAGAGCCCACATGATCAAAGTTACACATTCGATTTTTGTGTTTTTTCATATGTTTGTTGTAGAAGCAGAAAGTATTGCGAAGAAGCACAGGGTCGGTGCTGATGCTAGTGTACCCGAAGAGGCAAGCTCTTCCGGGTTAAGCAGCGGTCCTGCTGTGGTGGCTGATGGAGACACTGCTGAGGCCACAATCAGCCAGTCAGACTCTGAGAACAAAGACCCTTCATCCAACACGCAGCCAGAGGAGGAGTTCTTCCAGAGGAAACGTGGCCGACCCTCCAAGCGCTTCCTTCGTAAGAAGTATAAGAAGTATATAAATCGGAAGTAAGTATCAAATTATTAAACAAAGCTGTGTTACAAATGGTATTACATATCTTTTACAACATGCTAATTACTCCTTTCTTTTCATTATCTTCCAGTCGTTACTATAAATCCCTCAAACCTCTCTTGAGGCCGCACAACTGCTGGATCTGTGGCTCACGGTTCCTCACTCAAGAAGATTTGCGCTTCCATGTGGACTCTCATGAGGGCAATGACCCAGAGCTCTTTAAGTGCCTCCAGTGCAACTATCGCTGTAAGCGCTGGTCCTCACTCAAGGTCAGTTGCAGTAAAACTGCACAATGTTCGGGTTAACCTCCATTTACATGCATGTTTGCACAGTGGCCCATAAGTGTTTGGGGATGTTTTACAGGAACACATGTTCAATCATGAGGGTACCAAGCCATTCAAATGTGAGGAGTGTGATTACACAAGTGTCTACAGGAAAGATGTCATCCGCCACTCAGCAGTCCATAACAAAGAGAAGTGAGTAACTCAGATAACATACATAAACTGTAAGATATTAAGTTAATAATTATTTATTGCAGATTAAATATATTGTTACTGATTTTTTTTCTTTTCCTTTCCACAGGAAAAGAAAGACTGAGATGGTAAGAAATTTCAGGTCTGGCATATTTCAGTGATGATTAAATGCTAGTTATTATAAACTCATGATAATAATATTATGCAGCCTTAATTTTGCAGCAGAATCACAGCAGTCTGCTTCTGTTTTGACTGGCTGTTGCCGTCGTTTGGACTTGACGACTTTGTGGCTTCTGTTCTGATTCTCACAGGTACCAAAGGTGTCAGAGTTTCCCTGCCCTGTGTGTCAGAGAGTCTACCCCATGCAAAAGAGATTGACCCAGCACATGAAAACCCACAGCTCTGAGAAACCACACATGTGTGATAAGGTCAGAAAACATAGATTATATAACACTAATATGTGAGAAGAAATTAAAAATATAATTGTACACTATGTGGCAACTATGGGAGAGATGTTGTCACATGTTCCACCCTGACAAACAATTTAACGAATTTCCATACATTCTCTGTCAAGTTTACAAAGTTTCATGTATTATTGCACTTTATTTTTAGTGCACAGAACAGTTGGACAAGGCAAGTAACTGAGGATAAAGATATTTTTGAAAAGGTCAATAGTTAGAATGACTTTGAGGCTAGATTGTTACCCCTGTAGCAGGCTTGTTTTTTATGTGCGTTCTTGGAATGCATGATTTACCTGCCCAATGGAACAATTCTGCGTATAACTGTAAGTGCAAACATTATTTTTAAAAAAATTAAAATGTTGTTTATATATATATATATTTTTTTATTTATTTATTTTTTTTTTAACATACTATTAAGTTCTCCAAATCGTTTCGTGATGATGCCTCTCTCTCTTTGCAGTGCGGCAAATCCTTCAAGAAGCGGTACACATTCAAAATGCACCTGCTGACCCACATCCAGAGTCTTGGAGACAGCAAGTCAGTATTTAAAACGTTTACTTTTGTCACTGATCAATCTATATTTCAAAAACATGGGTGTAGTGATTAGCAATTTGGGGTAGAATAAGCAATTTGGTTTGATGTTAATGTGATGATATCGTCATAATGAATAACACTTGCACATGGGTCAGGTTCAAGTGTGAGTTTTGCGACTACACTTGTGACAACAAGAAGCTACTGCTCAACCATCAGCTGTCCCACACCAACGACAGGCCCTTCAAGTGTGACTACTGTAAATACTCCACCTCAAAGGAGGAGTTCCTAGTCTCCCATTTAGCCATCAAACACACAGGTCAGTTTGGCAGAGAGGTTTTCATAACATTTATTTAAACCGCAGGTTTTTATTTTCACCTCTCGAATGTAGCACTGTGTGATACCTATACATTTTCTTGTTATAAATCTCTGCAGGAGAGAAGCCTTTCTCCTGTGATATGTGTCACTTCATGACCAAGCACAGGAAGAACCTGCGTCTACATGTCCAGTGTCGCCATCCTGAGGCGTTTGAAGAGTGGTCCGTGGCTCACCCTGAAGAGCCAGTGAAGAGACGACGCAAACCCTTCTTCACCCTGCAGCAGATAGAGGAGCTCAAACTGCAACATGACGACACACAGGGCTTACAGAACGCTATTGTGAGTCTGTTAGAGGTTTTCGGTTGTTTATCTCAGGTCCAGTTTGGATTGAATTATAGCTTGTGTTATATTATGTGGCATTGGGAGATAATTGACTAACTGTTTTTCACCCTCAATCATTAGGTCACAGTAGATTCAGCAACACTTCAAGCCATGCAGGGGATGGAAAATGCCTCAGTGTCCCAGGATGCACTGGGAAACACCACCATAATCTATGAACAAGGTCAGTGACGATTCCACAAGAGAATTTTTTCATTTTTCTAGTGTGGTCACTTTGCTGACCTTGTCTTCATGTACTCTTCAGCTGAATCCAGTGATATATCTGCTCAAAATGCCCTGGACCTGCTCCTGAATATGAGCAATGCTCGTGAATTGGTTGGAAACTCCTTACAGGTTTGTGCTGTTTCTTGTCAAGAAATTTCAGCCAGGGGTGACGTTTAGATGTAAAGTGTACGGGCATTTTGGAAATAATTGTACATATATAATATATGTATCCTGATTGTGCTCCTCAGGTGGCAGTGCTGAAATCAGAAGGCAAAGCCTTGGAGAAGGGCACTTGGAGTACCGTAACCACAGCACCAGGCCAGGCCCAAAAGGTCATGACCTTCCATGTGTCTGAGAATGGTGAGACGGTGCTACAAGAGGCCTATGAGGCAGCCACCTCTGAAACAGGGGAGCTCACACAGATCGCCATCGAAGCCTACGAAGGCGGAGAGGACTTCAGTGTGGTGGAGCAGGCCGCTGAAGAAGTCCATAGTCCTGGATACAGGTAACATAATACACACAGTCTGATTTTCTCTGTTTAGGACAAAGACACACTGGCAAACATAGTCACATGACCCTTTAATTTGGATGTGATTAAACGTAGATCGACTTTTTGATGATATCTAAACTATCTCTAATGTCATTAAACTGCTGTTTTTGCAGTAACGGTGAGAGTAGTCCTTCCCAGGCTTTAGAGGTCTCTGGATCAGAGAGCATGAAAAGCGACAAGTATTATCTTACTTCAGCGCTGCCTGATGGTGTGTTGCAACAAGTGGAGGTAACTATCAACTTTAATTTTTAATTTGCAGAGATGTACTCTTCAGTTTCCCACCTCTCTGACTGCGTTGTTTGTTTTCTGTCAGCTGAGCAGTGATGCTCCGGCCTCTCCCTCTGCAGTGAGCTCTCCCAGTCTCAGCACCAAGAGGTTTTCCTGCCGAATCTGCATGGAGTCTTTCCACGGACGCTCTGACATGGAGAACCACAAGAGGGCGCACTTGGATCCCAACACCTTCAAGTGTCCTGACTGTGACTTCACCTCCACCTCCTGGCCTGAGGTCAAGGTGCGTCTCTCTTCAAATCCTTCTCAACTTTTTCCATGTTTTATGTTGTCATGCAGGTATCTGTGACCTTTTACTCATTAAAAAAGCATTTGTTTTCATTGAAAAAACAAAGGCAATGATCAGCATCTGTGGTTGTAGGTTGCCACTAAGTGACCCAAAATTTTCTACAGGGCACGGTAAAGATAACCTATCAAATGTTTTCGAGCTCATCGAATAAAGGTTTAATAGTGTAAAAGACAACAAAGAGTCCTATCCACCTTCATGTGTAATTTCACAAACATTTTTACATTTTCTAAGGGGTGTCTGTCATTTCAAATGCATTTCTATCCTTTGGATCATGACTTTTCTCACAGTGATTGATACCCGCTTTTGTTTTAGGCTCACATGGGGCTGCATTCCTACCTACGTCCACACAAGTGTCCAAATTGCAGCTTTGCCTCCAAGAACAAGAAAGACCTGCGCCGACACATGATGACCCACACCAACGAGAAACCCTTTTCATGCAAACTTTGTGGACAAAGGTGGGATCAGAAGTAAAACAGTGTAAACAAACTTGCAAACAAAGTGGAAAAAAGTGGCGATGAACAGATATTAATGTTAATTTTTTTTTTTTGCCCAATGTCTCAGGTTTAACCGTAATGGCCATCTGAAGTTTCACATGGAGCGTCTCCACAATCAGGATCATCCTGCTCGCAAGAGCCGTACCACCACATCTCAGCAAACCATCATAGTGAACAGTGACGAGGAGGCGCTAGCCACACTGCAGTGTAAGAAACACGACACAACACTACACTGGCAGCTGGGTCTGTGCTGAAAAACTAAAAATAAATGAATGATGGCATGTATTAGGGTTTGAAACGGAGTTATAGGTAAACAAGAGAAGCCACATTCATGTGAAACAAAGTCACAAAAATAAATTTCAAACTTGATATGTGTGTGTGTATACAACAGCCCTTCAGGGACATCAGACTGTGATCACTCCAGAGCGGCTGCAGGCCCTGGGACAGGAGCACATCATTGTAGCTCAAGAACAGGCACTATCAGACCAGGTACCAGAGCTCACACGATACCTGACATACTTGTAACTTCACATAATTCTTAAGTTAATTTTTTTCATGCATTTCATAGACGTTCTGTATTTTACAACTAAATGTATTAATGTGTACATTATCAGGAGGAGGGCACCTACATTCAACAGATAACCACCATAGATGGACAGACAGTTCAGCACCTGATGACAGGAGACAACCAGGTGACTGAGGTATGACCCATTTAGTAGATTCCACCACATCATGTTTTACTTTAAGATAAAATATAACGGCACCCTTAATACATGTTTTAGCTTGTATCTAATGTTTCATGTCCTGTTTCAGGTCCAGTACATCATCTCACAGGATGGAGTACAGCACTTAATTCCTCAGGAGTATGTAGTAGTAGCTGACGGCAACCACATACAGGTCAGTGTATCCCCTCAATACAAGTCACCATAACTGATGATGGATTCTTGCAGTGTTTGAAGGTGATGATGTGTTGTTCTAACTGATCTCTGTAACTGTTCCTCAGATGCCAGATGGACAGATTATCCAGTATGAGCATGATGGGGCTTTTCTGCAGGAGCAACAGGTAAGGCAGGTCATCTGAAATGCTCTATACTGAGGTTTGGTTTTTGTTTTGACAAAGGCTCAATGCTCCATGTGTTCTGTTTGTTCAGATCGCCGTGAGTCATGACGGTCAGATACAGTATCTGCCCGTCAGCTCGGAGCAACAGATAGTGAATCCTGAAGATCTGGAGGCTGCTGCCCACTCTGCTGTCACAGGTTGGCTCTCTTATGGAAAAGACTGCACTTGTTACATATTCACTATTATATTGTTTATATTTACCAAAGTCATTGAAGACTGTGTCTGTGATTCTGCACATAACATTTTCCAGAGCAAGTTTCTGTGTTTAAAAACGACTTTTCTTCTAACTTCACTATTAGAATCTATCAAATAAAAAGAAATTTGTATAGATTTAAAATTTCAGTGTTTCAAGATGGTCTCACGCAAAAACATTGTGAGTCAGCTGCCAAACAGTTTCTTTCAGAAAACCAATCTAATGTAAATTCCTTAAAATTTCTTAAAGGACAAACATGATATTATCCATATTGACTGCTAACTGTGAGCTTAACAATAACATAAACTATGAAATCACCATAATGAAATTAACTGCTGCACTGTGACAACAAATCAAGCTGAGTGGAAAATCTTTGCTCTTGTAGCAGTGGCAGAGGCAGCGATGGCACAGACCCAGACAGTCTACACTGAAGCTACACCCGAACAGCTGGAGCAGCTGCAGCAGCAGGGCATCCAGTATGACGTCATTACCTTCACAGAGTAGTCGGCTCTCTAAACCTCACCAGGGTCCAAACCTGCGCCGACTTGGACCAGTACAAACCACTATGACCTGACAAGTACAGTGCAGTGACCTCAACTCATTTATGCATTCAGCTGGCTGTGAACGAAAACATTATCTCCTCCTCAGCATCATCTGCTCGCACTGTTTGATGAAATCAGCAGCTTTTTGTAAATTCATATTATTGCACCCATTGCTTCTAACTTAATCGTAGGGGCTGTGCATTTAAGAGTTGGTCTGTAATTATTAAAAATGACTTGTGTTTATGTGCCTCAACTGCTTGTATTTGCAAGACAATGTTATCAAAGAAAATGAAATGGCTTTTATCGCCTTTTAGAAAATATACCGAGCATCCAAATGAACATTTTAGTTTTCAAATGGAGCGAATGAAGAGGAAGTGTTTATTTTTGGTCTGTTATAAGATATGTTAATTGTTAGAACACCACAACCTTGTGTTTACTGAATATTAAAATGTACATACATTTTGCATTATTCTTCTCTTCCATAATGGGGGATAAGTTTTGATTTGGTGAATATGAAGTGTTTAATAAGCTAAAAGCTGACACCAAATAAATCACTTTGTGTAAACTTTGTGTATATTCTCTAATGTGTCCATAAAAGTTCAGAGCTTACACAAATGATTTTTACATCCATAGGGTACTGTATAAATAATGCTTATATATATAAAACAAAGTCACTCAGCTCACACACTCTCAGAGATGAGCTGATAGAGCTCTATGTATAGTATAGTTTTGGGTGTCATATTGCATCACAATGTGCTAATGGAAATTCAGCATTTTTTACGTGGGTCTGATGAAATCAGATAAACCCTCAAATATATTCTGTCCTGTTCCACCCTCCATATATCTGCATCATACAGTTGACATGTACTTAGAAAGTAAGTTAAAAATGAAATACATCAGAAATGTGCCACAACATCTCTTAAAGGGTTGACAGTTTGTTAGTTTGCTCTCCAGCTGATGAAGTGAAACAACTTCCTCATCTTTGGAAGGAGGGGCTTCAGATCCTCTAAAATCAGTGGAAAAACAATTGCTGAGACTTAGTGAGCATTACAATGAAGATGAAGTTTTCTTTTGTCTTTCTTCTTTTATTAGGTATGATGAAAAAAAAAACAATATCAAATGTTGCTGATTTCTGTTTTCCAGTGCTTGTAATGATACATTAAGATATTGAGTAATGTTTCTCTTCCAGATATCCCTCGTCTAAAAGGGCAGCAGAAGACAGAGGAGTTTGAACACATTTTCCTGAGACTCGCCTTCCCTTCGTTTTACAACAGTCACAACAAGTCCTGCTGTAAACTCTACCCAGGAGGTTGTTACAAGCTGCTGGACAGCACAGGATACACCTGTGAATTTCTGAGAGGAAGAGTTACAAAAACTGAGAGAGACGGCTGGATTGAATTCAAAATATCAAATGTGCAGTTTGTGGATGGAGGCTACTACAGATGTATTGTGCTGGGAACCCAAAACCCCATCTACTCTGACTACTATGTCGAGGTCTCAGGTAAGCATTCTTATGATTTTCATTAATGTGATGATATAAATGAGTATTTTGCAACAGCCTGGAGTGTGCCCAATAATGCTTGGACAAAAACTGCATTATTACAGCTTCGTAAGATAAATTCCAGTGTAGTTTTTTTCCCCTCTTTGTTTGTAAAGGAGAAATCCCATTTTAATTCTAGCCATAAACTCAGGAAGCTTGTCCCTGAATAAGCTTTTACTTGTATTTTGCAGAAGCGTCAAAGCACCGCAGTCAGTTTCAGCCTCCAGTGACAACAACCATCAAAACCCTCAGCACCTCCACAACACTCCCACAATCCACTGGACCTGTTCTGACTCAGGACCAAAGCAGCAGTCTCAGGTATTTTCTCTGTAGATTATTCATGTTCTCTTTGTTCACTGGCCATGTAGTACTGACAGAACAGAAATAAAGGTAAATCTAAATTCTGTGACCCGTCTTCTTTTCCAGAGTCCCCTGGAGTTTTGGCCTGCCACTAGCTGTCATTGTGTCTATCACAGTGATGGCATTGATCACTTCAGTTATTGGTGTTATTTGCTTCAGAGTGAAGGCGAAACGTAAAAAGTTGGGTAAGCAGTTTCCTGAAATTTAGCATCTGAGTGTTTCTGAAAATAATATTTAGCTTTTTTTTTTTCATTCTATTTCAATTTGTCAATAGAAACAATGTGATGTCGTTTGTTTTTGCAGACCAATGTGGAGAAACTCTATGTGAGTCACTGAAACAAGAGGCCCCAGTAAGTGCTAGACAGGGAACATCACCTCTGACTCATTGTCACTGGTTTTTAAAAGCAGATCGGACGTTTATGCCTCAAACTTCCTCTGCAACACTGTCTCTGTCTCCCCACAGGAAGTTAGTGGCATTGTCTACACAACAGTGGACTTCAGACCTCACCAGAAACCCACAGAGGTGTATGAAAACCTGAAGACGCCCAGAACACGAGCAGGAGCCCCCGAAACAGAGCTTGCTGAGATGGTGGAGTACTCCATACTGGCAATCCACCAGTGAATTAATGTGGAAGTTTAGTTAGGTTCAGATTTTTAATGTGGGACTGATTTTGTTAGTGTTTTTAATGGGAGCTCTATCAATTTTTACACATAAATTGATATAAGTTCAATAGTCATGGTTAGCACTACTCTGTCTGTGTAGAGTTTGAAATACATTTAGCAGGCAGGGAGGATCTAAAAAAAAATCATTTGGTTGCATCATGGGAAATGAAGGGTCCAGTATTTTTTTGGAGCTTGAACCACGCAAAGGACAGGATATTTTGGCTTCTGCTGCTTTTATTTGAACTTTTGTACTTTTGAGTTCCCCAAATTTACAGAAGTGCAATGTTGAATCACTGAACTACGTCTTTAAATGTAAATGACACAAGCTTTTTGTGAAAAATGGTTGAAGGCATAAAAAAAATGGAATGATGATGGCATTAAAGAATAAATCTCTCTCGTGATAATGTGCATGATCTGGTGAAATTAAGGCACTGACTTGGTGTTGCTGTTCTTGTGGCTTTCTCTTTGTTTGAGACTTTTCAGCAGTGCAGTCCTCTTCACAGGGCGTGAGATACAGCAGCAGAGTTGTCCTATCATGTCATCAGGTTATCTTTTCTTATATCAGTGTTTGTCCTCGTCAGCCCGTTCCAGATTATGGCCTCACCCGGCCCTCTGAGAGCCACTCGATATTCTATTCTCGGCATGTTCTTCTTTTTCACTGAAAGGCTGGTGGCAGTCCCTATCATCTGTAAAAGATCAGGTTTCTCTGAAGAGTGAATGAACTAAAAGACTAGACTGACTCTTATTCATGTGACATTTCAGTAACACAAATCTACCCTGACTGAAGATGTTGTAAAAGCTGTCTTGCTGTGCTCATATATATATGCTTGGTTGAGGCGACCACAGTCAGACTGACACGCACAAAAATAAACACAGAGTATTTTATTTGCTGTAATTGCTTTAATGCAAAGGCAGCAACAACATGTTCACATTTATATTTTCCACAATATCCCATTTGCACCATTTTTATTTTGTTCGTTTACGCAGACTTGGCCAGACCAACGTACAGAGCCTGGGCATCAAAGACAGCATAGTACTCCCTGATGAAGACATCTCCCAAGATCCAGAGCTGGCTAGAACCACCCTGGCCAAAGCCAGTGTTGCAGCCGTAGTAGGTCTGTGGTGAGAAGACAAGAGAAAAAAGATTGAATTCCCTTAAATCTTCATTATAGTGTTGAAAACTTTGCTGTTGCACCGAGTGGCAGCTGAGGTCTAACTGACCTCAGAGACGTATGCAGATGCGGGGACGGTGAAGGCGTTTCCATTGAGAGTGAAGGTGACATCAGGCATGCTCTGGATGTTCTGGCAGTTCACTGTAGCCTGTGAGAGGAACATCACGCACAGAGCTGAAGACCGTGTAGCAGCAGAAGTTCTATTTGTTGCTATTTTACAGGTTTCCAGCTGAAGCAAGTAACCAAGCCCTGCTTAATTATTTTTATTTGAGCATTTTGACGTCAGAGCATCAAATGTCTGTTTACTCTGGGTTTAGAAAAAGGGGAAAAATCTGTGTCAAATGGTATGGTACGATGGCATGACTCACTTCTCCGTACTGGTTGGTTGAGGCTCCAACCCAGGCATTAATGTTGCTGATGTCACTGTCTGGGCCAACGATCATGGAGGTTCCAGTGTCAATGATGGCCTGGCAGCCACCAGAGCAGGCCACAATCTCTCCATTGATGGTAACACTGTGAGGAGAAACAGCATAAGGTGGATTACAGTCAATCCAGAAGGCTTTGTGCCACTTTTTTTGCTGTCAGTTTTCTGCATGCGACAAGGTGATCAACAGTTTTGTTCTGGGTCACTGATTTTGGATGCTTTTTTCTCTACCTGTCCATTTTGATCTGCCAGTAGGTGGCAGAGGTCAGAGGGATCCAGGTGATTTGGCCGGTGTAGTAGTTGTTGTCAACACCACCGAAGACCACCTCGCTGCCCTGCTGACCGCCGCTAAGAGAGAAAACAAAGAAACAAATTTCATACATAAATCAAATTTCATGTAAAATGAACAACACACTCTTAACCACATGATCATGTCTCAGTACGCGCTCAGGTAGACGGAGAACATGGCCTGGGACACCAGTCCCTGCTTGACCATGTTGTCGAAGACAGGCACGACATTGTCAGAAGCAATGCTCTGGAAGGCTAGTCCCAGGATGCCGTCAGCCTGCATTTGGGCCATGAAGGGAGCCTCTGTTTGGCTAAGTCCAAACACCTGGTTGGACACAGTGATGCCGCCCACCTGGACACACAAGACAGCTGTCAGTCACAATTGAAAAGACCTTGATGATACTGTATGCCTGTTTGAAGTCTAAATATACTTTGTATTTTGTCCCAGGGGTTTTTGTTTACCTCAACAACGTCGCTGGCCAGAAATCCGGTCATGCTGCCAGTGCCGTACTGGATGGACAGAGGCTGGTTGCTCGAGCTGAAGGTGGAGGACTGCTGTGGGTTGAATCTCCCGTGGTTCTCTGCAGAGGAACGACTTCTCTTTCAAATGTGCATTTTATGGCAATGTCAAGCAACTTGGACTCTTTTCACTGAGTGGGTGAGTGTTGTGCCACAGATTAAATTTAATAAACTATTCCAGATCCTAAAACCAGTGATGGAAGAAGTATTTAGATTTTTTACTTAAATAAAAAGCAGTGATACCACAAAGTAAAAATACTCATTTACAAATGAAAGTCATGCAATTAAATTTTATCTAAGCAGACCTGCAGAATCATTAGCAACAAAATGTACTGGGTTGTATGTATGTAGGGGTTATTATTACTCATGCATTACTGTGTATTTCAGTGCGTCATAGATATGTTAGAAACATTATCAGCCAATTCTTTTTCACTCCCAAAAAATTCACAGCTGACCGAACAACAGCCTGGACTGCAGGAGAAATCTCAGTGGTACTCACCACAAGCCTGGCTGGAGCAGTAGATCGAAGGGACCCACAGGTTGGAAGAGCCGGTGTCAAAGATGACGTTGAAGGACTGAGGAGGGGTGCCAATGGAAACCACACCATAGTAGGACATCTAGAGAGACACGGTAAGACATGCAACAGAGATACAGATGAACAGAGACTATCGGCAGCTTCATTCGAATATTGTAAAATGAATGATTGAAACTTTGCATTTTAAAGTTTAATGTTGCAGAAACTGACAGAGGCAGATACATACAGTATTTGTACTGTATTATGCAGCATTTTTCTTCACTTCAACCACATCTACATTTTCTGCTCTGGACTTACGTCAGCATCGTTGGTCATTGGCTCAATACCACTCTGGATGAACTTGGCCATTGGGTTATATGGGTGCTTCTTCCTGTACTCATCCCACAGTCCTTTCTCCTGCAGGGTTTGCCTGGCAGTCTTTCCCTTGATCAGGGGGATCCTGTGCACAGCAAAGCAAAGAAAGAATCAGCAAATTGCACAAGTGTCCACTATTTTAAAGCTGGAGACATCAGAAAATAAGTTCTACTCTACCAAGTGAGAAAGGTGTGAGAGATCAAAGCAAGATGCAGCGCAATGGCCTTTAGATTTTCCCTCAAGAATACTAGATGAAAAGATCCAGCCTATTCAGGGGTAAAATGTCAAAGAAATGACGGCACAGGTTGGCTCTCAGGTCAGACTTACCTGTGGAGGCATTCAGAGAAAGCCACGAGGGCTGTTAGGACGATGAGCCACTTCATCTTGTTGGTCACTTGTGTTGGACTCAGACAAGTGAATTTCCAGTCAGAGAGTCCAGCCCTTATATACAACATATCAAGGTTGTGACTCCAAAGTGCCCTTCCTCATAACTTGATATGGTGGAGATAAGCTGGAGATAAGAAATATATGATATGGTGATAAATTGCCTTTTATCAAGACGCAAGTATCCCATTAAACAAAAGAACATTGAAATCTAGAATCTGGAAAATATTTTTACGAATAACTGTAAAACCTTGTTGAATTTATAAAGTGGAAGGTAATTTTTACGTGTTTGTATGTTGTTAATATAATAACATACAAATAGATGAGTTGAGCAAACTTAATTTATTGAAGGAAATGGATCAGGGGTAAACTCAAGATAAGTGTTTAACACATACAGTGCGCACTTAATGTGTTGATCAGGAGATCTGATGTTCAGAGCTTCTGTTTGACACTGATATGGAAACTTTCCACAGGTTTTCAAAGGTGAGACCTGAGGTTACTTGGGCAGGGTTATCTGATAACAATAATACACAAAACAAATACGCAGTCGAAGGTGTGGACACAGAATAACAAAAACCTCAATCATTTTTATACATACTCAAAGTCCAGAGCACATGTCGTAGTTTTGCTTGTTTGGAAAGTTAATTTCATTTCACATTTACATTGTTAATTTTAAAACATCTTTATATGGTTTCCATAGCCTCGGTATTTGGTTTCATAGTAAGTAAGTCTTTAGATTCTTTGTTTTGATCATAAAAACATTATCACAATGTAAAAATACTCCATCATAAGTAAAGGTTCTGCATTCACATTTTTCTTTAGGCACAATAGATCAGTATTAGCGGTAAAATATACCTAAAATATCTCAAATAAATGTAATCCTCATGCAGACAAAATGGCTCCTGTCAGAGTAAAGTCTGATATATTGTTTAATAGTTATTAGTAGTTATGCATTAATGTGTAAACAGCATTTATGTTGCAGCTGGCTGAGGTCCAGCTAATCCAACCCAACCCAAATTTATATACTATGAGCAGATTAATCAGTAGCAATGCACTGCATTTTATAAGATCATCCTAGATTTAGTGTATAATAACTTGATATGTAAAATAACAAGTAACTCTCTATAGTTATTAGTTTAATAAATATGTATGTGTATTAGTAAATTTACAGTTGTGTACACTGAGATACTGAGTACAGTGCAGTATTTCCCTCTGAGATATATTGGAGTACAAGTATAAAGTGAAAAGAAATATTCAGCTAAAGTACAAGCCCCTCAAAATTGTGCCTAAGTGCTGTACTTGAGTACATGTGCTCATTTACAATCCACATCTCTCTAAACGAGTATAACCTCATGGATGTCACAGGTCGTTATATGTTGATTTTTTAAAAATTTAAATTCATTAGTTTTTTCTCTTTTAACAGTACTACTTTAATATTAATGTTTACACTGATATTAATACTGATGTTACTATTCATTCACATTTGTTTGGCACAAGTCGCAGATGCCTTTGATCATCAGTTCAGTTATATGGCAAGGTCACGAAGGTAAAGGCATGACCTTCATCACAATCAGACTGTGATTAAAGCCACTTAATACTTCCATCCCATAACACACATAATGTTTAATCAAGCAACATAAACTGTACACGGTAAAAAAAAAAAAAAAACTCCACAGAGCCTGTGTTGTTATGATACTTTTATTGACAATCATATTTATACATTTCTCTTGATAAATATTAAACATAAAATGAGCATGAAAACAAAACAGCAAATGTTTTAATGGTTCACAAACAGCTTCCGGAGGAACCTTGACTTCATTGAGTAAAAAGTGTCTGATGTCTACTGTGGCTCTTATTTGTTGGCTACACTGTCTTGACAGCTCTTTTCCTGTCCTTGTTGTGTGCATTAATAGAACACAAACTATACATCATAGTGCATAGAGTACACAAATGAAGAATACAGTCAGTGAAGATGAAATATGTGTTTTTGATCCATAGCCTGTTCAAGTCTTCACTCTGAAATATTGTTTCTGCTGGGCTCTTCTTTGTCTGAATGTTTGGGAGTCCGTTAAAAGTCCAGGCTTTTGAAGTCATCAGTACATCTATACTTGCTATCAGCATATCTGGTGCACACCAGGTGGGGGAGACAGGGGCAGGTGTGATGTTGCCTTTTCCCTGGGTAGGGCACCTGAAAGTGGGAAAAAATGAGGGGAAATGATCTGACAGTTCAAATCCTTCATCAGCTGACAAGTTGGGCTGCACGTCTTAAAAAGCTGCTCTTTAAAAGTCTGAATTAAGAGACTGATGTGGTGTTAGCAGAATTAACTGTTGCCACCTGCAGATGATCAAAGTGATGAATGGCTCCGATTGCCCGGTTCACTGTGGAGAAGATCAATAGCCTCTGCAGTTATCAGCAGCTTTTCCAAAGCTCCAGCCAACCTGTCAGCACTTGATATAATCTGAATTTCCACTAACGCAGAGAACAAGTGTGTGTGTGTGTGGGTGTGTGTAGCATAACACTTCTCCCCACCTTGTGGCTGAAGGGGTGACATTCATCCCCTTCCACACCTCTTGGGATGCACATCCTCAGACCTCTCAGCCACAAACTGACGGCACAGCAAAGACCAAACCCACACTGCACATCTCTCTCACAGGCCTGCAGGACAGGCAGAGAGAGACGAGGTGGTATAGGTACAGACAGAAAAGAATAAAAGAGGTAGAGAGACGGAGAGGAGGGGAGATCTTTTGATGCCAGTGAATCAGTTTTATTTTTATTTATGCTAATAGTGATACCCTTTTATGTCTGAATCTATTTCATTTTTATTTATCTTAACAGAGATGCTCTCTCATGTTCGTACAGTGAAAGCGCCTGTCATCTCCCTAATCCATTTACAAATGAATATCAATCAGAGGACTGAGATAATTTCCTCTCGTTTTTCCAATGCGCTTCAAGCGGAGGAGGAAGTGGTCTCTCGTCAGTCATGTGTAATCAGATTTTACAAAATTATCCACCAAAGTGAGATGCTCTGTTTGCATTAACATATAGTTTATGCATATTCGTGATTTGAAGATGAGGAAATTAAATCAAACCTCAAGGGCCAGTTGTGTTACAATAGACTGGATGTAAAAATTTTCATTGCAGACTGAAACAATTAGTCAATTAATGGATCCACCAGCTGCCAACGATTTCCTTTATCAAGCAAAAATTCCCAACTTTTTTCAGCACCTGCTTCTTATATGTGAGGATTTGCTGTTTTCTATGTTTTACATTGTTGTAAATTTAATAACTTTGGGTTTTGGACTGTTCAACAGATAAAACAAGAAATCTGAAGATGTCATCTGAGGGTCAGGAAACTGTCACTGTTTTACATGTTACAGAATAACTTGTTTGATTAATAGAAAAGTAACTGACTATCCAATGATAAAGTTAATTGTTAGTTACAGCCATAGTAAATAAGTGGCTTCATTTTCACCGTGAAATCACAGTTTCTCAATGCACATGAAAGAAGACAATTACAGAAAGAGGTGACAATAACTAATTAGACAAGAGTAAATAAAGTAATTTAGAGGAATTGGACACTCCTCTAAAAACTGGTTAGACATTAATTTAAAACAAAAACACATCAGTGTGCTCTCACTCACCCCTGTGATGACGGCTCCTCTGGACCAGCTCAGAGACACCAGGAGGAAGGACAGCAGCACCGCCGTGAAGCCCATGACAGCAACAGGAGAACTGGGCTCTCTCAACACCCTTCAACACTGGACAGCAGCTGTTAACTGACTCTCTGGCACCACACACTGGATCCCCGACTCTCCAGTCAGTCATGAAGGTTCCCAGAACTCCTAAGGGGAGGGGGAGCCACACTCTCTCCCTCTCTTTATCCGCCTCCGACCCCCACCCAACACTCCCTCTCTCCCTCCCCATGTCTGAGATCTCCCCCACGCCCTCTCTCCGACTGTCTCCTCAGACACTTTGTCATCTTACTCATCCACTGATGGAGGGTCACTGTAACCCTCTCTAACAGTAGATCTATGCCTGTTACACACTGTAGGATTTGACCATACACATGCTCAAGGCAGAAGCTGACAGCTTCCATGACTCAGGTGGTTCCAAGTAACACAAAAAAATGTGGAAAATTACTCCAAGATTCATGACATTCATATGAACTAAAATTAACCTGACACCTCTTTGTGAGGAAAAGGGCACAGGTGCCGTGAAATCCTGAGTTATTTGTCAGTCTCAGGCAGCCAGGTCAAACCAAATCAACATCAAAGCCATTTAACACGTTTACTGAAATTACCAGAGGCTGACTCATGGACTGGAGGCTTTGTGTAAACATTATTAGGCTGGAAAGTGATATTCCTTATTTTATTATAGGATATGTGTGCCATGATGCCATGTACTGTGACAGCTGTCATCAACCTTAGCCATGCATCACTAGTTTATGCACACTAATGAAGGCCTATAAGGTTGCTTTGTCATGGAAGCTGCCCCATAAGTGCTGTGAGGTGTACGATATTAAGGATCTCTACACATCAGTTTCAGTAGTATAATCAGTTACTTCTGCTCAGAATCTGTCAGATGTTGACTTTTTGAGTGAAATGATAACTTGGTTTGGTCTGTTTCAGGTCTAAAGCAATGTTTATTTTATTATTCTTTGATTATTTCACTATATGAACTTACTTCATATTGCTAAAAGTTTAGCACCGCAAAAATTATTTGGAGAGACTGCCTCTTACTACATCTCACAGAAAATGCTTATTTGCCATGATTCGTCCCTGGACTCTCTTGTTCCCTCCTCTGGACCTGCCATCTCCTCCTAATATGTTTCCTGTTTCCTGCCTGTTATCCACCCATCCATCCATCACTGAACCTGCCCACATCGGTTTCTGCGTTTAGGTCCTCCCATCCTGTGCTGCTACCAGCAGACCAAAACGTTTTCTGAGGAGGAATTTTATGAGGTGAGATGCTGCATTCAGGGTCCTCTAGCATTAGGAACATAAAAGCAGCTCTGGTGTTGATGAAGAATCTTGTGTTATCTAAGCGTTGGCTGACCTGGCAGATATTTGGCCATTTCTGCTTCAGAACTTGTTTTGCCCAAGCTTGTCACCACAACCACCTGTCCAGCCACGTTGCATGACCACTACAGACCTGCAGCCCAGCCAGCTAACTTCTGGCTTGCTAGCTTCTAGCCTGTACCTCTTTCAGTTAGCCTCCAGTCTTATCCTGACCCTGAAGACCTTGAGCATTTCCCATTCCTGAGGACCTGCCTTGCTTACGCTGCTAGGCATCAGAGCCCCTAGAAGAATGGGATAGATATCAATCCCCTAAGCTGCTGGCCAGCAAACCAGGGCCTCAGCTGCCCACCCTGCATCTCGCCTGTTCCTGTGATGAGAGTCTCTGCTGATGTCTCATCTGTCCCTGAATCAGCCAACCTGGCTGACGTCCTGTTCATAAGTTGGCCGATATCAAGCCTGTTCCCCAGTCTGTTCCGGAGTGAGCTGATGTACAGCTGTTCCCACCAACGTCCTTTCTGATGTCCAGTTGCTTGTCCCCACCAATGTCCTGTCTGATCTCCAGTTGGCAGCCCCTGTGAAGGTCCACAGACAGACCTTCAGCTGGCCATCTCTCCTGACACACAGCCAGACTGGCTGGGCCATCAGTTGGCTGTCTCCGCTGACCAGTCTCATCGTCAACTTCCAGAGGGGTCCAGCTTACTTCACTGCTCACATGCTTTCTTTTTCTCTGGCACAGTGTCTTTCTTTCTGTCTCCATGTCCACATGCTCACCTGTTTTCCATTTTCTCAATCACCTGAGCTTTCCTGCTCACTCACACACCTTTTCCTAGTTTTGCATTATCCCAGCCAGTACTTATACCAGCCCTTTGTCCCCAGTCACTGTTAGAATGTGCCTGTATATTTATCTATATACCTAAACCTGGTTCAACCTGCCAACATGTGTGTTTGGGTTTGGGTCCTCCCTTCCTGTGCTGCTATCAGCAATTGTGACATCATTAAGTTACAGTGTCACCAAAATGATACCAGAGTGTGAATAGTAAGTCTTGATATCCCTGACTTATACCAGCAATTATATAGTGTATGGCAGGGTGATGATACACTGACTCTGGGTCAGATCTCTATTTGGGGTCCAGCTCATCTTCAGATTTACTCTGGTTGTAAAGTGGCTATGTAAGAAATAATGGGTTCTAGTTTTTGTTTTTTGTTTTTTTTTTTGTTTTGTGGGTGTGTGTGTGTGTGTGTGTGTGTGTGTGTGTGTGTGTGTGTGAGTGTGTGTGTGTGTGTGTGTGTGTGTGTTTGTAACAAGGGAAGAAAATATCACACGTATGTGAACCCTGAGAATTATTCCGGATGCATAAATTTGCTCTTGTACATGTGTTTGCCTACGTGCATCCTCGGACAGTGATGGGCTGCAGGTTGTCAGTGGAAGTGGCCGGTCTCTGCTGATTTAAGGTGTTAGAAGAGAAATATGAGAGAAAGAAGAGGAGAGGAAAAGTTAGAGGAATTAAAGGAGGGGTGGGGGACATACCCCATGGGTTAGTCAGCAGGACATTACCCTTCTGCTGTGCAGGTGATGGATTTCCCCAATGCAGCGGCCACATAATTACATTCACCCGTTTCTGCCTTGTCAGCAGGAGCACTGAAGCCTCACCATCTTGGGACAGGCAGCAGAAATCATGCAGTGAGGAGAGCCAAAGCGGTGGCCTGCAGCTAATTTCTGAAGAAAACACATGAACAATATCCATCAGCCAAAGGCTGCGAGAAACAAGGTTCCTCTTTGTAATATTAAGACCATTCTTCATCTTCAGTGAAGAAAATAAATTGGTAAAGCTTGCATTATATTTGTAAATGTTTTAAGTAGCTGTCGCGCTGGGTAATGTTTCCACCATTCTGTTATGGCTAGGATGGTTGAGATTGATTTGTCTCCAGAGATTTCAGTTGTCAGTGATCTGAGTGTCCAAAAACAAACCAAAAAAAAAAAAAAAAAAAAACATCAAATATGACTGCGGAACATGTGACACTGGAGCTGTTTTAGGAAACCTCAGCTTATTTATGAATCACCTGATTGTGACCGCCTGTGCAATCCTTGAGAAAAAAAAAATGGCAGCTGTACTAGATTGTAAAGATTTTATATTCAGGAGGAGAAAAAATAACTCAAGTACTCTAATTCTACATTTATAAATATATTTTGATATTCAGAGTAAATACTAAAATCCATTTCTCACTGTGGCTAGAACGAAGACAGAGACACATTAATTTTTAAATATAGAGAGGCAGTCTCATTACATAACTGATCCACTTTAGAAAACGATTTTAGTGACCTCGACACATAGATGAAGCCAGGAATAATGATGTATACTAAGCTTATACATCAAGTGCTGACGGCAAAATGTGAATTCTTAGTAGATAATAATATATAAACACGACCCAATTAGTTTGTCACATATCTGTCTACTTTAAATGCCCACACAGTATATATTTTGTATACATATATGAGTATAAGTGCACATCGTGTAGACATTAAAATACTACAGTATGTACACATGTGGAGGTGACACAGCAGTCTCCACTATCGTGTTTGATCCGCTTCGTTCGGAGCCACAGCGCGCTTCGTGCAGTTAGGTTCTCACAGGGACCCGTAGAGCATGTGACGGTCAGCTGACTCCAGCCTGAAGCTTTGAGGAAGCGGACAACCATAACAACAAAACTCGAATTTCTCGAATTATTTATTTCTGTTAGTCATGGAGTCGACCCTCGAGCAGCATTTGGATGATACGTAAGTTAATACGAGACTGTGTCTGAGTTTGTATGTAAAATGTTGGGACTTTAAAGACGACTCTTTCGCTCCTTGTGTGTGTTTTTGGCAGCATGAAGAACCCAGCAGTTGTCGGTGTACTCTGCACGGACCAACAAGGACACAATATGGGCTGTAAGGAAACACCAAGATCGACATTTGTTCTGTATTAGCTTAACAGAAAAAGAGCTTCTCAGATATATTCACACCAAACTGATTTCAGACCGAAGGAAGAGTAAAAATCATGTCAGGAAAATGAATCAGTCGCTCCTGTGAAATCACCTCAAACCCATGTACAAAATATAAAAGAACCAAAAGTAAAAGTACTTATGCAGAATGTCCCATTTCAGAATATATTTTGTATTCTTAGATTTAAACGATTTATGATCACTTTTATGTTGCTGCTGGTAAAAGTGGGACTAATTTTAACTACTTTAATATTTTGTACTGATTAGTAGCAGGTGAATTTCACTCAAATCTCATCTTATCTAAACTAATACACCATACTTTATTTTGTATTTCTAATCAGCAAAGAAACCTGTAACTAATGTTAATGAATGTAGTGGAGAAAAAAGTACAATATTTGCCTCTGAATAGTAGTAGAGGTGAGGTGGAAAAGTAGTGCAGTACCTTTCCGTAGTACCTTAAAGTACCTTAAAAATTGCACTTAAGTACAGTACTTGAGTAAAAATACTTAGTTACTTGGCACCACTGGTTTTCACAACACACACAACTGACTGATTGTGTTGTTTTATACAACCGTGTGTTATTATTCGTCTAATATTTAATAAGTTGATCTGTTCACACTTTTTCCTCAGTTGTTTACGCTCAGTTGTTGAAACTCTGACAAGTCTCAAAACATCAAGTTCAATCACCATGTCATTTTTTACTATCCAGCATAAGGCAGTAACTCACTCAAAGCATTTAACGTATATGTCAGAAGGAAATATATTTCTCAAGCAGATCATCACAGCCACCAAAATGAAATGTCCTGTTATCACTGCACGAATCAAGACAGTCTAAGATCCAAGGAAGATGCTAAAATTGTGTTTCTTTATGCTATTCCTCATTGAAACTATAAAAACCAAATAAAAGTCAAATATACTCTACAGCTAAGTTAATGAAAACACCAGATTCACTATTAGCCTTCCTTTCTTGCATATCCCCTATTCACAGTAAGCAACTTGAATTCTGTATGAAAGCAAGCAAGAAATGCAGATGCGGCTGTGACAAAATGAGCTTTGTATTTGAGAATTTAACACAATGTTTGACCTTTGTGCTAAAGCAACTGACAAGAATTGTAAGTAAACTATTGTGAGCTCCCAAATAATCAAACCCAAGAACAAATGCTTAAAATGGAAGATACGCCTTTCAAAACAATATAACACAAACAAATCGGTGCCCATCTTGTTGGGCCAAACTGGGTCATAAGCAGTCCAAGGTTAATCATATTTGCAAAGTTAATAATTGCATGTTACTGGGAATTAAAAGTGGACAAATACGTGCTAAGTAACATGACCAAGCAGAATGCTTGACTTGCTGATAAAAAAATAACAAAGCGAGGTTGTTTGTGAGCATCACTAACAATAAGTAACAAAGTCAGGTAAAACATATGGTCATATCACTGCCAACTCTGATTACCCTCCTCTTCTGTGCAGTACTGAACTCCACCAAAATCACTGGTGCTGTTAACCCTGTTTTTGTTTTAGGATTCTGAATGACCTGATCACATTAAACATGACACATTAAAAGTGTAAATGCACTCAGCATGCTCTGAAGAGCTAACCTCCTAAACTAATAAACAACCAGTTGTTGTCAGAGATGCGTTTGGTCACATAAACCACAGATTGTAAGAGCAAAACACATGCAATCCAACTGCATATATGGAAATACAACTTTGATTTCACACATCCACAACAACAATATGCGGGAAGCACAGACAGCAATGTCCTGATCAAAACTGGATTTTTGGAGATGTGTGGTTTATGATGAATTAAAGCTCACATGGTGGAGATTGCTTTTCACATGAAATGTAAAAGCTGTCCTTCTAAATAATTTCTACAGGCTGGGTACAAGGCACAGGCCAGTTTTTAAAGGAATAGTTTGACATTTTTGGTCTTTGCTGAGAGTTAGATAAGGCCCATAGTTTACAGCAGCTAGTCTAGCTATGTCCAAAGGTAACTTACCACCAGCACCTAAATTAACAGTAATTAACAGGTAAGATCACATTTCTTTAATCTGTACTAAAACCAAATTGTAAAAAATGACAAGTTGTGGAATTGCCAGGATTTATTTGCAGCACTCATTCTTGGCCAATCGCATTGTTGACCAAAAAGATGTCAAATCATTTGAAGTGTGATAAAATCAAAAACATGATGATTTCACTTCTCAAATGTTAAATGTAGCTTTTAACTTTGAAGAAAAGCAGACAAGTTACAAATAAGATGGAAGTTTAATTATGTTTAACGTGTCCTCAGCACCGCTCAGTGACATCCCTTTATATTTCACAATCACCAGGCCGTGGCTCCCTGTCTGATGAACATGGCGGTATTATGTCCGTTCTGGCCAAACAAGCTGCAGCTCTCACCAGAGACCCAACAGACACTCCGACTGTGTGCTTGGAGTCTGAGTCAGGGTGAGCGCTGACACAACCTTTTGTCTTTTTTGGTTGACTGAGTTGCATCTCTCCTCCCTTTTCTCACTTTCAGTGAATGTAAGGTGATTTTTTTTTTTCTGTAGTGGTTTTTTGATTAATATTTGGGGAGAGCAGTAAATCTAGGAGAAGCAGTTGAAAGAGATCCAGAATCAAAGATTGAACGACTTTAGCCAAAGTCTTGGCAGAGCAGTTTATTTTCATTTGTGTGGCTATGCTGCCACCTTCTGGACTCTGTGGGACTCCTAGTTCGAACAATACTCATGATGAAGTCATTTTAAATGTTTGTTTGTATGTGATTGATTGTGATTGTATATAAACTGTAGACTAAACTTAGAAATTACTCAACTAATAAGTTGCTTCAATTAGGACATTTATGCGACAACATTTGCGCTTCTATTGCTGATACCCATTATAATGGTGATGGTGATGATATAAAGAGAAATCATAACATCACCTATGATAACCATCCACAGACAGCCTGTGGTTTGATATGATGTATAAATCAAAAGCCATTCAGACATATCACAAAAACTTTGCCAATTTTTACTCATCTCTCTCACTTGTCTGTACAATTATTGTTTATCAGGTGGATTTGTGACTTACTATATTGTTTTTTGTTTGTTTGTTTGTTTTTGTAGAAACATTCTGGTGAGGAGTCACGGGACCGTCACAGTAGCAGTTCACAAGATAGCATCTTGAAGACACCAGAGCTCACTGAGGAGTTTTATTATAAAAAAAAAATGTACATGTAAACAAACACAAGTAAAATCACACAACCTGAATGAACTCTGAGAGAGAGAAACCTGGGGTTTCCTCACCGGTCAGATCCCATATTTAAACCAGAGAGCGCTTGCTTACTTTCTAATGCTGAACACCGGAGTGTGAATCCTTTCTTTTATATATATATAAAAAATAAATATACACCAATCCGTTAGTAATGCTGTTTTATTAATTCTGTGTCCCATATGATGTTATATCCAGCCGCGTTAATGCTGTCTTCGTCTTTTCGTTAACATTCAAATCCTTCAATCCAAGTCAGTCATGCACAGAAAAACAACCCTTAATAAACTTTAACTTGACTTTGTGCTGCCCTCTTCTGTGTTAAGTATTCATTATTTTCTCCTTTTCTCAGTGTTTCATGGTTAACCAGTTCATTTCCTTTGGCAGCGGCGTTACATTCATCCCAGACGTGAGAACGGGTTTCACAGTTTGCAATCATTGGTGAAACCGCTGAGGTCACGTATGGCGGTAAGATCTCACATATATAAGTACAGTAGGAGCTTGTAGGGACAGGTAATGCTGGAGCTGCGGCAGCAGGAAATGTTTTCATGCACCGGGGAGATTTCCCTCCTCTCCAATCAGAGGCTGTTTTTGTCAGACAGCCCGTGTATCCCACTTCTCTCTGCAGCACTTGTTTGGCGATCCGCAGAGTAGACTGACAGCGCAGCGCATCTTGGTGGCGCACCGCCTTCGTCCAAGACCTGAGTAAAGTCTGCGGTGGTGGTTGCTCTGATGTTTTGACCGCAGAGCCTCTCCCTCTCTCTCCCCCTTTGAGTCCCCAGTTGAGGTTCATTGCTACGTCTCAGTCACGTGGCTGTCCTCAGCGAGGGCTTTGCTCTCTGCGGCTTCTCAGCGCAGCCAGCGATTTTGAGGCAGAGATGTGAGATGCAACTCAGAGGGGCCCGCTCATAGAGGCAAAGTTATGGCACGGATATCCTCGGAGAAGAAGGTCCCGCAGCAATTCTCCTCTGCCAAAAAGTCCCTCGCTGGGGACGCGCACGCCTTTCTGGGACGCACAACACCGGAGCGAGAAAACCCCAAATTACGCATCATATTAGACTAATTGAATTCGGGACAGAAGCGCGTCGAGGAGAGAAGGAGATTTCAGGTAATGTGCTTAATTTTTTATTTATTTATTTATTTATTTATTTTGGCAATTTATGGAAGCCTTTGTAGCTGTCATCTAATTAACCGTTTTAAATATGAGTGAACAAAGACATCACGTCATGTTTGAGTATAATCCCTTTTCTCTATTGGTGAACTAAACCTTTCTCCCTAAGAACACAAAACACAGAAGTTGCTCCCCAAGCAGGTCACTCTCTGTGGTCCTCCAAAGTTATTTCTGGGTTCAAAACTTTTCACCTACTTTACGTCAGTGCAGGTTTGTGCTTCTTTTTGTCAGATGGCACAGAGATGACATCCTCTGGTAATTCACCGCTAAAGTCTAAGTGTGGCTCAATTTTCGCATGTGCTCGAACGAACCTTTTCTTTCCTTCTCCAGCGGTGTTGAGTTGAGTGAGGGGGCACAATGCAACAGGCCTGTGAAGTGAAGATAACGACTGGCTCACGGCTACACACGGTAAGACCTCCCTGTTTTCTCCTCACAGTAATGCGGTTTTGTGTATGCCTTTGTGAACTAAGCCAGAAGCTGTCAGCTGAACACCCTGCATTTACTACATAATCTCACAATTCTTCAGGACTGATGTCTGGCTTTCCCCAGGACTCAGTGTAGAAGTGAGGCTATGGCCATGGTTGGAGGCTCCGGGTTGTGGATTTGGATTATCTCAGCGGATGGAACAGTCAGGCAGACAGAAAATAATAAGAAAAACAGCATATAATAGAAAGTTGTTTTGGTTATGCAAATAAGGTTTGCATAAACCAAAGAAATACTACACTATTTTCTTCAGCCCTGTAGAAATGCCAATTCTTGCAAAAGAGTTGTTCAGCTTAAGAAGTAATCTCCCAGGGGAAAAAATAGTTAAGCTATCAATGCATAATATTCACAAAAGCTGGTTATTGGGAAGGTTGGAACGTGCTGAATATTCCGATATTTTTACCTTGTAAGTAAATGAGTATCTTTTTTTGGTTAGCCTTTTAACTTTAACTGGAGTACTCCTACTGTGATTCCAGTAACACTTTACAAAACTGTCCTGTCAGGATTAAAATATACACTTGTTTACCTCTGCTGATCAGATGGAGATTGTGAACAGGGCTTTTTATCGCTCGCCATCACTATGAGACTTTTATTGTCTGCAAGCTTATTAAGAATATAGAAAGACCTTTACAGTTTACTCTTTACAGCTGTAATGCAGCAGATGGAGATGTATAATTATAAGAAGTGTGGCTCTGCAGTCACGGTGTGCACTGTGTAATGGATTCACGATTACAATGACAACAAACGTGTATCCTCAAACTTCCCCCTTCTTGAGACTTAATAATGCAAATGCAAAATTACATAATGCAAAATTGAATGAATTTCCTTTTTTTTTCCAGTGTTGAGTGAAATGTGTAACTGTTTTGGAAGCGGGACTTTTGTTTGACCCGCTTTTTGTAGAATTCACTCGCCTGCTCTGCCATGAAGCCGATTTTCTTGTCTTGGCTCTAAGCCCTTGTGGACACCCATTTGAAGAATGAAGCTGTGGCAGACTTTGAATTATCTGCTGTTTGGGCTGCAGTTATTCACCTGAAGACTTGTCTGTACAGATTTTCTGTCAACAAAGAAGTACTCAGTGAGCCATCTATCTGTACCTGTAATCTGCGTCAGTGTCAGGGACAGTTCCTATCAAAACACTAACATGCATGACATTGTTGCATCGACCAGACTGTCTAAATACATGTTTGTTGACAAAGGCTGTGCTGTGCACCAAACTAAATTAGGATGCATCACAACAGGATAATCTGTAGAACTGGGTGGGAAAGTTTCTTAAAGCACAGCTGTGGAGCTCAGAAGTCAGCAGCAGCAGCTCATTTGATTTATTCTTTTAAGTTTTACTTTTCTGTTATTGAGGAGACATCTACAAAGCAGGGATGGGTTTCTGGAGTAGTCATTTGACTGTTGCCTAATAATTTTATGAGATTCTTTCTTAATTAAGTATTGGGTGTGTGACGGGTCACCTTGCCTGGAATGAAATATTCGTCTGTTGTTTACAGTTGTAAAAGTTGTAAACAGCTGTTACAACTTGGGTCCACTTATTTGTGCAACTCCTTTTCTGCAGTGACCCAGATTAAAACAAAGCAAAGAGCTGAAAAGGCCTGATTGCTGTGATTGCCTCTCTGCAACGCACACTCAAAAAAAACTCTGTGTGAAACACAAACTAACCCCCCACCCTCAAAACTATAAACACTTTCACCACCTTTTGCAATACCAATGCAATGCACACTATATAATTTGAAAAATATGCAATTCATGATTACATTACACTTCATTACACCTCCATATTGTGTGGAAAGCCCTGGTTGAGTCTTTCTGTCTCTATAGCGCAGAACATGTTCATGTGACTTCTGTAATTACATGGTAGATACCCGGCTTTTTATTGCCTTTCTATCATTATCAGGAACCTTTCAGTAATTAAATCTGCTTGTCACTGTTTCTCAGTGTACATGCAAACACAGAGAAGGAGGAAGCAGAGTGCAACACCCTTCACAGTGCTGCACATCTGTTGAATCCGACTGCTGACTGAAGCACTAATGTTGTATCCCAGCGCAGGGGCTGGATTCTCTCTGACGCCTGCACTTGCTGAGCAAATATGTTAACAGCTCATTTCATCAGTCACTTGTAAAAATCTCACATAGTAAAAAAGCTATGGGAAGTCACACATAAACTTTGAAAAAAAAAAAAGAAAAAGAAACAGCGATAGCGAGTCAGATATTTCCCTCAGGAGTTGGCAGTGAAGAAAAACAGAGCCAAAAGAGAGTAAATATTGGACTCAGATTCATCAGGTGCCCAGGAACATGTCATCATTAATGATGTTGCTCTTTAACTGCTGGAATGTATAAATAAACAACTCTTTGCTAAAACTTCACCATATCAACATAAAAGGTGATGATAGGTCAGTAATAAGTAACAACTTATTTCCACTGCCCCCCACATGGCAGTTATGTTGTATGTTTTTGCTATTGCTACATTGCCAGCATCAGCAGTAACAGCAGTTTATATACTAGTACAGCAGAAACGTTGCAAGTTACATGTCAAACTTCATTCCTTTATTTGCCAGGAGCTGTCTCCAGTGGTGGAAAGCAACATCACTGTTAACTCTTGCTTTGCCTCTGTTTCTATCGCTTACATTAGCATTCAGTCTGTAGCACAACTCTTGATTAATTTGCAAGTTGAACAGGACCAACCTGACTGTACTATTTGTTAAGTTCCCATTTGTGGAAGAGATCCACGCTCAGTCTAGCCTTCAGGTCCTCTGCAGGTCGTCTGCATCTTTCAGAGGATCCAGCCTCTGAAGTGATATGCAGTGTTTCAGTGTTTCTAGTATAGAAGCAAAAGCTGGAAGTGCAGCTCACGTGACAGCATCAGGCCAAGAAACAATAATTTACAGTGTTCTTAATACAGAATATTTCCTGTCCATTTTCCACATTGTTGTATGAAGAGTGCTGCTTAGGTCTCTGCGTTCAGGTTTTAGACATGTGAGCGTTCGCCTGCATCAGTTTATTAACATTTTTCTTCAATCATTTGTTACCTCAGTTATCATTGCCCTCTTCTTCTTGCAGGTGTAAAGCTAATCTTGATGCAGCCATAGTTCCAAGTGCCCTTCAACCAACCTGAGGATGACACTCAGAGAATAGGGCTTCTGACTTTGTTCTTCACCTCCAGAGCCTTCAGGCATACTGCCGAAACAGCATAACAGGTAACCCAGCAAGTCAGTTTAGGCAGAGGATCTGTCTGCTTTGGTTTGAACACTTACTCTTACTCTTCTTTCCACCTCGCATACAGTAGTTTTGAGAGCAACTTTGATGCAATCCTGTCCACAATTCTGCATCTCCATCATCTCAGTCCTGGCCTAAATCTGCCTGTGCAGGTGTCTGTGCTTGCCAAAGCCTTTTTTTTGTATTAACCTAAAAGGTACAGTTTTTGTAATATAACTGAAAGCATGGTTTCATCACTGAAATTCAAAAGAAAGATTAGAAACTACTGTCACTCTCAGACTGATTAACAGGTTGAGAGTGTGAACCTCTGAATCACTTACATCACCTCAGTACAGGTCAGTGATGGCAGGTTAAAGGAAGACTGGGACAGTATCCCCAATTGCTCATTAAATTCTCCCTCAATAATGTTCTGTATTGAGAGCAGTAAATTGAGATTTCAGATGCTTATATCATCATTTTGCATCGTCTCTGACATCTGTCGTGTCACTACAGTGAAACTTTTGCATCTATAACTTAGTCCCCATGCATTATAGGATTAGAAAGTTGTATACATTCCAAGGATGCTTTTTTTTTGTTAACGTTCCACTGTTTTATGCTCAGATTCCAAACATTCAGTAAATGTAGTCTGTCAGCTAAGCTTCCTTTCACTTCCCTCCTTCTAAAATGTAACTGAACCTGAAAATCCACCTTATACTCACTTTTAACTACTGTGCTAGATACTTTATCATGATGATACTGCAGCAAATGAGACTGTGGTGTTATTGCACTGTTTCTTTGTTTTACTGTAATCAGTTTAGCTCTCAGGAATTGTATGTGTGCACAAAAGAGGGTGACTTTTAAGTTAATTCTAAAACTTTTGGCTTTCGGCTACAGTCTCACCAAAAAAAGTGGAGCTGGGGCCAAATCTTCTGGCCCTGCTGATACTATTGTTGCTACAAGCACCAATAGCAGTGACAACACTTTAGAAGCATGGCTGCTCTTAAAGGAACAGTTTGGGAAACATGCATATTCATTTTCTGGCCAAAGGATTCAATTCAGTTCAGTTCAATTCAATTTTATTTATATAGCGTCTTCCACAATCAAAATTGTCTCAAAGCGTTTCACAGAGACCCAGAGCCTGAACCCAGAGCAAGCACTTAAGGCGACAGTGGCAAGAAAAAACTCCCTTTTAACAGGAAGAAACCTTGAGCAGAACCTG
>JBBMJY010000012.1:11639187-11671092 GCA_037833715.1 Toxotes lorentzi | reverse complement strand
TTGGTCCAAGCACAGAACCCTGTGGAACTCCATGACTCACTCTGGTAGAAATGGAGGAATCGTCATTAACATGAACACACTGGAATCTATCTGATAGATATGATTTAAACCAACCTAGTGCTGTTCCTTTAATCGCAATGACACAGGACCCTTTGAGGAACAGGTTGAAGACCTCTGCTCTACAGAATAAAGGGAACTGTAGGAATGGTAGAAATCATGGGAGGGTGACAGCTCTAGAGAAGAGAAGTGTGTAGGACTGCAACTCTGCCTCCTGGTCTCAACTCTGGGTTGTCAAAACTTTGGTTGTCTAATAAATTCTGCCATATTTCTAGATATGAGAGCTGCACCATCCAAAGTGGGATGGATGCCGTCTCACCTATTCAGACCAGGTTTTCCCAAAAAAGTTTTCCAGTTGTCTCTGAAGGCCACGTCGTTTGCTGGACACCACCTAGACAGCCAGCGACGGAATGAGGACATGCGGCTAAACATGTCATCACTGGTCAAATCGGGCAGGGGTCCAGAGAAAACTACGGAGTCCGACATTGTTTTGGCAAAGTTACACACCGATTCCACATTAATTTTAGTGACCTCCGATTGGCGTAACCGGGTGTCATTACCGCCGATGTGAATACCGATCTTACCAAATTTACGTTTAGCCAACAGTTTTAAATATGATTCAACGTCGCCGGAGTTTTTTCTTCAGCGGGTGTGTCGCTGATTGGGGGGAAATCTGTTTGAAATGTGAAGCGGTTGGTGATGAACCAAGGGCCGTTGTTTCAGGCTATGTTTCCTTCGGACTGACACCCAGCCTCCCTGGCTTCGTAACGGCTAACAGGAGCTAAAGTAGGACGGCTAGCTGACGCTACTCTAAGCCGGTCCGCACGAACTACAGGGGACTGACTAGCTAGCGTAGCTACGGGGTGGTTTTCTATGGTGCGGAGCCGAGCCTCTGCTTCCTTCAGCCTCGCCTCCAATGCTATACAAATTCAACATTTATTACACATACCATTATCGCTAAAGGAGGCAGAGGAGTAATTAAACATCTCACATACCGAGCAGGAAAGAGGAGAGACAGCGGGAGAGAGAGACGCTATTGTTAACAGCTAAGCTAGCGGACCAGAGAATACTGAAATGTTGATTGATAAGCTAGGATAAGTCGAAGCACTCCTAACACCGCAGTGTAGAAGCAGGAAGTGACACAATACGTTACCAGCACGTCTACCTGGAGACTGTTCTCAGTTACCAGAGCCCGCTCCGCTCTGGTATCTGAGAAACAGGATGGAGGAGAAGGTAACGCTCTACTAGACTAACTAAACTAACCCAACCCTCCCTTCTTTTTTCTTAATTTCTTCTTCTTTTTTTTTTTCTTTTTTTGGTATTATCACCTTTATTGGAATGGACGGTTTAAAGGCACACAGGGTACTCTTAAGACTTCTGTTTTCGGTTTTCTCAGTTCAGACTTGGCTTTCAGAAGGTGGAGGTTAAAAGATATGTGAGTTGTTTCTTATTGGTTGTTGTGATTTTCTTTTCCTGCAGAAAATAACTTTTTAAAATTTATATCTGCATAAAAGGTATGTAGGTCAAAGTGAGACAGATTTTTAGAAAACATCATTCACCAACTAACATTACTAAAATCTAATATAGAGACTAGACGCACAACGTAAAAGTTGGAGAGAGAATGTCGTGCTGGAAGTGTGCAGTAACATGGTGTTAATACCTGACTGCAAAGTGCTGATCTCCAAGCTGCCATCGCTGCAACCCTCAGACCCCCAGCACATTTTCAAACATGCACTCAAGCACACTCTGAGGACAACTTGTGAACGGCACATGGGGGAAATACTTTTCTTGCAGTACACTGGCCCAATTCATTCCCCTTTTAATCCGCTCTCTGCTCTCTGCCTGATTTGGTCTTGGCTTCTTATACGTTTCTAAATCTGAGTTAGTGATGTAGGCTACAAAAGAGTGGTGATAAACATAGGTTTACTACACCTTCTCCTCCTGCATTGTTCAAGGTCACTTTTCCGCATCCTAGGCAAGGTTACATTTCATTTTCTCCGTGTGTTGACAATGAGGCTAAGAATGACAGCTTTTAGCTGATATTCAGCCAACATTTAATTGTGTTTTCCATTGTTGGAATGTGGTGACACACCTAGACCTGGGAACTGCTGCTACAGACATATCACATAATGGGTATAGGTATTTATTTATAATATTTACCCTTACCCTCTTGAAGTGATCCCACACTTTGGATTTCCTCCCCAACATATGTAATTACTGTCTAATAACCCCTGGGGACCAGGGAGGGAGTGACTGAGTTTGTGTGGAATAGGCTCTAGTATGCCGAAGGTGTAGGTAAGAGATTATTTAAGATAAGAAATTATTTAAGATAAATGATGTGCATAACATTTATTGCTGAGTCAGCAATCAGGTCTGGTCATGCTTGGACTGTAACACTGGCTGATTTCAGAGCTCAGATCCAAAAAGGGCAGGAGATCTCTGAGAAAAATAGGACAGATGAGATGAGAGCAAAGTATCAGGAAATGCAAACAAACTATAGCAATGTCACAGATTGTTGCAGAGGTAGCAGTTACCTGATATTAAAACCAACTGAATTCAGGGCAGACCAGCAATAATCTGCTCAGTGCACTACATGCAGGTATTGTATATATATACCAATTTATTTATGTAAGAGAGGTTTAGAAGAATTTAAACTGTCAAATGAAGAAGCTCTTCCAAATCCATTGATTAATAGTATGTTTTTCAAGCTTGGCAAGATATTTATGCAATAATTGTACAGGCAGCTTTGATATTGTGCTTAAATCATATGTAAACTGTATATGTGAGATAAACTATCAAGTGAAAACAAAAGTATCTATATGTCTAGATACCATTTAATACAAGTGAGAAAAGTGTACAATATATACTTTTGTGGTTTGGATGAATTGACCCTTTAAAGGCAAACGCTAGTTCCAACAACCAAACCCTGTAAATAAACAAAATGTTTGATTATGAACGGATGTTATATCTTGTGACGCTGGATCAACAGTGGGCAAGCAGATGATGGAGCTTTTTTTTTTTTTTTAGTGGTAATGTGTCAGGCCACAGAAATTTGGTGACAGCAGATAGTCTGTGACAGTGGACTGATGTTCCGATTAAGCCGGTTAATAATTAATGATTAAGACACTACATACGTATGTACAGTAAAGAGCTGACTTTGCTAATTGCCACTGGTATTGCCGCTAAAGGCATTTATCTCTCTTGCTCAATCGTTGCCTTTGTTTGCCCTTCTGGTTCATCTCTGACCCCAGCACCGCCCCTGCATCCAGCTCTGTTTCTCAGTGGGAGAGCTGCAAACTTTTTATTCACTTTAATTTTGACTTAACTTTTAGTAAAATATTATTATTGAGTAGTTTTTTGTCTGGAAGTCGTGTTTCATCACAAATGATTTTCAAGTCTTTGTTCTGTCTATGTTTGACCCTGTCAGAACTCACGCATGAATACACAAAGTTTTGCATGTATGTCTTTCAGCAAGACTCTTTAAAAGTCTCCCGATACAAGGCAAATACTTGGGAAGAGGATCCTTTGAAAACATGTTCCAAGAAGGGCTCTAAGTTACTCAAGGTCACACGTTTCCTGCTGGAGATACCAAGTCAAACTGCAGTACAGTTGGCTCATGGCACAGGCATAAACAGGGAGCTCCTGAATCATCTCTCAACAGGAGCACAGGGTCATGTAACAAAGCTTGCAGGCTTAAGGCTTGAGTCTTAACTTCAGAAGTTACACATGTAATCCATGTACACACACGTGTGAACATACATGCGTACCAAAACATAATGTGCACCAAACATGAAATTAAGTTAAAACAAAAAAACAAAATAAAACAGAAACATGTAATTATCAGTAATCTATTATCATCCCCTTTGACCCCCCTCTTCCCTTTGCCAAGACAAACATCAAACTTCATTATCTTATAGCTCATCAGTGCGTGCCCTTAAATAACCTGGTTATTCTGACTTCTACAGTAAGTTCACTTTGTAACTTGACATAAACCTTGTTTACTGAAAGATACCCTATGGAGGTTTTTTTTATTCAGTCTTTCCCACCAAAACTAAATGTGTGTATCTTTGAGGCCTTGTGAATGTGTAGGATGCATTTTCTTCCATATAGTAGCCTATTTTAGGAAGAATTTGAAATCTGCCGCATTTACATCCACGTCTACCACCTAACACAGAGGTGTAAGTCAGTTTGAGCAAATCAGCTATGTTTTTAGACTGTGTGGCTTCAAATTGTTCAAAAGTTGCTTTCTAGAAGCTGGTTCTCTGAGTCTGGATAACTTGTATGAGGGTTTCTAGGTTTCTTGGCTTCCTGAAAAGTTATCCAGGTAAACTCAGTATAACCACTTCCTGGAATAGCCCCAGGGTTTCTTGGTTCACAAATGAAATTATCCCCAAGTTAAAACATCATCATTTAAGCAGACTTTAGCCCATCATGCACGGGATGGCCATGCCCTTCCAGGCTGACAGAGAACTTAAATAAATACACAAAATTAAATATTTGCACTGCTGCTATGACATAGATACTCTTAATGTAAACACTGTTGAGACATTTGGTCCAGTGCAGTAGCTATAATAAGAGCAAAAGAGGTGGAAAAGTAACCAGGTGTAGCTGTACTGTAACTGACCTGTTTCACAGCTCACTGACTTAAGTTAATACAGTACAGTAATACAGTCTACAGTCAGTTACCCTTAAAGGATCATTCTGTACTGTGACATGATAGATATCAGTCACCACCTTGAACTGTTCAAAATGGTTTGATTGAGTTTTTGGTCTACAGTTTTCTTCTTGGTTGTTTTAAGCAAAAGCATTGTAAGGAAGAAGGAATTCACATCACAGTGTTGAGTTTTATTTTGAAAATAATCACACTTTTCTTTTTGGAGAAAGAACCTGCTTGTCTTTCTTCTTCAAAAACTCTAATGCTGTTTTGTTGTTGTTACATGGAAAGTTAGAGACCGACATTCATTCCCAGAAAACAAATTCATAGGATGTATTTTCCTTAAAAATGCAGCAGAGAAATGTTATTACATACGGAATCAGCACTTAAACCCACTGTGTGAAAGATCTTGTAGCAGATAGTGTGGTTTATTTTTTTAATGAATCCTTGAATGTCCTTAAAATGAATGTTGCCAGTGAATACTTCTAATTACTCAGATTGTTATTCATATTTTTCCCTTTCTTCTGCTAGTGAAAACAAGGCAGCCATGAATCTGTTCAGGAAGGATGCCATGAGCACAAAGAAGGAGAAGGAGAAAGAGATCCAGTATGAGGACCCTCCAGATGGAGGCTGGGGCTGGATGGTGGTGCTGCATTGTTTCCTGGTATGTCCATCTTAGTTGTTTGTTTGTATTTTATTAATATGATGGTTTATTTATAAAATGGTTTATACAGTATAGTAACATAAACTTAAAAAATAAGTGATTATTAAACTTTTGCACAAATTTCAGTCAGTATTGCTACATGCAAATATTTAGCCCAATAATGTCGGACAGCACGTTGCTTGTACTACTTGTGCCTCTACACTTCTACGCTGCTAATTTGACAACACTGGATATAATATTCCTGTATTACCTTTTTCTGGGTGTCCATCGTCTTGTTTGAACTGTGTGTTCAGGTAAATGTCCTAGTGATGGGAACACTGAAGAGCTTTGGGATTTTCTTCGTGGCCTTCCAAGATGAGTTTGGAGGCTCGGCAGAGAGCATCAGCTGGATCGGTTCCATCATGTCCAGTTTGCGCCTGTCTGGAGGTTTGAACTGAACAAAGGCAACTCTGCCTGCATCATCTGTTTGGCTCTGAGTCCATACACCGGACATTTGAACCCTATTTTCCTCTGGATGATGAACATTTTTGGATCTTATGTCTAGGTACTTCCTCTTCTTTATCTTCTGTAGCACCCATTGCCTCTGTGGCCTGTGCCAAGCTAGGAACCAGGGTGACCTCCATTGCTGGGGCAGTGCTGGTTAGCGGAGGCTTCCTTATGAGTATTTTTGCCAACAGTGTGGTGTTCCTCTACATCAGCATGGGAGTGATAGTTGGTGAGTAGAAATGTGTGGTAGCTCAATGGGATTTAAACTTTCTGTTTCCCTGACGACTCTGAAAACACAAAGCAAAACCAAGGTATTTCTAAGGTATGTTTGAGGTCACTGGTTGTGAATGACTTTCTCTTGTCTGTCCACATTCCTGTGACTGACACAGTGTTTGATAACGAATAGCCTCTTTTTTAAAAAAATCCTCTTAGGAATGGGTTTCGCACTACTATACCAATCCTTCTCAGTGGTCACAGCCCTGTACTTTCGAAAGAGGTTAGCAACAGCGTATGCAATCGGGCGTTCCGGGATGGGTTTGACCTTTGCCCTTGCCCCGTTCACTCAGCTGCTCCTGGATCAGTATGCTTGGCAAGGTAGGCAAGACAAATCTGGTGTATTTCTTTTTTTTTTTTGCGTGTAAGCAGAAATACCTTGCATATAAGGTCCATATTTTGGGTCCTGAGCTCTCCTTGTCTCCCACAGGGGCAATGCTGATTCTTGGCGGTCTCATGCTGAATCTGGTGGCCTCTGGGATGCTTCTGCGACCCATCAACGTGAAGCCTCCCGTGTCAAACGCTACCTCTTCTCCCATCCAAAAGAGCCCTGCTGTTTCCCTTAAGAGCTCCTCAGAGAAGGAATACACTAAGAGCTGTTTGAATGGCTCCTCTCACTTATCCAATGGCATCTCCAAATCAGACTCATTCCCATCCCCTCCCCCCCCTCACAGGGACACTGAGAACCTGGGGGGCCAATGTACTCAGGAACCCCACGACCAGTCAGTGAACCCTGAACTGACCAGACTGGTCCTCAGTGGTGTGAATGGCCATGAGCCTCACCATGACTCGGGTCAGTGTAAACCCACAGCTTCAGACAGCTCAGCGGAGTTCAATGGCAGCATGAATGGGTCCACCATTGCTGGATTTCCCTCACATGCCAGCACACCCAGTGAGGTGACCGTCAGAAAAGCCAAAGTACTGGATTTCTCCCTGCTAAAGGACCCATTCTTTTGCATCTACACTTGGTCCTTGGTCTTCAGCCAGCTGGCCTACTTCATCCCCTATTTCCACCTGTCTGCCCGAGCCAGAACCCTGGGCATCGACGCCATGGATGCTTCGTTTATCATCTCTGTGGCAGGTGAGGCACACATTGCTCAAAAGTTACTTACTTACTTTGTTGTTATGATCCACCTTAAAGGAATAGTTTGGTGTTTTGGAAATAGAGCTTATTTGCTCTCTTAGCAAGGGCTATATGAGAAGATTGACACCACTCTCATGACTGTTCGTACATCTGGTTCTCGTTGCTTAGCATAGACTGGAAAAGCAGAAGCAGTTCAACTGGTTAAGTCACTAATTAATATGTTATATCTCATTGATTGTTTATGAAAAAGACAGTCAATCATATACATGCACAGGCATGAAAATTGGGTATTTACATTGGGCGGTTATGTTATATGGACATGTAGTGTCAGACCAATTGACACATGTATATTAGTTTAGTCCCTAAACTAATAGACATGTAAGGGGTGTGTCTAATGATAGGAGTCAACATGTTTGCTCCATAAACAGTTGTATCAGAAATCCCTACCTTAACTTCACTGTGACAACAAAAGAAAAAAAGTGTAAAACTTAGAGCAATCCAAAAAAAAGTCAATTACATATAAAGTAAGAGATGGGTTATGCTCAACCGGAACTAGTTTGTTCGGTTTTTGTCTGATCACGTCGGAAATCAAATCAAGGGTATACACAAACGACCACACTCTAAGGTGGAGGGAAAAACCAGCTGTCCTATCCTTTAAATATGGGAATAATGGCACACATCTGTGTTGCACTCTGTTGTTCACAAGAAAAGTAAAAGAAATTGTTGTATCAACAATGAAAAATAAGAGCTACAGAGGAAAGTTCATTCCTTGGCTTCTTTCTTGCGTCTGCACAGCTAATTGAACCATCACTTTTGGGGTGAATCACAGAACATGGTAATGGAAACTTTTTCAAGGTATTTTAATGAATAGAGGAACTCATTTGAATTATTTGTATTACATTTAACAGAACTGCTTTTATAATGATTATTGAAATACTACACAGTACTTTGCAATATCCCACATCTAATGGAGGCAAAAATACCTCCCCCTCTGGGGAAATTATTTAAAGGCACTGTGCCCCCTCTGACTGTGGACCAAATATAGTGATACCTACATCCAACACCAGTGCCACCCCTTGGCTGACCAGTTTGATTGGTGTAAAACCACATGATCATAAACCAAACTCAGTCTTGGCCACATGATTTACAGTGTGCCCTGATGGCTGCTGTTTTAACTGTACCTGTTCATTTTTGTCATACTTCCCATAATGAAAGTCAAAAAAGAAACAGTTCTCTTCTCAAAAGCAGCTGAACAGATTTCAGTCTGTTAGACAACAGTCGTGCAAGTGCTATTGTTTGAAATTTGAATAAAGCATAGAGTCAAAGAAAAACAATCACACTCTTTATAAATCTCACAGACTCCAGACTGAATGAACAGTGGTCTGCTGCCGTTTGTCTTTGAATGTGGCTTCCAGCAGGGATTTCACAGTGACTGTGAAGAGGGAGGTCCTGGTTTCCTTAAGACTGGGTTTAAGAGGCGATGTAAAAAAAAAAAGTCCTCAGTCAACTTCTAGGCATTAATTATTTGTGAGCTGCTCAGACTCTGCAGTCTTATGTAATGAATGTGCTTACATAAAAGCTGAACTTTGATCCACTGGCCAGGGTGGGTGGGTTCAGCAGTATGCCACTGATGAGGCCACTCCATACGAACAGAAAACAGCATTCACATTTTGACCACAGACCACGTGTCTCTTCTTTAAGAGAGCTTGGTCAGGCTTTGTGAATAATTGAAATGCTCCAGATGGGGTTGTGCGTTTATGAGTTACATGCTTCTGTTTTGTAATCTCTCCCTTAGTAATCAGTACTCAGCAGACAAAGATAGTATTACCTTTGATGAAAGGTGTCTGTTAGATAATGACTGTTAAGTGATCTAAAACACTTTTGTTATCACAGACGTGAGGATCCCATGAAGGTAGACAGTGTGAGAGATGCTATTGTGATAGTATCACAAGAGGTGTTGACATTTCATACATTTGTTGAATTATTTTACATGTCTTATTTCTTCAGTAGGAAATTAAATCTTAATGTTTGTGTCATACATCTGTTTACCTGATGCATTTTTTAGTGATCGCAAAAAAAAAAAACATCTGTCACTGTGAAATATGGTATGTAGACTGCTTTGAAAAATTCCTTCTGTCAGCATTGATGCACCAGCAGTCGGACAGCACTGCTAGAGAAAATGGGATACATGAAAGAAAAAGGTCTCAAGAAAACGCCATTTTGTGCGCAAGGCACACAGCTGGGATGAAAACATTTATGGATTGAGCCAAAACTATGATTGGGTTCAAGTAACATAGATGTATAAAATTACACAAGATACACTAAAATTAACTGAGAAATATGCTCTTTGGGTTCTTAAATAAATCTTTATGGAATCACGTCCATGGAGCTGTAATAAAAACCAGAGGATATAGATGTCTGATGGACTGTTGGTTTACTAAGATGAGCTTTGTGCCAGGGATCAGTGCCAGTGAGCAGCAAGGAACACGTTTGTTCTGTCACATTCCCTGGTCATGTGCACTGCAACGAGAGAGAAAGAGAGACAGAGCTAGGGAGACGGGTTGCCACCCAGACCACAAAGCCACCATCCTAGTGTCCCGCTGTCCCTCTTTCCCCCGACCCAGCACTTGTCATAGAGGCCCATTGACTGGTCTGAGCGAGGGAGGCCACTATCATCCGGGTCAGTCTGTTCGTCAACTCTCAGCCACCAACACTGGGACTAACTGGAGTCGCTAAGCAACAGCTAACTGAGTAAAGTTGCTGGCTGGGTGACAAGAGGGGCTCCCAGTTTTGTTCAAGTCCTGTTCTAAAGTGGCTGATACTTTGCGGAGGAGCACTGAGGCGACAATACGCACAAAAGAGGAGGCAAGACAAGCCAGCAACAACCTCAGAGAAGCTGGGAAAACCAACATGCCTTTTATAACCCAGTGCTTTAATCTAATGACAAAATGTCCTTCTTTGAAGCAAAGGGACTGGAATCTCTTCATGCCTTGCAAGCCTCCTGTGGTCTGTTAATTTCCAGAGGTATTCACATACACTTTCTATACCTGTTCGTACTACAGAGAGAAATGGACAGAACTAATAATGTCCTTAGTGCACTTGGCTTAAGGTGCTACTTGGAGAGGCCAAATTTAAACTGCATTGTGCTGCGTTTGAACAGGGACAGCTGCAGGCCTGGACCAACCTGCTGGGGCTAAAACACACAAACAAACTCACAACTTGTCTGCATGCAAGCAGGGGACACCCCAGGACATGGTCTTGGGTCGCTAGAGGAGGACACATAAACATGGCACAGCTGCCTCATGTCATCTTTTTAACCTCGAAGGAGAGAGAGACGCTGTAGCGTCTGTTATGTAAGGAGAGCAGAGGTGTTCACTGACGAGGCATTTCATTGTTTATTCATTTAGATTTCATTCAAAGCCCCAAAGAATGTAGCAGCTCATCATTTTCTACTATCCATACGTTGATTTATGTAGATGAATGTAACCTTTATCAACATATACTGTAAACATGCATACTGTGTTAAAAGTACTGCATGCATATTCAGCAGAATTTCCATCAGTTTGGATTCAAGCTGAGTGTCAGTGGCTGCAGCCCTTGCAGTTGTGGTGCAGAGGCTGAGTGAAGGATGGATAACTCTGATCTGCACAGAACCAGTTTGTTTCATTGATCAGTGGCTAAGCGCAGCCTGCTTGTAGCTATTCCTGTGATAGTCAATACACCACTGCAGTTTCCGTACCGCCTATCGCTTTCCAGTTGACCTCAGCAGAGAGCCGCACATATCTGCCCAGTCATCATACCTTAGTGGAGCAAACAATCAATCAGACAGGATGAAGTGCATAATGAGTAGTCTGGCTGGGTGTTGCCAGTGTTCTACAGATGTTAACCAAATATGTTGCCACCGACTGTTCCTGGCACGACAGAAACAACAGGGACATGTCTAGACATCGTGTTTGACGCTAATGCGGACCTGTGTTGCTTTGCTGCAGAGCGTCATTCTGCCCTCACATTCTGTCTTTGCTGCACCGTCACACACACACTCACACCCATACCCAGGCATAGCGAAGCGTTTGTCCCACCAGTCCCATCAGGATTTACCTCAACTGCAAAAAACCTTTTTTTTTTCCCCCCACTGTTTTATGACAGTTCAGGAAATATGTCTTCACACAATTATCTTGGTGCCTGGAGGGGAACAGGTGGCATGGCAGGTAAATGGAGAAGAAGTCAAATCAACATGATGACTGAAAGTTTAACTGAAACATCAAGGACTGGTTTAGCCATACTACAAAAAAAACATGTTTTTGTCTTACCTCTAGTGGTATCTACCCAAGTTCTGAGGTTTGAGAGATTTCTGCTATAAGCCCAATACAATGGAGATGCCTGTAATTTGTTCATGCTGCTCACAGCATTGAAAAATTACCCTTAAAAAATCAACAGAAGCTTGTCTATCCAGACTTTTAACAGGACTAAAACTACCAGCATGGATGGGTACCATGCTGGGTTGTGTTTCTTACTTTTTACTTTTTTTTTTTTACTTTGATGAACTGACTCTTTAATGTATCTTCACTATTAAGGCATTTTTTAAAACATCTTGCTCTTTCCAAAGAGCAGCTTTCTGTTACTACTTGAATATTTTATTGTGCTGTATGTGTTCCCCAGTCTGCCTCTCTTCTCTTATTCCTTCCCTGCTTTTCCAGGGAGTATGTGTAGGATTTGTGTAGCCATGTCAAATCTTCGTACTCAACCTTTTCTTATTTTCACTCTCACCTTTCATCTTACTGTTTCCTTCACATTTGACTTTGGATAAAATTATTTATAGTGTCACTTTTTCTTTCATTGTTTCAACATGTTTTCCATATTTTTTTTTACAAATTTAACTTCAGTCTCACACTTCCCTCTGTCCCAGTTGTTCATCCACCTCACCTGTTTTCCTCTGTTGCAGGTATCACAGAGACCATCGCCCAGCTGGCCTCGGGCTGGGTGACAGACAGGAACCTGTTTCATAAATACCACTACCACAAAGCCTACCTGATCCTCTGTGGCCTGGTCAACCTGCTCTCCCCACTGGCAACCTCCTACATCCTGCTGATGGTTTACGCCATCTTCTTTGCCATCTTCTGTGGTGGCTACATGGCTCTGCTGCTGCCTGTTTTAGTAAGGAGAACTTCTTATCTGAACAGTGCTATGCATTTGTTCTCTCTTTAATCTATGGGGTGCTGATTGCAGAGTGGCACATGCGGAACTTCAATATTTTGCGACATTTAGCTCCAAACTATGATGGCGTATATATGCTATAAGGCCACTGTAGGTAAAAAAAAACAAAACACAGGGGGGAGGGTCATAAATTACTAACTAACCTAATCTGTAGAAGTATTGCCTAATACTAGCGCCTCTGTGAGGCTGTACAGGTACAGCACCAAACACATGTACAGCTAAAGCACATGGGAATGTCAGTAGTTTTACACGTGTTTGGTCATAAACCAGAGTGTTAGACGAAGAATTTTTGCACCACGTTTCATGGGGATTCCTCCAAGAGACATTTTATCCAAAGCCAAGTAAAGGGATTGTCACAGTCATTAGGAAATGTTGTTTGGGAAGCATACATGTCTGTAAAAACCCCATAACCCCCATAACCCCCTAATATATACCTGAGTATAAATAGAGCAGTTCATTCAAAGAAATTTCACTAGAAATCAACAACTGCTTATAAACTCAACAAACTGAAGTCAAAAAGCTTCTGAATAATTCTGTTCAGAACATCATTCTGTTCAGGGAACTTGCAGATAAATTATTACGAAATGACATACCCATAAAATAAACTACCTAACCTAACTTTCACTGATAAATTCAAAGGTTTCAACTAGACACTATCAGTAAAATTGTTGTTCAGAAAGAAATACAGTTATAGTTTCTTCATCACATTACATTACGAGGCAGGGCAGAGAGTAAAAGTAATTGTGAACACATTTAAAGTGAAAACTGGGTTTTAGAAAGTCAATAAAGATTCGTGAGGGCAGTTGCAGAATCTGTGGTACCCTTAGATAGTCCCACAGTGTGTCCTCTCAAATACCATTTGACTTTGCACACAATCCCACCAGCGTCACTCTCACTATATTATCAGTCTGTAGTTCATTTACCACGCAAGACCCTACAGTATCAGACTCGATAATCAGGTGAATTCACTATAAGTGTATTTGTATGGAGGGACTTTTGTACTGTGTAAAGGTGAAATGGCTTCATTACGTTATTGTGTCACATACTGAAAGGGAAAAGTATCCTTGAAGCAGATCATTGGAGATATTCCTTAACTACCGTTATGGGTGGAACAACATATTAAGTCAGCGTGTATCCAGTATCTGGAGCTCATATCACACCTGAAAACAAAAACATGAGGACAAATGTGGTGTGATTTCACTTGGTGATGGTGCAGTCTCAAAGGCCAAGACATGCCCCTGGGTGTAGATGATGACAAGTGTGATTGTGAATGTTCAGTCAGTTAATTGTTAGCTGACTTAAAAATCTGTGATTTAAATCACTGATCTGACTGACAAGGGTTTACTCATAGAGAGTAAAAAAAAGGTGGACGAATACTTGATAACATCTGTCATCACGCCTACAGCAGTTTGAAAAATTAGGGTGTGTGATGCACTTTCATTTTTATTGTGTTGACAGCATCAAAAACGCAACTTGTAATTACAACAGAAGGACCACCCCACCCCAACTGATTGATGGCACTAGACGACAACTAAATCTGAGTTACTGATGTTTTCTGACGCAGCCACAGGTTTCCTACATCAGTGATGTTTGAAAGTGCAGTGAAAGTTATGTTTCTGAGTCAATAAGGAAAAAAAAACTTTTTCTGCAATTATCTTTGTGAATCTGGCTCAGTTTTTATGGTTAAACAAATTAAGGATTGAGCCAGTGTGTTTTAACAGTCAAACATTTTTCATCCGGTTAATATCAAAAAATGCAGTTTTAAAGAGTGGATTGAGATTAATTGGATGGGGACTGTAATTTGAGGTTTCAAATGCTAAGTTTTTGTTTTTTCTTTCTTTCTTTTTTTTTTTACACGTTTTGCAAATTAAGTATATGTCTAACATTTTCCAGAGCTTCATGTACTTTTTAGTTTTTTAAGGTGTTAGTTCTATACTTATAGGTATTGGCTTTTACTGTCATCATGACAGTGTTGCTGAGCCTGCAGATATTTTGAATTCTTTCCACAGGTAATCATGAACTTGTTGAACCTGTTTTTTTTTTTTTTTTATTTGTTTACACCATGCTTGAATGGGTGAATGTTTTCATCCTCTTGCAAGCTAATTATTTTAAATTGTTATATGAGAACATTTGTTATAATGTGGTATTAATGTGAAATTCATGTGATTAGTATGAAGATAAAACTACAAGTCCCAGTGCGTGAAGAGCTTCAGGCTGAATGTGTTGTTCTGCTCTGCAGGTAGATCTCGTGGGGTCGGAGAAACTCAACAACTCCATGGGCTTCTCCATGTTCTTTGTTGGCCTGGGTTGCCTCACAGGGCCTCCTTTGGCAGGTGAGTGCATCAGGTCATGGAAAACCTTCAGGAGTCACACATGTGTGACTCCTGAAGGTTGCAATAACAAACATACAGTATATAGGCACTGCATGTGCATAGGACTGTTGCCATGATGTTACTTTTCTAAAGTGATTTGTTACACAGAGGGCAAGGTGAAGTTTATACACATGTTTCTGTGTATTCTGTGTGTGTGTCAGCCCATAAAAGCGTCAAATAGGGAGTAAATGTGCAGGACGGATTAGTGAAGGGGTTCACAAGCCTCTCTTGTGAACATATATTTTTTGGAGGGGTACTGCCGCACATATTTTCACGGGGCCCTGAATTCCTTGCAGTGCCTCCTAGTGTGTGCCTGTCAGTGTACATACAACCACTAAGGAGTGTGAAAACTGAAACCCGCTGGAGAAAAACAACCTATAGTAGTGCAGCCCTCGAGTGCAGACTGGGATTTTGGTGTTGCTTTGACGAAAATTCATACAGGGGTTACTGGGTCAAATTTCATCCTGCCCACAAGCAAGCCATGTGTTCATGGCAGGGTTTGAGTCACTTTGTTTAAGTAATGGCAGGCTGCCTTTGTTAGTCTTAGAGAGCTGTTTCTAATCTGGGATCGGTTTTTTGTTACAGTATTTCTGTTACATCAGGTTGTTGCATATTCCTTCTAATGAACAATGCCTTTTCTGGGTCAGCTAAAAAAAAAACACATAGAAACATCATCATAGGCTGAAATCACGTGGAACGCGGAAACTTCCACAGAACATGTGCTACATGTCTCATCTTGATAAATACATACATCCATCCACACATTTGCTCTGTAATTATGTGAGGTATTTCCAGTAACAATAACTCTGCTTGCCGTCATTGCCAACATTTGGCCCCACTTAAAGTGGGTTGGGTTCCCTTGAACCTATTGACGTGGCCAGGGACCACGTCAATAGGTCTCTTTAACCTATTGACGTGGCCCCCGGCCACTGTGTTGGGCAATTCCCTCAGAGGAGCTTATGGATTTCGGGGTTGAAACATGACTAATGACCCCCTTAGGGTGGTACGGAAATAGCATGTGGCTCTGTTTACAGAGTCCCTGCAGTTCAAGTAAGAAACTGAAGTTAGGCACACTATGGTCTCTCTTTCGGGCCACAGGTTATGATAACATCCCTGTTCAATTCCTTCCCTCAGGATAGCCAACTGTCTGTTGACTGTCTCAGCAGCAGCTGTAGTGTAGTCATACCTACTTTTTATTTCATGTAAAGAAAACAAATGAGAACAGGGGAAGTTACAGTATGAGGTTACAGTATACTGCCACCTGCAGTATAGATTACACTAGGGTCACGCATGCTAAGCATGTGAGCCCTCACCATGCAGTAATGGGATGTATGAAGAATGTGAACATGTCAAATGGGAAATTTGAAGAGTTTGCTTTCAAAAAGTTATAGAACCATTATGAGAAAAAAATACCACTATAATATTTGAAATACATTAGTGTCCTCAAAAATTATTTTAGGCACAACTTTTTAATGAAGCATAATTTATTAATAGTTTATAAGTTGTAACCAATGGCTTCATTTACTGATTATAAAGCAGTTCTAAGCTATTAATAAGAAATGTTAATAAATAATTAATAGACTTTTTTCAATGATCTCTCAAGTCTGAGTTGTAAATATTGTAATTTAAATTTATTTATTTATTTTTATATATTTTTTTGTTAATCAACATATTTTGGTTTGGATATTCAGCTGCTCCTTTCCATAAGGCTGGACGTCAAACTGTCCATTAGTGGAGTCTAAAGAGCTAAAGCTAGTGTTTTGCTTGAAGACAACAAAACGGCAACCAAAGCAATTTTTCACAACTTGGCAACCCAAAAGCTGTTTGGGTTTTTGGGTTGCCCATTAATTATCTATCATTCATTTGCTCAAAATATTACTATAAAACAGTTCAAGGTTGTAACTGTATTTATATACACGCATACAGCAGAAAAAATAATTCAAAGCTAAAATACAGATACTATTTACATGTAAAGTTATTTCATCACAACTTTTTTTTGGTAGTTTTTGCATTGAAATTATGTGCATAAAATTGTAAATCACCGAATACATTCATTCAGCTTTAAAAATAAATTGCTTTCAAAAACATTTCATGGTCTACAGACATGAACTAGACACAACCAGACTTTGAACTGTCTCTACATGATATACAAATAAAGTTATGCGCCGAGGAACAGACAGACTCTTGAAGTGTTCCTGTGCTGTTTTATTTATTTATTTATTTATTTATATTTATTTATTGCAGGGTTCCTGTACGACTACACTCAGACTTACGACTGTTCTTTCTACCTGGCTGGGCTCTGCTATCTACTCTCCTCCCTCTCCCTGTTCATGGAGCCGCTGGCTCAGCGCTGGAAGGCCAAGAGGAAACTGGCTCAGGCCAAGAGAGCGGAAAGCAGCTGTAAGACCAACGGCTGTTTCACCCCCGACCGCCTGCAGAACGGCGCTGTGTAGGAATGAAACCCAGGGAAGGCCTTCGATCTTGAACCAGCATGCTCATGACTTGCCATGGGCCTGCATACCTTGGACCTTGGACTTAAAATCAGGACCTGTGACCCTTAATTTCTGCAGAAGAGTAACATAGACCCAGGCAGAAGAAGGATATGGCCACAGTAACATGATGTCTAAGAACATACAGTAGTCGGGGAAGTTGGTGAATAGATGATTATGTCGAACTTATAAAAGGCCAAAATTTTAGTGTTCTGCAAAATATTTTATCCCCTGTTCTTGTTCTCAGCGGAGGTACATGCATCAAAACTGAAGACAGTACTCTACATACCACATCGAGCACATTTTAATATTAGCAGCTTTGTAGCCATAACTTATTGAAACTTAATCTAATTCTGTCTTCCAATGCAACAACAACAAAACAAAAAAAAAAACACTCATCTTTGCAATAACATTTAATTGCTGGAAACTAAGCTATGCAGTCAAAATCCCGTCTTCAACTACTTTTTCTGTGATAACATTAATGGAAGCACATATCCATGAAGGAATACTTAATACCTGATTTACTTGGAAGCCTTTGCCTGTATCTGTAAACCTGAACTCACTGATATGCACTTTGGGCCAAGTTGTGGTTGTGCTGCATGACATTTTCTCTGACCTTTAACTGCCACATAGTTAAGATACTGAGCAACCACATAATTTGCTGCCTGCCTTTATGACACATTGTGTAATTTTCTCTACAGAGCCAAAAAGCAGTAATTGCTTCAGTAGTTTGACAGAGAAAAAAGTGTATCTTTGTGCCCCGACCAGATTATTGTAGGCACAGGGTAGATTGTAAGGCATGTCCTAGAATTTAGAAGTATAACCAGTGCGCTCATTTTCAGCGATATACACACTCGTATTCTTGTATTTATGTCTTTGTCGTTAATGTTCTGGGCGCTTTTTTGCCTGTCAACTACTTCAGCATACTTTCACACAGACACACCATTAAAATGTTCTGGTTGGATATTTTTTTTGAAATCTTTCTTCCTGCTTTTTTTCCCATTGAAATTAACGGGGAAATTTTGAACACGCCTGTCATCTTTAAACATTTGATGTTCCTGCTCATTCATACTTTCACCTAATTGTTTCACTTTGTGCTTTATCACATTAGTTCAGCTCTTTCATACCTCTTACATTTTTTCCTGGAAATTGAAGTTTTATGCTTTTTTCAGAGATTTTTTTTTCTTTTTGTTTTTAGAAATTTGGTGACACTGACCTCTGCCAATGGAGTATTCAAGGGAAGTGGGAACACAAACTGACCCTTCAATTTCTTCCACTGCTTTCACATCCTTTAACCTTTTCACACTTTTTATACCCTTTACATGTAAGTTCAACAGGTTTTGGTGTCTGTGCTAACATACAAGCTGATACTTCAACTGCTTTCAGTGCACACACACAAACTGTGTCCCGCACTGAAATTTGAACCGCTTAAATTCACCAGACACTTTAGCTAGATTCAGCAGTAAACGTGTCAGCTGACATTCCAGCTGTTTTCATCTCTAACCTCTACAACTGCTTTCAGCATCTATAAGCAAACTAACATCCATCCATCCATTTTCTATACCGCTTGATCTGTCAGGGTTGCGGGGGAGCTGGAGCCTAACCCAGCTGACTGGGACTGGGATCGCTGGCCCGGGTGGGGATGAAGCTGATGAGCTCCACTGAACAGCAGGGTTTTCTGTATGATTGTGTCATTTTATCAACCTTGTACATCTTTAAATCTCTGACCAACTGTGTTACAAAGATGTTTTGCTGATGTTGCCCATATAATGTCACGGTGCCCCAAACTGACTGTTGCCCAGCCTTTGCAGTGCCTGCAGGCAGCCAATTAATGGCAATGCAACTTATAATTTTATTATGTTTATACATGGGAGTCTATTGGTTTTTGAACCTTTTTTTTTTTTATATTAGCGATTTTTCTGTTTTCAGTGGATTCCTTGTTTTTCCACCACTGTTTGCCTTACAAGGTACTGTATTGTATCTTTACTAACTTCCTGTGATGTCAGCCAAAGACACATTAGAAACCTACCTACAACTTGAAGCTAAAGTTAAACTTAGTTAAAGTAGTTTGGACAGAGTATATGATTTAAACCTCTATGACCTTCCATTATTCAATCATTTCCAAGTCTTGATTGATCACGGCCCAGAGTCCAGAGACGGACATGTGTTTTGTTACGCTGCCCTCTCCTGGCAGAAGAAGGCATCTGCTCAAAGAATGCTGTCTCAATTAGTACCAAATTATTCCCCCTCAACTCACTTTAACAATACTGAGCAAGGCTCTTTGTATTGTTTCAATAACGACAGTCATGCACAAAGGCTCTTTTGGCTCACGAGTTGCATTCACCAACACAATGCTTTTGCAATTTAGGGCCACTGAATATTTTGTACCATAAAAAATCTTTTATGAAAGGTATTTGATGCTTTAAAAGTAGATTTAGTTTGGGATTATTTTACTTGTTAGTTATCTGGATCTTTTAAGGAACTGTATGTTTGAGCAATATCTTGAAATACTTTCTATGTTTCTTTGGTAATGTTTCGAACAGCGCTGTTAAGGAACTGAGTTCTGTTTGATGGCGTTTGATCTTATGTACTTGTTGCAGAAAATACGTTTATGGGGTGAAGCACTGTTTTGTCACTACTCTCGCTCCTGGAGATGTTAACTGATCGAGTTTAGGAAATATGCTTAACCAATCATAGATATCCTGTTCCAAGCTCATAGAGTTCATTTTTAAGCCTTGTAACATTGCGCACTCAGCTATAATAAACTGATGTGTGACTCAGTCTGTCCTTGTGTGATTGAGACCAGACCAACTAATATCTCTATGCAAAAAAAAAAACAAAAAAAAAAAAAAACAGTCACAAGGTGCAATAGATTTAACATATTTTATTGGCACATCATTTTGACATTTTAATGTGAATAAACAAAATGATTTTTTTAATTATTTTTGGCTTATACGGTTACTTATTTACTTAAAAACATCAACTTTAAATTTTAACATATTTTGTCATTCAAAATTATCAATCAAAGCAAACTTACAGGTTCCTTACAGGAGATGAGACTTGATGGTGTGTTTATCTGTGGTGTGGAAGCAAAGTGATGCACCAGCTGCTCTCGAGTGGATCTCTGCAGAGGAGACATGCAAACATGTTTACTTTAATCTTGACAGCAGTAAACAGCGTAAAAGTTTTGAGCTGGAAAATGCTTGTATTTGCAAAGTAATATTTGTCTTGAGAAATTTAAATGCTGACTACCACTGTAACAATATCCAACTCATTGCTTTATGCTACAGTATAAAACAGCACTGCAGTCAGCACAGACAACATAAATCAAATGTTAAAATATAAATGACACATGAGACACAGAACATGAGATCTGTTGAAGTGAGAAAGCTGTATGAAGCCATATTGTTTAGTTTACATCTGCAAAAAGTTCGGTCTTACACACGCACAAACATATAATATGCCATCTTAATAAAACATTACAGGTATTAGTTGTTATTTGAAAAAACTGGTGACGCTTTGACTGAAATCCAAATATTTAAATGAAGAACTTCATGGACTATTTTAAGATTTATGTCAATGGCTTTTAGAAAGTAAGCTTTCAAATTTTTTTGAAAATGTTCAAATTCCTTAAAAGCCTATGAATTTCTCAGTGCTTTTTTTTTTTCTTGAAATTGGATGGATCAGATTTTTTTAACAAAACATTTCAAAACACTTTACCAATCATCATATTGCTGCTCCAGTAGTGTTTGATCAGTCGGACCTCACTGAACTATTGATATTGAAATTTAGTTGTATGTTCATCAACTGTGGCAGTATCACAAAAAGCCCATGTAGCTGCTCATACAACCTGAATACGCAGGGAGCAGAGTAAAAAGTAGGCTGCTATCAGTGAGGTGTCGGCTGCCAGATTAAAAAGTACTCACCACAGATTGATTACATTTATTTTCACAGGGTGTATTTTGATTGCTAACTGCTGGCGTCTGACGTTATTTATGGAGTCTTAGTAGACCTCCTTTAAACCTCACATTAATATTTCTCCATTTCATTAAGTGGATGTTAATATCGTTAGTCTCCTAATGGAAAAGACCATTTTGTACCAGAAGCCATTTTCTTCTGTTATTATAATTCCTTTAAATCACATTTTCTCTGACTGGAACTTTAGGCTTTAACTAGAAACAATCTAATAAAGGTTTCTTATAGCATGATCATTAAAATCATCTGTGACCAGGAGTGACGATGATGTTACAGTAAATAATTGTGAGTCTTAAAAGAGAACACACTAACCCAAGGCTGTTTCTTGCTCTCTTCTGAAACTATTAAGCCTTTACAACTAAATCTACACCACAGTTTCCTCACACACTTTCACATCTTATTAACCTTGCCTCTAGTTTCTGGCTATTTTTGTCCATCGGTGACAGAATAAATTTTAATCAAAGTGAATGGTGGGAAATACATTTACATACTTAATGAGGCTACAAAAACAACCAAATGTGCAGTATTTTGTTGGATGCATCTAATGTAGACAGGGGGTTCAACAGTTGTATTAGTGTTGCTGTAAAAACTCACCAGATTTTTGTCTTTTCTTCCTAAGAACTTCAACCATTTACATAACAGCAATTTTGTAATGTCTATGAACAAACATCTCGTTTTAAATAAAGCTTCTTATCAAAAAAAGTATCAAATGTAGGAGTTCACTGTTGGAGGACATGTATCATAATGATTGTTGGTGGTGATCAAAACAGCACTAAATCCTAATATCTCATACTAAGGTCTGGGTCTTATGCCTATTGCCATTAGTGGAAATTACCTCAGTTATTACTTTGGATTGAAACCACTGTGCCATTTTGCATTTGTTATTGTAAAACATGTGGTGTTGACACTTTGTACTTACCACTGCTGCTTGAGCCATCGACACAGACCTGGCAAGCAGCACTTGTTCTCTTACTCACCACCGTGCCGTTGTGTACAGCTGACATACAGTGATACCATCTCTGTCCTGGGTGTCTGGTGTGCATGAGTGTGATGTATCAGGCAGTTGGCTGTGAGAGAGGAAAGAAGATGCTCCATGGTCCTCAAGATGGCAATGTTTCTCTAGTGACGTAAGGGGTCCTTCTCAGCACAGCATTTTTCATACTATAGTGACTAAAATGGATGGCAGGGGGAAATGGAAAACTTTCTTTCCTGTGTAAAGTGGCCTTAAACTTATAAAGGGGTATAGGCAAAATAAAAAGGTATCCTAGTAGACTGTGTGGGAGTGGTGGGGTCCGCAGCGTGGATTCCTTCCAGCGGTGTCAAAAAGGGTAAGCAATCTGGCCTGTTCGTGTTTCATTTCCATGCTGCTGCAGACCTCAGATGCCAACGGGCAAACAGCTTCAGCACAGCGAACACACTTCTTCGCTCGTCTCCTCGGAGAGGGTTCAATCAGAGGAGAACACAAAGATGGGGGGCAAACAATATTCCTAGCTGAGGTTGGGCCAGTCCTCTTCCCTGAGCCACACATTAAGTCAAATCAAATCAATAACTGGGCAAAGTGTAATAAAGACAAATCAGCCCAGCGGTTCAGCTTGGCCTCTGCAGTGAGACAGCTTGAACTGTAGATGCTATGGAAATTTCAGAGTGGTGTCATCCACAATCAAGTGGAGTGTGTGATGGCCGGTGGTGGAATTTCCTCAGCTCCTATTCAGAACCAGGAACAATGTACATGAACCCTTCTGAGTAATGAGCAGGGAAGACAACAGGATACTGGCACGTGCCGCTGTTTGCTCCAGCCCTCGCCTCCCGAACTGCACCGCTGTCTGCATCTGCCACTGTTTCACACTGCAAACTGGACTCTGGCTGTAAACAAGGGACGCGGAGGCTCCTCGATCCTGATCAGGTGTTCACATGCCAACAGGACCAGTCGCGGGTATAATAGGGGATCATGTGGGAGGGTGTAATTTATGATGGGCAACTTTGGAGCTCAGAACAGGCCTGTAAGCAAACAGCGATCCTCACACGAAACAGGGGTCTCTTCGCTGGTGCTAAACAAATTGCAAATTGTCTCCCTTTTCGTGTGCAGAAACAAAATTTCAAGTGACAACTCCTTCCAAACACAATAAGGTACGGCAGCTTGTTTCTTCAATTCACTTCCATCGAAGAAACATGTTTCCCTTCAAATGAACAATTTATTGATAATCGGTCACATTAAGTGCCCAAACGCACTTTCAGGTATGTGAACAGCTTCGCATGGGCTCTATGGATTTTCCTTTCCCATGACATCAAAGTGTACATTGCTCAACTTTCCATTTAAAACAGAAGTCATCACAGGTGCAGATGGGCTACACAACTTAAAAGCTGCCTCATCAATGAGGACTCACAAACACTAGGTTGCTTTCTCTGCAGAGGTTTTCAGCTCTGCACTCGTCTCCTCGGGAGTCCAGCGTTGCAGTGGGTGTGGTGTTGACACATAACAACTTTGCCACATATGAATGTTTTCAATACATATTAAACCAAACTCAGCAAATTAGAATTCAGTGTGGATCACTACCGCATGACAAACATACAATGGCAAAAGAAAATATGGTAAGTAGGCCTTTGGAACATGTTGGCAGCCATGAGTAAAATATTATCAAATTTAAACCTCTACCATTGAAATTCAAACATCCATTGTTACGGTACTGCTAAAACTTTAAAATTACAGACCTACTTACTGAACAAATAGCAGGTTTTTGTTACTTTGTACCAACATTTTAATTATACTGAATTATTATTCTTGGAGGACCTACTGATTTCAGAGCAATAAATGAAACAGACTGTCAAATATCAACACAAACTTCTCTAAGCTTTTTATCCATTACTACTGTAGTTTTTTTTATAGATCACATTACACAGCCATGTCTAACGTAGGGATGCACAAAATAAAATATGAAGTAAAAAATATGAGAAACAAGTTAGTATCTGTTTTACTATGCTATGCGTATTGTGTTATGGGCTGTTCCCTGGGCAAAAATCTCACATCTGTTAGTATTCAGCATTCCACAGAGTTGACATGACAACTTAGTTTTACCAGTGGACTGGACACACACCGAGTTCATTGTCTATCTTGCAATTTGTTCTAGTGTTCCAGTACTATGGAACACAATATAAAATACACTCAAATCCAAACCATGAACCTGAAAATAATTTTTCAAACACAGATGAAGGTAAATGAAATGTATGAGCTGTGTCTGGACACACTTTTTATCTGTTGACCCTCAAAATATCTTCCAGCTTTTGAAAATGCACACAAGGACCAGTGTGAGCTTCAATGAAAGCCCATCAAAATTAGAACACATAGCACAACTCTTCCTCTGCACACCACTCCTTATTTATCAAATATTTTTGCTGCCATCAGGGTGGTTACCTGATAATGTCAAGATAGCCAAAAACCTTCGGTAAGTGGAGCGTGGTGCGCTGGAGAAGAGTTGCGAAACGTGTTTTGACCAAAAAAAATATATAACAGGGCTCTTTTGCCAAAGAGATTTGCTTTGAAACTGCAGTACCGAATCATTCACTACACCTTTACTGAAATCCAGAAATGTAAAATTCTCATGCTCGCCTTTGTATCCATCCATCAAAAAGTGATTATAGTAGAAATATTATTGCACTGTAATTCAAAGCTCTGAAAAATTATGTTTTTGATTCCCCTCATGTAAGTACCTGTGTAGGAGGTAGACACAACAACAACACCTGTACAATCTAAGGCAATACAGTATACTAGCCCAGGAACAAATACAACCTTTGCTAATCTTGTACTTTTAAGCTTTTGTTAACACTGTGTCAGGAAAAAGTGGATTCAATGCAATGATAATTTGAGAGGCCAGAGTTTGTGGTTTTATTGTAGTGGAGGTGTTATTGTGTCCACTCCTTGCATTTCTAAATTTGCTTTTCCTTTTCTTCTGGTATATCTGGATAGCTAAGATTTGAAACCTGCAGATAAACCAAATGTTTTTATATAGGACTTATCTCAAATGAAACTGAAATTTAATCCTTAAATGCTCCTTGTGTCGTACAGTATTCGAACTGAATTACTGCAGGTTTATGACTTTGAGAGCAATTCATACACCATTTAAAAAATGACTTCAAAACCACACACCCTTTTAGTTTTGTTTGAAGGGCACCGTTTGTCCTTTTAGTGGATTACATGGCAACATACAAACACTCAAGAACCATACTAGTGTACCCCATAATGCAGAACACACAGCATGCAATAGTTACTGACATACAGCATTTTTTTTTTTTTAACATGACTTGAACTTAGTGTGTTCTGATTTTTTTAAGATGCTCCACGAACCACAATCATGACTAGATAGTCCTCTTCACTTTTAGCCAAAGCTTTGGCAGAGGAATCCAGGAACTGCTGGGAGAAATCACAGGGAGGGAAAGCATGAAGAACCCCTGTGTTGTCTTTATCTCTGCTCCCTCCCACAGGCAGGCTGATGACTCCTGCTGCTTGTTTTTGGTTGAGGTAGGACACCAGGTTCCGAAGCGGCCGCTGGGTTGATGCTGCAGGGTCAGACGAAGATATATCCTCTGTGGTCCCAGGAACAGCCAGCAGAATGGCGTAGCCGTCGGGACCCGCCACCTTGATGCGCCTGGACACCTCGTCAAGCTTGGGCTGGTCCAGACGGAGACGCTGGGTGATCTTTAGCTCGCTCACCTGCCTCCCTGTTGAGCCGTCGACAAGCAGGTCACTGGCTACATTGTGGTCACCCTCCAGCAGATGCATGTTGGCTGGAAAGTTGCTGTTCTTCAGCAACAGCATACCGTGCCAGGCCAAACTGAGTCTGGTGCCATCCGGCTTGGACAGCTGGCCTCCCTTGGAACTGCTCTCAGAACGTTCTCTCTTGGCCAGTCCTTTACCACCATCACCTATTTTACGCTTACGTTCTCCAACTGCTGAAACGCTGCTACTTGAAGGTCCCTTGTCAGAGAGACTCTGGCTTTTGAGTCTCCGTTCAGCCCCACTTCTTTCCAGGCTGCTGTGACGTTCTCGTGCTGGGGAAGGCCTCTCACCCCGCATAGGTCGCTCTGAGTCACTGAAGCGACCTCCATCTCTGCTGCTACCTCCGGGACTGCCATCTGGAGAAGCACGTCTACGCCTTACTGTCCTCTCAGTGCTGTCAGGGGAGTGGTCTATATGACGCCCATCCTCCATTACACGCCGCTTGCGTATAGGTTCTCGTCCCTGCAGCTCTCGTTCCAAAGACCAGGGCTCCCTTGCCCGCCGGTCACGTTCCAAATGCTCCAGAGGCTCGAAAGGTGAGGCACGTACCCGCTCACGAATAGCCGGGTTTGGCCACTCGGTTCCAGGAAAGAGTTCTCTCTCCCTGAAGTGAAGCGGCGGTGGAGTCCGTTCCCTGACCCTCAGTGGTTCAGGTGTGGCACGGTGGACAAATGACTCAGCCACCATGTCAAAAGGTGGGATTGGGAGAGGCTGCAAGAACTGCTGCTGGTAACGATGCTCAGTGTCAGCAAAGTCCACTCTAAGTCTTCTCTCTGGACCTCCCAGGGGGAAGCCCCTCATGTGTGTGCATGCTGCCTGTGCAGCATCCAAACTTTCATACTGTATGTAGGCCCAGGTATCTCCCTTTCTGTAGTCAATGGTTCTTATAGTGCCAAAGCGATCAAACTCTCTTGCCAGGGCAGCTAAAGGTACCCAGGGTCCAAGTCCACCCACCCACAGGCGTGTAGTAGGAGTTGCTTTCCCGTAGCCTATCTTTATGGGGTTACGGCCCACTATTTTGCCAGACATACTAAGCTTAGCACGGTGAGCCATGTCAAGGTTCTCAAATTTCAGAAATCCATATGTGCTGGTTTGTCCCCTTGTGGGTCTTTTAATGTCCACTTCTGTAATGACCCCAAACCTGTCAAAGGCTCTCCTCAGATCGGCCTCTGTAACTGTTATGTCCAGGTTGCCTAAAAACAACGTCCTATTGGCTCTTTGGTCATCTTCTGGAGATATAAAATCCTCCTCCCGAAAAGCTGCTCGTTCTGCAATGAAAGCTGGACGTGCCCTGGCTTCAAACAGGGCAAACTCCCTGTCCCGCTCCAGTTCTCTGGGCAAAGGGGGCGGCGGGGGAGGGGGGAGCCGTCCCAAGGCCAGCTGCTGCAGCCGGTAGTCTCTATATCCGAGCCCCGTGGGCGAGAGGGGTCTCTGCAAATGTCTATGGCTTTGAGCTGCACCGTACAAGTCTCTCTCCACAGGAGAGCGGCTTCTCCTCCTGTTGATGTACACTGCCTCAATTTTCAGCGGCCGGTCGTACAACACTAAACGTCCCCTGGCGTGCTTAGCCGCTCTGGCGTCCTCCGGCTTCCTGAAATTCACGAACGCTATCCGCTCGTCGTTGCTACGGCTTATCTTAACGCTAACGTCCCCAAATTTCTTAAATTCGTGAAAGAGTCCGTCCTCTACGTCCTCGTCGCTCAGCTGGGTACCGAGGTCGCTTATTTTGAGGGTTTTGTACTCACTCTCGGCGCTGGGCGGCTGAACCCGCTGCTCACCCCGTGAAGTGGTCCTCGGTGAGGCTAAATCCAGCGTCAGGCTCAGGTTGTGGTTTTTACCGACGGAGCTAGCTGCTGCAGATTGACAACTGTGATTATTTCCAGTCCGGCTATGACTATCGAAGTCCCTCTCTCTTTTCTCACCGAGTAGACTCCTTCTCGTCGAGCCGCCGTCGCTTTTGGTCGAGCTATTTCCATTATTACTCCCACTGGAAACGGAGAGAGCCCCCATTTTCTTGCTGGTCGGGTGGCATCCTCCCCTGTCTCGAATATCGTCCAAGGCCCGGGAGCGTTTTTTAATCGGCGACCGCTCTTTACCTTTCATTTCAGTCCACACGGAGCCGACCCTCGGGGCGCCTGTTTTTTTCAGTGCTATTTCTGCAAGTTGAAAAATTCCGAATTGCCGAAAAATGATGAAATGAAAAGCGGATTTATTCACTGACCCTGCGGCAAAATAACAACAGTCGCCATTTTGTAAAGATTAGCGTGAAGGCCCGCCCCTTCGATCTGATTGGTTGAAAAGTGGGTGGAAAACTTTAAAGCGCATGTCAATCATCCGCAAAGACATTTAAATAAAAATGTTTTTCACATTTTGTGACCAAGGAAACAAGGTGAAAAAAGGCTGTGTTTATTTAGATATTTACAATTTATCTCAGGCCCATGTGGAAGCATCAACTGTGACCTGTTATGTTTGTCTATTTCCTAGTTAAATGACTTTAGTATTATGGATAGTACAAACACTGAACATATGAAATTACCAGATTCATGACCAGAGACAATAAAAAAAATCATTTAGAATTGCACAGGGGAAAAAATAATAGTGGTGTAGGGAGAGACAGACAAACCTTTTCATCTCTATAACACAATCGACCTGGTACCACAAGGTGGCAGTACTTGAGCAGTAGCTCAGAATGTACAGTAGCAAATAAGCCTCTACCTAATCCTTAAAATATGACCTTGGATGGCTACAAGGCCTCTCTCCCTGGATATGTGGACAAGGCAAGCTGCTAATAAACCTGTGGTAATGTACTTCCACATACAATGGACAAACTCCAGTCATAATTGCAGTAAAGCTAAAAGTGCATTTAACAGCCTTTTAAACTACGAGGAAATGAACAGCTTAGTTGAGTGATGGAGGTTGATTGGGCTGATTTTTGGCCACTAAGTTTATTAGAGCCTTTTACTAGGTTTTTGACGCAAGGGTTTCCTTTTTGGGGGTACAAAGTGAGAGCAAGATGAAAAACACAATTTCCTAACAACCAACCGATACAATATTTGGCCTTCGCTGGAGTTTTTTTCCTCATGTTTTCCAAGTCAAACTCTGGCTTGAATGAAGCTAAAACAGACCATCCATTCGCTGAAGTTGCTGTTTTTATCAACCATCTTTTGCCCTTCTTGATATTAGTAAAAACATGTTGTGCACACTGTATGGTAAAATGCAAATAGTCACCTCAGTGGGACGCTTTTAGTCTGAAGGGTGTTTTTTTTTTTCTGTAGGTGATGAACTGCCAAATAAAGTTGTACTGATAAACGTCTGGAAGCAGACATATACTTCATGACAGACTGTGCTGAACTTGCCTCACTCCACTGTGTTTAACTGTGTTGGTCACACTGAGCCTCTTCATGTTAATGCTGTTCAACTACTTCAAATACAAGGATCTGTTGATTCACAATAGCTGCACTTCAAGGCTGAGATAAATCTTGTTGAGATCAAAGCTCAGAACAGTGGCCAGCAGGCTGCCTTACAGATTTTAATGAGCATTAAATCATATTTTTAGTCCATTAATGAGGCTGAGGATATAGTAGACTCTAGTGACAGTCTTCCCTAATGACCTTGACATAGAGTGATGCTTAGTTAGTAACTGCCTCCAGCATTGTGCAGTCTTAACTCAACAGTTTTCATTTATTTCTGACAAATCACACAGAGGCTTTGTAGCCTGATATACTGAGTCAATACAGATCAAAGCTAATGCCACGCCACTGTAATTTTAATGACAACTTAATCGAAACTTATGAGCCCCACTTGTATGATGAGGTCATTAGTTTTGTTTCTTTTTTGAGCTGAATGAACAGTACTGCAATTATTATATTGTGAGTTACTCTATCACAACTGTCCTTACAGTGTTCAAAAGTTAAAATATCAAATTCACTCAGCTACAGTTTCCTCTTTTCTTTAGAGACAGATAGATTTGATTAACCTGCTCCCTATCTGAAAATAAATATTAAAGCTGAGCACTGATCCACCATCTGCTATTTCTTTGGCTTTCTTAAAGATGGCCATCTCCTCAATCCCTTATCCCTACTGACGAGTCTTCTTATCTTCCCCACTTAATCTGGGATTTAATCAGGGGGACTATGTAACTGCAGAATGGGCTGCCGTCTCCCAGGGCCTGGCTGGAATTTGAAGCTGTGGGTGTGGAAAGTGTTTCTGATGGGTTTGTGCATTCTTCTATTGGAACCACATGTTAGTGGCTCGCACAAAAGCCCGGCACAGACTAAGGGAATGGCAGCTAATCCGCCCCAGCATGGCTGTCATGGTGAAGCAAGCAAAGGGAAAGGAGAGCCAATATATTCCCCAAGCCATGTACACCGCTGGGGAGTAAGTGGAGCTTGGGAGGGCTTTGTCCACCAGTGGAACTCTCAATTCAAGTTGCATTCTCAATCTCAAACAGATTGAAATGTTTGCCCATCTGACATGAATATGTTGGTATTTAGTAATTTACACCAGATGGGATGGTACCATTCAATTCAGTGTTTCCTTGACAATGAAGTAAATAGTCTGAGGTAAAGCACAAGAAGGAGATTTCCTGAAAATGATTATTAGGAAGGCATTCAGAATACATGTGAGACTGAGTATGGCACAGAAACATGTTTATGTCATGTTCTCCTTTAAAGACAACACACAAATACGTTTATAGGTATTTATAAATAAAAGCAGAAAGCAGATGACCTGGCTTCGGTGAATAATATTACGAAACAAAATGTCTCTGGGTCACGGTAACCCCAATTTCTTCTATTAAACTGTAACATTACTCAGTTGGTCGGGCTTACCACTGATGCCAGATGTGAATGAGAAATGCCTGCCTCAACATGAAGCCAGCTGTCTGTGGGAGGCTCTCTACTTTATCATCAATGGCAAAGTGTGGTCGCTCAGTTAGCTTTTCATTAATGAACCTGCCACTTGTTCCTGATACATGAGGTGCAACCTGATGGCCTCTTGAAGTGAAGCCAAGCAGGCTGCACATATATGGTCTCTCTCTGCATGTCCTGAACACAAAGACGCTCGCTTCCTGCACAGCAGAAATCTTTGTGTTTATAGAAACCACAGCCTGTGAGGCATTTTTGCCTCACAACCACATTCCCTGTTAGAAATGTGACACAGACTTTTGGTTAGCTCTGTTGGTTATCGTTTTCTAAAAGAGTCATGTCAAGGCTACAATAAGTCCGGCTGAGGTGGTTTTTGTTCCATTTTCTTAATCTCTTTTCCCAAAAATACTTTCCTACTGAATAAGACAGATGATTTAGATGGAGGCCTTTATTACTGGTCACAATATAAAGCACAACAGAGATAAAACAAAGATTAATATGATAATTACATTTTTTACATGCTTAAATAATTTTTCCTCTTTGGTCTCAGCATTATGATGTCAAACTAAAACTGGAAACAAGAGAGCTCCTATTAATATGTTGGGTTTCATGCAGGAGGCTCAAGTTGTCCTCAATGTTCATAGAATTCCTGTTCCAAGATCTTCTGAATCGTCTCCAAGTTGGCTTACATAAATGTTAAGAGGAAATATTTGAGTCATATGCTGAGGTGGGTGTGTACATCTGGGACTGTGCATGGGTCAGGAATGTAATATGCTTTGGCTCAGTCAGTGCATAATGTGGAGCTGGCACTGTTGTGGTCATGTAGGCCAGGAAAGGATGCTGCCTGGCTCTTTGGCTTTCATCCGCAGCGCCACCAGGCCCGTCGGCTTGTATTCAGTCTCGGGCCCCTCGATGGAAGGGGAGCCGAGGCCTCCTGGGAAGCTGTGGAGCGAGTAGAGGCCATTGATGCCCGGATGGTGAGATGGGTGGTGGTGGTGGTG
>JBBMJY010000012.1:11604412-11625119 GCA_037833715.1 Toxotes lorentzi | reverse complement strand
GGATGGATGGATAGATAGATAGATAGATAGATAGATAGATAGATAGATAGATAGATAGATAGATAGATAGATAGATAAAGTGTGGCTCATCCCTCATCCAGCAGAATTGAATGCTGTCTGATAAAATTTGAGGTGAACTATAAAAAGTATGGTTTTATCAATTTTTCTGTAGACTAGGAGCACAGGCAAAAAGTTCAATACATGCAAAACTCTGAACAAAACCAGTTTTCTTGCAGTGATTTTTGTTGATTCATTCATTTGAACAATACAGGGACTCACTATGAGTATGTTTTCTTTTTCCAAAAAACAAACAAATAAATCTCTGCTGATCGGATTACAATACAAGAATACTATAAAAAAAAAAAGTCTACAAATGTAAAATGTCAAGATTAGTTAAACCTGTAACAGCCATCGTGACATGACAACTTTTGCACATTTAAAGACATTTTCCTTCCTGTTTCCCCATCATTCTCAGTGTGGAAAATACAGACCACCACTATCATAAATATATTGGTGAAAATATAATAGTGTTTCCTGTCTGAGAGGATCGGTTCTTATATCTGCTGAATGCCAAACCCCCTGGTGCAGTGCAGCTCTTTGTTCCTGTCCAATTAGATACAGCTGTACAAGCCAAACTCCACAGGGATAGCTGGGGTCATCCTCCCAGCGGATGCTCAGGCCTATCTTGCTACTGGTGCCCTGAGGGCCTGGGCACAGAGCACGACCCCACAAGCAGCCACCCAGACACTAGCCATAATGCCCTCCTTCACCCACAGCTCACTGGAGCTAGTATGGTGGCTAATGTTGTGTTGCCGCTCTGACTCATCCTCAACTTTAGTTGTTTTTTTGATGACGCAGAATGTAGCCACAAATATGGTACTGACATGCACATAAATGCTCCTAATAAAGGCATACTGTACAACCCATACAGCAGATGTAAAAATTGCACTTTAACTTTACTGTTTGTGCAGTCTCCAAACTGTATAGTAAAAGTCATGGAGAGCATCTTTTTCCATCTCCACATGAACTCGACTATTAACTGCGTGATCTGAGGGAAAGGCTTCACGCAGCTGAATCTGGCCCACTTATTTTGTTATCAGAAGATCTCAGGAAAAAGATGAGGTCTGCAAATTAAAGGAACTCTGACACATCTGAATGAGACTGTCACAACTCCGCTGGGGAAGAACAGACCAGCATAACGAATCAGACTTAGTGGAGTTCCACCAAGAAAAGACATGTGAGAATTTTGCCTGTTTAGAAAGAGAAAAAGCAAATGACCTTGGGGGCTGAAGTGGCTGGATTGAAAATAAACTGTTTGGAATTACTCTGCACATTGAGGAATAGAAAGCAGCTGCAAAAATCTGAACTTACTCCACTGATTTCTTTGTGATTTGGAAAAGCTTTCAGCAGGCACATCACACTAACCTCTAGGCTTAGAGCGCAACAGCATGAGTTGTAATGTTTTCAACATGTCCACTTTTTAAAAGAGATAAATTGTGCTGCTGGAGTTTCAAGTTAAACCAAAACTAACTTTGTTTTTTTTTCTGTTTTTTGCTTTTTTGCATTGACTTGAGGGGAAGGAGCCCTGCAGCAGACAAAAGAGGTGATGCACAACTGAGATAATTTGAGGTACGTGACAATCGATCAGCGAAGTTTAAGGCATTTAGGTAAGGATAATGAAAGCTGCAGTGGGCAAGCGGGGCTTGAGCGCTCCAGTAAACGACACACTGGAGACTACGTCTGCACCAAGTCTCAGAAAATCTAATTTATGGCCACTTCACAGCAGCTGGATTTGCACTTCCGACCAGGGGATATCATTACCAAACACCATGGAGAAGGCTGATGGATATGCAGGGGTTTGGGACGCTCTTGTTCTCTCTCCTCTTTCCGACACACAGATATACTGTATATTTTTAGAGATATGCACACAAACATGCACATGCTCACACAGCAGAAAAAGATGAAATTAAAAGATGTGACACCACACCTCATTTTGTGCAACTTTACACAGGGAAACCAACATGAACTATTTAATTTTCCCACTATTTTGATCGAGGTGTTCTTGTTTTTACCGACCCCACTGTATGTGTAACTAAACTCTTAGGTCAGTGGACTCTACATGGGTGGCATTAAAAGGGAAACAGCCCTCATTTTTAAGTATTTATGTACGTAATGGTTGGGTATTTTGGAACTAAATAACCAAGAAGCTCACCAAGCCAGACAGCTAAAACATTAATCTGTAATACCACTTAGATCCACAGTTTGGATCTAATCCACTGACCATAAACTGGAGACTGACTTTGAGGTCTATTATAAACCAGAAAAAAAAAAAAAACATCTCTTTGATCAGAAATCCACCGATCTTTGTGTCTTTTCCTGTTCACTCTTCAGAGAGCTGAGTGACATCATAGATTATATGTAGGAATACTGCTCTTTTTGTTTTTGTCCATGAGAAACAATGGTAAATGTTCCCCCAGTACAGACTGAATTTGTCCCGGGGCATAGGAAAATGATTTTTGACATCTGAAATATCAGTATCCTAGTAAGGAGTTTAAGCCCTGTCATGGAAAGTGTAGTCAGCTGCGACCACGATTTGTTCTCCAAGAGCCACAATTCACTGACTTGGCGAGGGAGTGTAATCTTGCAACAACCTAGATGGAAAAAAAAAGCCAAAGCCTAGCACTTACACTAGATCCTTCTCTGCCTGTTAGTGTGCACTATCATTCTCAATCATAAACTCCAGCACTTTCACTTCATAAACTTCTTATCCAGTGTGATAGGATTACAAAAACGTTTGGTAATCAGATAGCCCAGACTAAGACAAGACAGCTGACAATCCCCGCGTCAGATTTCAGATGTTTTTTACTTTACTTGGATCCCTGCCAACCCCAAACCAACAGAGTAACAGTTGTTGTTGATCTAAATCTTTAAAAGATAAATCATCAGTTTCGTGGATGCTCATTTCCTCAGAGGCGCTCTTTGTTGGATGATTTGTTGGTGTTGTGTGGAAAACAAACCAGCCACCACACATTTGTCAATGCTGGTTTTGAGAAAGGCTGGGATAGTGGAAGTGACCAGCGTCCTCTTGGTTTGGAGACCTGACAGTGAACCCTGAAAGGCCAGCCACCCCCCAGACAGCTTCCCCTCCGGCCTCCAGTCTCCATTATCCAGCCATAGCCTGGGGACCAATCACCCCGGCTGCCCTCTCTGTCTCTCTTTTTCCCTTTCTCCTTCTCTATTTTCACTATCTGTATCCCTCACTCTCTCTCTCTCTCTCGTTTTCTCTCTCTCCAGGCTCTCTTTACTCTGTGCTTTCAAGAGCTCCCTGTGTCACCAGACTGATTAAAACAAACACTGACCCTATTTTGGTATCTAATCCAATTGTGCTCTTTTTCTTCTCACCGGCCCTGGAGCACGCAGAGTATTAGGTATCCTGGGAGCCACAGGGTCCCCCTCTGTGACTGATCTTAGATTTCAAACACTCAGGAACATCACATATGGTGGGCAAAGAGTAAATAAAGTCTTATTAAACTCCCTTTTAGCATACATGTGTACCCAGCATTTAGCATACATTTTGACTATGAGCTTTGTATTCTTGTGACTGGAGCAATGATGCATAAATAAATTATTCACGTGTGTATGTGCACCCCGTTGTATGATTGTATGTCAGCTATAAGTTCAGGAGTAAAGGGATGAAAGCGCAGGTTTGAGAAAGCTAGCCCTGCTGGTGAGGGTGCTGACTGGGGGGTTATTGAGAAAAGACTGCTGTTTATTGTTTTATTAACAGGGGCATGTTGGCCTCACCAGGTCAGGGCTTTACCTTTGACCTCAAGGAAAAAGACTAGAGAGCAGCAGCCTTTGTGAATCAAACAGTAACTGTCCTTATTGAAGTCTCTGTGTGTCCATGTGTTTTGACAAAGTGTTACTATAAATTTTTATTGTCTTACTTTTAAGACTTGCAGCACAGTTGTTCTTGCTTTGTGTAGTTTTACTATGAAGCCAGAATATATTCCCTGCACACTTCTGTTGCTTTGATTGATTTTTATGTCATCATTGTTTGAAGCCAGAAACCAGTGTTTGTTTTGTCTGGCCCACTAACGTCAGTGCTGGAATACCAGTTGGAGATATCAGTGATATCAGATGTCTGTGTGTATGCCCAGTCAGAATCGTGTATGTACGTTATTTCAGTCTACTTTCTGTGTAATGAAACTCAGAATGTCTCTTTACAATCTGCCAGAGCATTAATTTAAGACTGACAATGAAAGTCACAGGAAGTTGACACTGTGTCGAGAGATGTTGACATCCTACTTTGGAGCAAGCCAACCAGTCCCACAGTCCAACATGCAGCTTGTGTTTCTGAACTGTCCTAAGTGAGCAGCAACAGATTGATATTTGAATATGGATGGACTCTAAAGGTTCCAGCTAGTCTTCTTCATTTTGTCAGATACCAGCGTTCCCAATACACAGACTCTACTTAGGCCCAGGTAGATAAAATCACTTGGTTCCCATGAAGGTAAGTCTCACATTACAACACCTTACTTCACTCTTTTTTTGGCCACACACCTGAGTTGTGTATGCAGCAGTAACTCAGAATCTATGTGCAGGAGACTAGCTGTCCTCCACCAATAGTGTGTATGAGAGGTGTTAAAGGGCGTTAAAGCGTAGTTACAAACAATAGCCTGGGTTATGCTCTCCCCCTTTGGTCACACACCGTGCCACCTACCACCAAAAGTGAATACTTGTAAATACTGTGGGAAACACTGCATACTGAGTCAGAGTGACATTAATGATACCATCTAGTGGTGATCAAATGTTACATCAAGCATAATTTTAATGTCATGCATTTGTATCCACTGTTCTTGATTTATCAACAGTGAATACAAATGTTTGCTATTGGTCTTTGTCTTTAACTACATATGGTTAAAGCCCAAATGATCATATATGAAGGGTGAAAATCAAGTTCCATATATTATTAATAGTTGTACTGATTCAACAGTGGGGAAAAACTGTACAGTAAGATTTTACATACAAACCACAAACATGATGAATTTTTAAAACACAAGGCCTTGCGTGTTAAACTACCCAACAGAATATAAAAGATTTGACCAGCTACAACAGTAAAATACCACTTTAACATTGATCAACACCAATAGTAACTCAGTGAATATAAGGGGCTGTTTTTCCTTCACTTTTGACCATTTCAGGACATTTTGCTAATCATATGTACTTTTACTTAAATGACATTTTCAATGGACAACACACACTGAACTATTTTTATATTGCAGTAATGCTACTTTTACTCAAGTAAATGATTGTAATACTTCCTCCAGAATTTCTGGAGGTTCTCTGAACCCTGAAAATGCATATAGATACTGTGGTGACTGGTTAAGTAATATCAAAATCGTGCAACCTAAAGTCCTTCTCCGCTTAAACTTGGTACATATATGAAGGGCTGGGAGTGTAACAGCTTCATGCAGCCAGACAAACGGCCTGTCAAACAGGCACCTTCAATATATGGAAACCAGCTTTGATTACGGCCAGAAACTCTTTTTGTGGGCCTTGTGAATTATGGCCAATTACCTTTACCCTCTTATAATAATCATTTGTTTTCCCTACTGTCACGAGCAAGACCTTGGAGTTGCTATTACCTAAAACTTCAGTAGGCGACTACAGGTTGAAATATATGGCGATAATCATTCCCACTAATGGCTGTGGAGCTCAGCGCAAAGGCAGTTTTTATAGAGCCCAGAACTGTACATCAAACCCTGAGACTAGCCAGATTTTATGACCAGGTCATTTCACCCCTAACTCTGTTGTTTATGGTTCTAATGGCAGACTGTTGCCAGCTTTCATGGCTGCTGTGGCTGATTTTAACTCAGGCAACATGCTGCTGACCCCTGAAGTTCAGCATCTTTACAGCAAGAATGACACTTTTGCTTAATCATTTGAACCATCCTGTCAAACCAACAGCTTGTGAAAAGTGTGTTAAAATGAAAGGGATAGCTTCTGCAGTTATTAGCTTTGTTTTCAGACTGCAGGATGGCTTTACTATTGCTGTACAAAAAAAAAAAGAAGAGCTCCACTCCACTCCAAAAGAGACATCAAGCTCTTGTCGCCCTGCTTTCAGATCGATGGTCAAACAGGGTGTGAAGAAAACAAGAAATTAAATGAGCAAGAGGTAGAAGGGGAGGGTGAGGCGAGGAGAGAATGAAACAGCAAGCAGTGATAATCGATGTGGCCACAGAGCGATGGCAGGGATGAGGTCGTTTGTCTCCAGGAGAAAGAAAGAGAGGGAGAGGAGTTATAGAGACGGAGCTGTCTGCTGATGGAACTGGCAGCCGGCCAGGCCCTGTATGAGGGCGTCTGAACAACTGCAGAATTTATCACCTTAACTGCTGGCCTTGTTACTGATGGAGACATGAATCTGAACATGGAGAGAAAATCAGGCAGGAGAGAAGGGCAGGTATATCAGGCCGGCATTCAGTGACCAACCAAATTTATTATTAATTTAAAGATCCACATTTATTGAGTCTTGCTGTACTCTGTGCACACTATATGTGCGTGTGGTTATGTGCACACATACACGTCATTTCCTTGCTGTCACCCTGCTATTAGACTCATAACTGATGATCTTAATGGCAAACACCTCTGTGTTCTGTGAAAGGAACATCATTGGCTTTTGTTTACTTATTTTGCTTTTCTGAATACTCTGCCTACTTGCTTCACTTCAAACACAGATACCAGATTCTCAGTCTCATGGTGAAGAACAGCTTTTTGTTGGAGGTTCCTTATTTAAACAAAGGCCCAGTTTTAGAAACTATGTGCTGTCCTCCCAGAATAATTCACAACAGACTATAATGCATGCCATATTTGTTATTTTGATGACTTAATTATAGTTTTTAGCTCTCTTTCTTTTGTCCTCTTTTGTCATCCTCAACTGTGAGCTCTGTAAATGTGACAAAGGTGGCTCTTATTCCTCTATTTGTCTTGCTGATGGTACATAAAGGCTGAATGTGTTTCTGGTGCTAGTGTCTTGGTTGCCACTCCCTGCTGCAGCCCAGATGGCAGCGAAGCCCTGCCTCCGCAGCAGAGGTCTCAGCAGCCTGCCTCGACAGCCGGAGAAGACATGGAGGGAGGAGGGAGGATTAACGTGCTAATCGTTCTGAGACATGAGACTGATTGTGCAAACCTGTAGAAAACAGCTAATCAATAGTTGTCATTTGCTGATCTCATAGAGCAACAGACTAAACAAACCACTGTAAATAGAATAACATCACATAGTTGCAGCATTGACATAAGCAGGTTTTCTCTGACCACCTCTCCTATGTTCATTTCACACAGCAGGCATACAGAGGATATTAACTGTATGGAAATGATCTCTCAACATTTGTTTGCACATTGCATGGTGCTGCCACAATTCTTACCAGTAGAGGGCACAATAATATCACAGTGGATCTTGCAGAATCATCATCAATTCACTAATTCAGTATTTTTTTTAAAAAAAAGAGGAAAATGCACATATTAGACAGTAATTACACAGACAGTAAACTAAGTGATAATGTTACTTGGAACCTGCACCAGCTTTGGATTAACTTGCTGTGTGATTAGTGGGTTTCTGCTAACACCACACTATTTACAAAAGCAAAAACAATCTAAGCTGGACAAGATATAAAAATTTACAACCAAAAAGACTGTGAAGACTTGAAGAGGCTCTGATGCTTGCTGAACTACAAGACCATTTTTGTTTTCATTTTCCAAAAAGATGGATAAAAAAAAGGGAGGGAGGGGGGCATAAAATCACATTTTTGTGCAGAATTTGACTGCCTGTTTTTTCCTTAAAAAGGGAGGTGGGGTTATTGTACACACTGAAATGTGAGTCACCCGGCAGTCTGTTTGTGAGCAGTGGCCTTTAAAGCACATATGTTCATCCATGAATAAATAAGCCTCACTGCCTAGGTTTCCTATAGTCATGGGAGCTCTGTGAAATAGTGTTTGTCAAAGCTAGATTCCTAATATAGATATGACATGTTGAGTTAGTTATATGTAGTTATAGACATGGAACACAAAACTATATTCAGGGTTCCTTATTTCTAGTAGTTTACTATTCAAATGTCCAAAGGATTTCACAAACCTGGGTTACTAATATACCAGTCTGCATATGCATCAACCAATCTAGTATAGAAACAAGGATTGTAGGCTTACTTAAACTAAAAGTGCCTGAAAACTGTACCTAAGCTAATAAATCTGTTCAGCACACCAGTAACTATAGGGGTAGCTCTTCTATTAATGCAAAATAACATAAACAAAACCACACACACTTAATCTCGATGGAACATGAACCATTTGCTACATTAACATCAAATGAAATGTTCCAGTATTCTACTCACTACACTCTGTGCTCACTCGAGTGCACACGTGGCAGCAGGCCATCCACCCCATACAGTTAATGCCTTCAGAAAGTATGAGCCTCACGGGCCTCAAGAGTCGCTCCGTGCGAATCTACAGAACCCATTTGGAAAACGGCAAACACCCCACAAGAAAACAGGTGAGCTGCTCAAAAGGAAAGGCTCACCGCTTCCTGCTTTGCCTTTCACTTTTATTGTTACTAGTGCACCCCTTAACTTGGGGATACCCAAAAGGGCATAGTGCCATCTATTGGCTTTGGTGTGAACACTGTATTTTCCACTAGACCCCATGTATTTCAATATCCACTGTAGTCTCAACAGCAGGGTTGTGATTATGGAAATTTGACTAACATGATGTGAAGTGGAACTACGAGGTATAACATGGATTTTAGAGAAATATGACAAAGAAAGACCTCATTACATCCTCTGTTCGTAATTGCACTGCAGCATCTGCTGTGGTCGAGGCTGGTTAACCAAGAGATAGAGACAGCGGAAGCACAGGGAGTTTGGTTAATACAGCTGTACAAACTACCATCAACCATTTTTCTTCCAGCCACCCCACCTTTGCATCGAAGGATCTCCATCATCCGTGGCAAGTAATGGTCGAGCTCAGCAAAGGATATAGATAGCAGAGGTACAGTTGATATGTGCATGAACTCCATATCGATCTGAAAAAAAAAATAGAACACAGTAGGGATGAACAATGAAAAACTAGCTGTTTGACCACCACATTTGCAATATCAATAAGGAGAAACGGTCTAAAATCACATTACCCATATCCTTGTTTTTTGGCCTACACTATTACATTTGATATTTGATTTGTCATTGTCTTCCTGTTCTTGGGGACATGGGGACACTTTATTTTGTGATGTATTTCTGCAAAAAAAGAGAAATTGTAATTACTACAATATCTGTAATTACATACACTATAATGTGAAGACTGCTGCTCAACCTTAATGTACAGAACCAGAAGGCAGAAAAACAATATGCTATACTCCCATAGTATAGCATAGCATGATGTTCTACCATAATAATTTCTACATTGGTGTTTTGTGGACAGAGCTGATTCTGTGTAGCGAAAAGCTTTAGACAGGATTTGCACAGTCTTTTGCTACTTTCCCAGAATTTGCGTGACTCGTCGCTGAAAACTTGACAAACGCCGGTAGAGAGATACCGCTGAACAAAAACAGGAGATTTATTCCTTTGGCAACTATATACTATAACTTTAGCTTTTCAGGAAATTGAAGAATGACGAACAGTAATTCAGCCACTCTAAACCCAACGAATTACCGTGGCTACGACTACATCCTGGCACTTACCCCACTCACCGTAGTGTCTCTCTCGTAGCATGACCGCTAGCCTGCCTACAGCTCAGGTACACGCTCCACACAGGTACAGTCTCATAAAGAGCGATTACCTTCACTAAAATCACTAGTAAACTGATTTACTATTTACGCGGGGTGTAAATAAATAAAGTATAGCAATGGCAAAGTCGAGTTAGCCTGAACTACCCGAAACATGAGTGACAAAAGAAAAAAAATTATCCAACTAGCTACTTATCACTCACACACATTGAACTAAATAAAAGAATGTAGGCATAAATTATCAACTTACCCTTAATATCAACGATGAGGTCAAAGTTCAAAAGCCAGTGACCCTCAGGATGACGTCCCAAAACGTAACGCTTCTTAAAACTTTTTTCCGCATTTCGTGAGCGTGGAGCATGCGCAATGGCTATCCTTATCAGCGTGGTTATTTTAAGCGACCTCACTGTCATTGGATTGACGATAATTAAATTAATTAACTGGAATTTTCTTTGAGTCATTTATAACAAATGTTCATTTAATGAACATAAACATTTAATACCAACACATTTCTAGTTTGCTAATCAAATAAAGGCCATAGGCCCTTTTTTTTAGTGCATCCTTATTATCTCCAGGGAGGGCATATTTTTTGACAAGAATGAACCTGACAGGGTCACAACAGCCATGGTGCAAACATTTTGTTCACACTCTTTTATGTTGTTACATAACAGACGGGCATGCTCTGCTTCTTTAATCGCTGTAGTGCCCTCCTGGCACCAGTCGCTGCGGATTAGTCATCGTGAGGTGGGAGAGAAGTGTCGCTCTGAGTTGGACTTTTCACAGGCCACTGACTAGGTCTGTGGGGTTTTGGTACATCATGTCATTGTGTTTAGATATACTTCTCAGTTACAGTGGTACATTAATGATATTAAAGTCAAAGGTGTTGCCAGGGATTTTGGGCCTCATGAAAAAATATCACATTTAGCCTCACTGTCCCATCGCCACAGGACACGCCAACCCTGAAAATGTAACACTGTGCAGACCTGCATGCAACATTCTTGCATACTACCACAATTGTAGAATTGCAGTACAATTCAGATTTGTACTTTTGTAGTTTTAATGGCAAACAAATCTCTTAACATAAGACATTGGGTAAAACTATAACATTCTGTGATGGGATCACACCAGCCACGATTCCCATCGACACAGTGATGGTACTTAGTAGTCATTGCCAGCCAAAAAAAAAAGAAAAAAATATACCTAACGTTTTAATTTTTTAGAGTCCCCTGTCAATCATACCTCACTAGAATTGTCCTGACTGTCACAGCACAATGGCTCATGCCTATTAATACCAACAAGGCCCACTGAGTTTTTATTATGCATGATATGGATGAACGCACATTGATCTATGAACTAGCTTTGCTTATTTCTTTTACTGTAGAGCCTTGAACAGCAGGGAGTTGAACAGCCATCTGGTGCATTGGAGGGCAGGACGAGAGGGACCAGTGTTCACAGTGTAGGTTCACAATCTACAGGGATGACTCAAACCCTCTCTTAGCCTTACTTTATGCTATGAACTTTAGATCCTGATGTGATGCTCTATCAATTAACTAAAGCCGTTGGTGGAAGCGCTGCAAACCAAAAACAAGAATTGTGACATTTGTTTAATTTCACAGTCCATTGATTTTGCTCTTAGGAAATGAACATTCAGATTTGTTTTTGCTTTTTGCAAAGCAATTACACAATGAGGCCATAATACTATAATACTGATTACAAGCACACTGCACTGCACAATTCTTGCATCACATATTTTACAGAGAATGGAACGATCAGTGATGTGATAATCCTGCCTGACATGATAGGTTGTCTGATCTATTTCCTGCAGCCCCCATCTCCTCACACACCCACACACAAATGCTATAGGCAACCACAGGACACAAGGCATTGATGGAGGAATTTGGTATTAGTTGTTTGCAGTGCAGTGTTCATTCCCCGTTTGCATCAGTAAGTGAACAAAGCCCCCATCATTATTCAACCAATATTAAGTGATCTCGACATTTCCACACATATTTTTATCAGTATGAAAGAATAGAGGGGTTGTAAATATCAACACCAACAGAATCACAGCCTCATTAAAATGAACCAAAGCTAAATGCTGTCTGTTGTCTGTATACAAGCTCTCGGTGTCTTAAATGAATGTTTATCACACGGTCTCAAGGCCAAATCTTTGGCATTGATTTTAGCGCTGCACGTTCATCACAGGTGTCAATACTGGTGCTTGACCTTTTGTGGTCATGACTTCTGTATTCTTTATCTAGGGAAGACAAGCAAAGCTTTACCAGACAGCTAATGAGCCTCTTGTCACTTGAGCAGCAGTGATGGGCGATTAAAGGGAAATAGGCAAAAGGCAGGGGAGGAATACCAAATGAGCTACTGTGAGCTCTGTGTAGGATGTAAACACCAGATAAATATGCATGGATCTTTTTTAACTTGCGAACAAATGGGAAACACTACCTTTTCAGTGCCGATGCAAAAGCACAGAAAGAGCTTTAGGTTAGGGGGGCTGTTGGTGTTAACACCTGAGCCATCTTGGTTACAGCTGTCCTGCAGCCCTCTCTTCCTCCTTATTCATGGACAGAAAAGCAGCAGGTAGTCAGTCAGGGAACTGGCTGAAATATTCTTCTCTCATTTGTCCATCTATTTCCAAAGGTTGCACTCTCACACCCAGAGGGGAGTAGGCAAGGTGTCAGTACAATAACGGAGTTGGGACTGCACCACTGAAAGCAGGCAAAGGGGGGAGCATAAAGACAAAGCTGAATCGTTAGAGCCATTGAGGCTCAGCTGCACAGAAACACCCCCGAGACATGGATCAGATTTTGCCTGCCGGTGTTCGTCAGCATGTTTAATCTGTGACCTGGCAACCTGGCTCTCCTGAGATTGGCGATAAGGGCTGGTGCTCCACTGATGGTGAATGGGAGTTTTCACAATATTATCAAATGTATAAACATCTCCACCATTCACAAGAATAACATTGCATCCCACTGAACAATGTGGTGGGAAAACATATCATCTCTCACCTGTTGCCAGTTTTCACATTCAGAGCAAAATCAATATTTGATATTGCACTTTTGGATTACTTTAGTCTCTGGATGCAGCCTGTCTTGTTTTTATTTACTGGGTCTTTAGCAGTCCAACTCCACAGAACTAAGTCCTTATAGGTTGTCTTAAAAGGCTCAGTAAATCACAGCCCAGTCTGATGGCTCATTACCCCTCCACTCTGTGCTCCAATATAACTACATGTGAAATATTAAGGCTGCATCCACGGGCCTGACTGAAGCTTCTCCCTCAGCTACCTTCTCTGCTGTGTGAGAGGAATAAAAATAACATCACCCAGCTCAAGGTCAAGATTTTTAAGGTCAGATTTGTAATGCTGGAGAGCAATTTTGATGTTAGAGTGTAAATGAAATGTCTCCAGTGGAACTATTTATCAGAAAAGAATGAGATTTTTTTTCTCTCTTTCACATTACCTCCCTCAATGATGCACGACGTCACTCTGAGAGTTATGACCTGTGGCTGTTCATGAAACTTTATGATGAGTAATACTGCAGCAGAATTCTGGCCATGACAAGGAGACACTGCACAATGTCTCTCCTTGTGCATAATTTAAAGGTTTGATAAACTACGTGTTTACGAGTCAAGTCGCACATCACAGGCGATGAACCACAGCCAATGCCATAATAAGCTACATTTGTTCTGCGAGGTGGAGGGATGTTGTACTATACTTCAGTGGCTCATTCACAGCCGTACTGCAGAACGCCAGTAGGTGCTAGAGAGGGAGGGTAAAAAAAAAAAAGAAAAAAGAAAAATGCTCACAGGGTGAGCAACCATCATATGATCGGTGGTTGCCATGGCAACTGATCCCAGCAGTCAGCCCTTGGAAAGTGAGTCACATGAGTGAATTGAAGGAGACAGGAAGCATACTGTGCATACATGTTGGCTGATGCAGTACTACTCGTGTGTGTGTGTGTGTGTGTGTGTGTGTGTGTCTGTGTGTGTGTGTGTGAGGAGGGAGGTGTGTTTTGGGGTTGTCTTGTGATTGAAGCACAGAAGTGCCCGGGGTTAGCACGTACAGCGGGATTAGGATGTCTTCTGCGTTTGTTTTTTCAAAAGTTACTGATCACAGAGTGAAACATGATGTGAACGCGATTACTGAACCGCTTCACTGTGAAAATCAAACACACAGCTTATCAGAAGTTTATCAGTGGAACAGCAAACTGTCACTCCTGCAGATATCCGTCAGTGTCTGATACTAGTAGCACATTCCATCTATAAATACTCTAATCCTTCAAACTGTACGCCCATCTCTGTCCTTGTTGACTCACGGCTTCTAACAGCCTCATTTTCACTCTCTAAGCTTGTTCTGGTTACAGAGGAAGGATGTTGCCATTAACTGTTCTCTGAAACACCTCTGTACAGGCTGCACCTGCACCACTCATCCAAAGGTCTGGCATTATCCTTACATCTCCCTAACACTCACCTCTGAGCAGTCCTGATAATGATCCTCATCCTCATTCGGACTCAGAATTACATGCAAAAAAAAAAAAGGTCATGCAAATAACTCTGATGTCTATTTTGTTCAAATAAAAGGCCACCTACAGTGAGGCAGGAGAAAAAATATAGAGAGAGTAGAGCAGTGGCAGACAAAGCCAAGGGCAGAATAAATTGCTGGTGTCAGAGAGAAAAATGACTGTGCCACAAATTATCTGCACTTGAGAGACGGCCATTAGGAAACACTGTCTTTTCGCACCTATTTTAGTCACTCTGGGCACACAGCAAATTTTGACATGACCAGGTGTTAACATCAAGCATCTCCACTGTGAGGGAGGTAAAGTGTGTCAGATCCGCTTCCATTAATGTAAAACCACGTGGGGACATTTGATGCATTGATAGGTCTGCTCATTTCTAATCATTCTTGATAATAATAATAATAATGGTGGTGGTAAAATAATAACAACAAAAACAATCATAACAATTGTCCCGTTTTCAGCGGGTCTGCTGGGAAAGCATTTTGACTAATCCAAACACCATTTGCACAAGCAGCATATTCAATCAGCTGATGAACCTGACTGAAAGCTACCGGTGTGATAATTTTATTATCGTCCTGGGAACACTGCAGATGTCTTTTTGGATCAGCTGCTGACGTGCGCACGAGCGGATGAGTCAAACCTGCGTCAGACTTCGTCGTGACTTGCCATAGTAATTTCGTTCATTCTATGGGAGGGGAGGAGGGGGAGGCTGATTTATCCCACAACACAGCCACAACCACGTGGAAACCAGAGGTGCGAGCAGGTCTTTTGCAGAACTACAAACCGTCGTTAACGCGCCGAAGTGAGACAAACGGTCGCAATAAGCCGTTACCTGCATACGTTAATGTTATTATAGTCGCCAAACTTGTGGCAGGCGCTGAGCTCCTGCGTCAGACTTTACGCACCATGCGCCCCGTGTGACTGGAAGCTCTGTGATTTCGCATCTCTTTGCGCGCAGAGATGTTGCATACGGAGACAGTGCCTGAATGAAGATACCGTACACTCACTGTGGATTCGTACTGTCACGCTCACTCGGACGTTATCACCCGATCTGCACACTGCATAAGGTAAGGATGACACTCTTTTTGTCACCGTTTTCACCATATGATCTGTTTAAATACGTGTTTGTTTATCTGTGACGAATAAAATAAATAAAGAAATAAAATTAAAACACCCCTTTGTGACTTAATAGAAACGAGGGTCATCTTTCACCACGTCACCTGTCAAATGGTGATTTCGCCGCAACACTGACGGAGAGCGTCGCTCATTAATCCTCCGTGTTTGACGATGTCGCGCCGCGTGTGTCCAGATTTGGCTCGAATGTGACAAATTCCGCGGGGCCGCTGCTCACCTGCCCACTTACACTGGTGCTGTTCGCATCTCGGCGCTGCTACTACTCGGCGATTCATTTGACCTTGACAAGGCATCAGAGGTTATATCCACGTAGATAGTCAGACCTCCAGCTGTGGTCTGTGGGGCCTGTGTGTCTGAAGGATGCCTGGATGCAGGTGCTGTTTTGTACCTGTCAAAATGTCTGTGTCAAGATCAAAGAGAGGGAAGATAATTCATTCAGCTAAGTGACTTCTGTCCAGACCTTATATTTTACACTGACTGCATTGTTCTGTCCAGAAATGGCTCAGATCTAAACACTACAAATGAATCTGCCCGAGATGGCTGCCTGACTGGCACTGCAATAGATCCCACAGCAGACAGCTTTGCCACAACCTATCTTCCCCCGCAGTCCTGTCACAGCAGCTCCGTGTTATTTGCAGCTGTCCCTCAGGGAATATCATGTCTGTCCATTTGAGATGGTGAGAGGAGAGATAGGCGACCACTGATGCTGCAGGGATGGAATTTCAGTTTTGCAGGAAGAGCTATTGCTTAGCAACCAGACTAGATAAAAGTGGAGCATGTCTTTGGAGCAGAGACAGAGAACCTGTGCTGCTACATAATCAACACCAAACTGTCTGTGGAGACTTTGGAACACGTAATTCCAGGAATACACATCTGCCTCCCTGGAGGCTTACGCACATGTTTGTCATGGGGTCTGCTACCACCATGCTCTCTGTTAAGTGTATATACACTATTCACTCTCTGTAGCACCTTTTCCTTTGCATTAATAGGTTATTCAACACTTCTAGGCTTAATTAATTTTATCCTCTTCAGTACACCTTTTCAGAGTATCATGCAAAAGAAAAACACTTGTGGCCACTCACTATGTTTCCCTCATACAGAGATTGATTACTCAGTCATTATCTGTAACAGTGTCTTGCACTGAATGTGAAGTCCTGCTGTCTCTCTAATATGCCATCTGTGTCAATACATACTGCGAAACTCTGAAAAGTTGCAGGTGTGTCTCTGCATCAGCATGGAAAACTTTCACTGCACATGATTAGAAAGCCAAAGTGAAAATCTCTCAGCCATATGTCTCTAACAGACCACCGTCATCATAACCCATGAGCAGTAAATGGGGCAGTTTGTTACTAACTATACCAACATTTCCATTCGCTTGAAAAGGAGGGCAAAACAACATGTGAACAGTCTTTCAGAGTTCTAACTCTACTCTAAAAAAACTCAGCGGCTTGACCAAAAAAAAAATCATATTTGCTGGCAAACATTCACATCATAGCCTCACACCTCATTCAGAGAGTCTTCAGTGATGACTCAGTATTGTGTAGTTGTAGGCTGTTGTGGAAAAGGTCGCTGCTGTTCTGGGATCTGTGTGGAGCTCGCAGCCTCGGAGCTGCTGCGTGTCGTGACTGCAGGGGCCCGTCGCCACTGTTGAGGAATGTGATGTGCGTGCTGCTGGTGCGGCCTCTGGGTGGGCTTTAGAGTCCAGCCTGCTGGCAACCGTTCCTGAGAAGTCACTGTGAATAAAAGCCAAGCTCTGATTTCAGTCGGCTGCATCTGTTTTCAGATTAGAGGCCTTGTCTCCAGATCAAACACCTCTGGCTCCCATTCTCTGCCTTTGAGCTGCCAGAATGAAAACTCTGACCTCGTTCATCCCACACAGCTAAACCAGAAATCTGTGTTCAAAGTCTGGTCTCAGACTTTTTCGGCTTGTGAAGCTGCTTTTCTGGCATTTAACCAAGGTTGTCTGCATCATTCATTGTTAAGCTGACCTTTAGGTAATTAGTTAATGTATAGTAAATGTCGCACAATGTTTTCATGTAATTAGGAACACCAGTCTTTGAGGGTCGAGCATCTTGTTATTTTGAATGTTTCATGCTTGCAGTCACAAATTTCCATTTTAATTTCAAACCCTCAGGTCTCAGAGTTTCATAGAAGGGGAGGGGGGCACCACACCTGAAATAAATTGTTTTTTTTTTTTTAACTTAATACTAAATCAGTGGCATTCTCTTTTTGTCAGTGTCTATTTTTTAGCCTGGTTTCTGCTGAATAAACGGATCGCAAGATGAGACGTGTCAGGGTCTGGGTACTTCACTGCTGTGGCTAAAATCAATAGCAGCAGCTATTTGTAAAATCCTCATTTATGCAGGAGTTTCAGACCCTCTGGAATTTCTGATGCAGTAGCTCTTGTGCTGCATTGTGATCTACACCAGCTTATTTCCAGAGAGGCACCACACACAGGATTTCAGGGTTATTAGTGGATTTTTTGAGAAGGGGCTGTGAAAAGGTAACAAATACCAAAGAACTTGGAGAGACTAACTTTTCAGACGGGTTTTTCTCTGTAGCAGCCAGTTAACGCTGGAGCACTGGACTCTTTCATCACAGCAACTGAAATGTTAAAACAACCTGCAAACAAGATGTTGAAGATGTCTGAAGAGAAAAAAAAAGTACAGACACATCAATGAAATCTGTGCTTAGAGGCTTTAGTTTTATTGCTCTGCCCTTTTCTGAGACCTGTAGTCACACAGACAGGCAGCTCACTGCTATTCACATGACTCAACTTTAGTATAATGGGCTCTGTTGTGAAATGGATTGTAATTCAATCTGTGTGTCTCATTCACAATAATGAATTGGATTACACAAATACTTCACTTATGGTTGTAAAGTGCAGCAGGTTTCCCACCATTTTAAAATACTCTGTGTGCTAACTGGAAAGCAGGAGAAACAGTGGACATGATTTGGAACCAAAATGGTTAAAGTTACTTGTCACAAGTTTGGCTCTTGAACTGTTTTCCTGTGATGCTGTGTAACAGTTATTTTCTTTATTGATTAACTTGATTATTTTCTCAATAATCATTAGAAAAAAGTAAAGAAATGTTTAAAAATGCCAATCACAGTTTCCCAAAGTACAAGTTTATTTTGAATATTATCATTGAAGAGTCATAAAACAAGTAAATACTCCCATTTTTTAAATGAAGAAATGACTTAGACGATTAATTGATTATTAAAATAATATTTTATAGTCCATACACTCTGTTAAACAACCCCTTTAAGATGTATGACATATTTTTGACTGTCTTCCAAGACATAAAGCCAGTTCATTGGGAATCCAAACAAGTAGCATGCCGATGGATTTACTGCAGAGCTGCAACTAACAGCTATTTTCATTTTCAACTCTTCGACTCTTTCGACTTCTTGTGTTGTTTTGTCAGAGCAAGTTTAAAACCAAAGATGTTCAGTTTTCAATTATTTAAAATAAAGGAAATATTTGAAATGCACTTTTTTGACATTTTTGCTTGAAAAATGACTTAATGAATAACTTTCTAACTTTATCAAATTATTGACCGATTACTTTTCTGACAATTAACTGATCAATTAATCGTTGCCGCTCTAATTTGCTGTAACCTGCTTACAGTGCTAAAGCTGGAATAGCAACTGACCTTTAACTCTTTGAAACTTCTGAAACCATTTTTGATCACAGTCATCTGCCTTGCTTAATGTTCTGCCATACAGTTAGTTTCAGTGTTGTTAGTTTCCTTATGGAAGAGATCATCAAATGCAGATGGTGAGTGAGAAACAATTACAGAAAAACTGTGTGTAAAGACTTGTTGTTACAAAAACATTATATGGTTTAAGTACAAAATGTGCAAAAGTTCTTAAAAATACCCGCATTTCCTGTCTGTCTCCAACTATTTCTCTTCACAGACTTAAGGAAAAAGCACAACTTTCTTTCCCTGGCACCCTCCCAGTATCCTCCACCTCCTCATCTCACGCTCTCCTCTCCTTGCCACCACCTTCACCCCTCTGAAGGAGGTCCTGTCTCGCAGCCATGCCAAAGAACACCAAGGTGACCCAGCGGGAGCACAGCACTGAGCCTGTCACTGAGTCTGTGGCTGACCTGCTGTCCCTGGAGCACCCCATGGACTATAAGAGCAGTCAGATGAGTATGGGCCTGAGTCCTGGTTCGACTGCTCCAGGAAAGGCCCTGCTACCCTCCCCTGACCCAGACGCTGAGGATGGCAGACCGGCTTGGAACAACAAGCTGGAGTACATTCTGGCCCAGGTGGGCTTCTCTGTGGGACTGGGTAACGTCTGGAGGTTTCCCTACCTGTGCCAGAAGAACGGAGGAGGTAGGTGAATGGATGTCTGCACATGATTTTGTTAGATTTTAGCAATTCGGTGTCTGTCTGAACCACAGAAACCTGAAAGTTTTGTGGAGACCAATGTGCAAAACGTAGTAACACTTTCCGGGTTTGGAAGCCCGTTCCTAATTGGGCCACCCATGGTGAACATGTGTACCCTCGGGTGTCGAGTAATTGTTAACAATGAGAAATCTTGTGCTGATTGGAGGCTGTTAATGTGATTTTTTTTTACAAGTCCTGTAAAATCCTCAATAAAATGTGACCAGATGGGAGCAGTAAACTTAATAGTATGTTACTATTTAGATTTTGTTCTTTTGTTTGAGCATGGGGTTTTTTTCACTGTCCGTATTCTTGTCCAGGATACTGTCTGTGCCTGGCAATTACTCGCTGAGACGTGACTTGATTGAAAATGCCCAGTGGTCTTGGTGATTGGCATGAAAAATAATGCTGTAAGGCATTATCTCCTAAAAACCTGCATTTGCATCACATTACACAAGTAAATACATCAGCAATTGCAGCTAATTCAGATCTTATTTCCTCAGTGCCAGAAAAAGTCAGTAAATACGGTCCAGAGTTGCACCTGAAACACGGAGACAACACTAACCCAGTTACTCTTCCCATGATGTAAACATTTCACCCAAAGATGAACCAGAGAGGTAATGGTTGCACCCACCTACAATTTTGCACCACCACATCTCAGCACAGTACGGATGCACTTTCAGCATTATTCTGATCCATTGACCATCTGCTGTTTAGACGGTCAGAGGAATAAGTGTAGTGAGAAATAATCCACTGTGTCACAAAGAAAATCTGCTGTTAGACATGTCTAAATACTGGTTTCACCAAAGATAGATAGATAGATAGATAGATAGATAGATAGATAGATAGATAGATAGATAGATAGATAGATAGATAGATAG
>JBBMJY010000012.1:11577829-11604312 GCA_037833715.1 Toxotes lorentzi | reverse complement strand
GAGAGAGAGATAGAGAGAGAGAGAGAGAGAGAGAGAGAGAGAGAGAGAGAGAGAGAGAGAGAGAGAGAGAGAGAGAGCTTTATATTTCCCACCCAGACACAAGAGAGGCACTGATCTTCTTATCTAACTCTTGCCTAGAGAGCAGCTAATCATGTTCGCCAAAATTTCAAGGAATTCCTTTAAGGCATGGTGATAATTTGATATTACTCACTGTTGGTGGAATCATATGGTGGTGATATCATCTACAAAATACATTTCTGTTAGTCAATATCAGTAATTCCAAACCAGTTGTAACCAGTTGTAATTAAAGCAAAATGAATTATTAATACATTCTTCATATCTCTGAGCTTTAATTTTGATTTCACTATATAGCAAATTTCCAATACATATCATGGCCGGTCCTGCACTGCTCCTTTTATTTAAAAGTCTTACTCAGTTCGCCTGTTGACGAGGCTGCAGCCTCCTCCTCTTTGATAAATTGTGTCCTGTCAACCAATTAACCAACTAAATGTACAAGTCAGAGGAGCAGTCTCTTCAGCATTTCTTAGTGAACGTGTGGTGTCAGCAGCAGCAAGATGTGGCACCACTGAGAGGTTTGGTATGATGCTGAGAGATCATCCAGTTTCGTTTATATTTGCTTTTCTTGCAGGTTTCTCAGCCTTATCTCTTTGGTATTTTGATTTACTGGTTTTACAATGAGATGACAGGGTGGTGATGACTAAGATGGAGGAAGTGGCAGAGTAAACACTGATTTTCAGACATTGTTGCTTCTACCTTGTGTGGGCGGTGTGTGTAAAGAGGGTATTTGAAATGTATGATATAACAAAGTGGAATATGTGTGCATTAGCACATTTTAATCATGGTGTGTGCGTGTACTTGTGTGTAGTGTGTATCCCCCGCTGACTCAGTGGTAGGTGTTGCATTGTCTTGTCTGGGCTTGTCCCAGTGATGTCCTGTCCATCCTTGTCCATTATTTCCCCTGCTCTGTCTCTCTTTCACTGGTTCAAGGCAAGTTAATGTTTATTTTATTGCCTTTTATTATAATATAGTAATTATTGTTAGTTAGAAAACTAACAATAATTACTAATAAAACAAAATTAAGTTTTACAGTTCACAGCAATATAAAACTTACGGAAACAGAACACAAAAAAATATGTGAGCAGGCTTTATTTCTCTTGCCCACCTTGCCAAGTCTCCCTCTGTGAAGCAGTGTCAGCCACAAAGAAATTATCCTAAATTATTCTTTACAAATAAATAATTTAATTTAATTAATTGGTATTATCTTGTTTGTGTCTCCTGGTGGAACCTGCTTGCAGGATGTTAGGATTTGCCCCCACTGCAGGCCCCGGCACTGCAGACCAGACAAAAGTCCCAAGTAAACCACTAGCGACTTTAATGTTTTTTTATGTATTTATAATGGCCAAGAAGTGAAGGCACTGGCAGTGAATGGATTATGAGATGATAAGCAAACAAAGTTGATTTCTTAAGTCCAGGTTTATCCACTAAATTAGCTCGGTAAAGGTCACGAAGTCATCAAAAACATAAGGGTGAAGCAAACTTACACAGACTTCCACCAGGGAGGGGATCCTCAGGGCCCATCATCCTCTTGGTGATCATTTGAGGATTTGCTGAAATGCCTCATTCTGAACTAAATTAAAGAGAAGACTGACCAATCAACTTTACCATCCTATGGGCATATTACTAGTGGGTCAGAACCTTGGGGCGGGGTAAATCATTTAAGGATTCTCCACCAGGTTGGCTGATTTACAATAGTTGGAAAGAAGAACAATACACCGGGCAGTTACCTCAACAATTTTGTGCTCCTCTGTTCTGTGTGTTTGCTCAGAATAGACATCAAAGATCTGTAAAAGTAGGCAGCGACAGAGTAGTCACTTCTAACGATCCAGATAATAATACCACTGTGTAACATGACACTGTGTTCCTGTCTTTGTTTCCTTTGTCTGCTGCTAGCTCTAATAGCCACTCACAACACTATCAGTGTTTTTGATCGAGCCAAACGTCATAGTCATTTGTTTTTAGTCTGGAAACAGGCTACTCATCCCAGCTGTCCGTCAGTGGGAGCCCACCCTCTCTGGCTTTGGATGGTTTTGTCACCATGGTGCCCCTTCATGTCTTGACGTAAGCAGGACTGAACATGCCCTCTCTCTTTATTGTCCCCTCTGCAAAAAAAAGATGTCCATATTTGACAAAGCGGTGAATAGAAGCTAAAGATAAAGACAGAGAAAGAAAAAGTGAGAGAGGGAAAAGAGGAAGAGAAAGGGAATGGAAACAGTGAAATTAGAGTGCTGGAGGATAAAGGGAATAGACTTCAAAAATAGAACCTGACAGAGAGAATTTAATAATCTCCCTTCTTCTATTATACTATCAAATTTTGTCCTTCACTATACATAGATTTCAAACACATTAAAATAATGTACATTCTACAGTAATTCTTCTTCCCTCTGACCCTCCTCTGTCTCAGGTGCATATCTGGTGCCCTACTTTATTCTCCTCCTGCTCATTGGCATCCCCTTGTTCTTCCTGGAGCTGGCAGTGGGTCAGAGGATCAGGCGTGGCAGCATCGGGGTGTGGAACTACGTCTACCCACGGCTGGGAGGCATCGGAGTTTCCAGCCTGATGGCAAGTGTCAACATGAATTCATTATCATGACATCCAGTCAGTTAAAATAAAAAGAAAGAAAGTACTAAGAGAAGGAACAATCTGTACAAATAATGTGCAATGTTGCAAAGTATGTACTTCACTTGATCAACGGATGTAGCTCTTAGCTTAAAGCCGTGCTACCGGCTCTGTGAGGCCGGTATAATGTATATGGTATATTGTGTTAGCATGCTAGCATTTGTTAATGAGCAGAGAAGACAAAGTGCTGAGACATTAGCTGGGCCTGATGGTTGCGTCTTTAGTTTTTGAAGTATTTGGTCATAAACAAAGGTGTTTGATGAACTGAAATTTGGAATAGATGGTGGTACTAGATGAAAAGTTAAGGGATTGTGCATTATCTGGAGCATGTATAGTAACTTCCTGTACCATATTTTATAGCAATCATCCAACAGCTGTTTAGACATTTCACAAAAAAACAAAAACAAAATGTCAACCTCATGGTGGCGCCAGAGGAGATCACTGGTGTCATGAATGTCTTTGGTAATCCGTCCAGTAGTTGTTGAGATATTTGATTGCCATCCAGAGAAAATCATTTAATGGCGATGTACATGTCAGTAATACGATGAGTAATAAGATAATTAAAACTTTTTTTTATGTAAGGTCATACTGCACACATCTAAAATCTATCACTGAATTATCAAACACTAAAACCTCAGTAGGCTTAAATGGTGGCTGTAAAATGGTTGTAGTTTCATTCACAGGGTCATCTTGAATTCATGTTGAATATAATGTAATCCAGATGTTTTCACTGTGGAAAATCTGCAGCGGCGAAGAGTATTTTGCTGCAGGAAGAGTTTTAGATGTTTCTATGGGCATTTTTTCCCACAGGGTGTATTGTGACTGACGTGACTTGATCTTTTTATTTTCACCTGTCTCTTTAGATTATCAGAAAAGAATCTTGTCCCATTAAACTGAACGCTTACCTTCTGGAGCTAGGCTGATCTATTTATGACTTGCAAACATTTGAGGTCCTATTTTTGTTGGAAAAGCCAATGACACATTTTTTCCACTTTACAGTCGGCCATAGAGACCGTAAAACAATAAAACAAAGCCCCCGACAAAAGGGGCTTTTTGTGGGCTTACAAACTGACAATCAAATATGTCTTTTTCATTCCATTTTAAGAGCTTTTCGCTGATCTGGTAAGCATTAAAAAATGGATGAGTAATTGTTAATAAAGATATCAGTAACAGTTTATGATCTCTTTATGAAATGCAGTACAGTAATGTGCTAGCCTGCTATAATTATTACACACCATGATTAAAGCACCATGTAAAGAAATGTAATGTGTTACAGGATTGGTGTTGGATTTCAGAGGGTAATTTCTCTCGCTTTCACATTTCAGCTCAGTGTTTAACATGTTATGTGCAGAGACAACTAACGTGGTGTGGACCTCAGTCCTCTGCCTGCTTGTTTTACTTCATCCTGATGCAGCGAGTGGCATGCAAAGACCAGTGCTGATCACTGTCATAATCTGTCCCCATCATCAGCAGGAGTAGTGACCCATCATGTCCCCATCTCATCAGGGTCATCAGCCTAAAATATATTCTTTCAGTGTCTGAGTCACTCAGCGATTCTACGACGTCAGTCATTTTGATAGTGATTTCATCAATTTAGTGTAGAAGAACGGAGAGAGAGGCTTGGCCTCGGGCAATGAGGCGTGTGGCAGCTCAGATGTGGCGGAGGGAGATTCAGCAGCTATAAATACCTTCTCAAAGAGAACCCCAGCCTTGGCTGCTGAGAGCAAACAGCTCAATAATTCATACACTCTCCGACTTAAGCTGTGTGCTCAGCGTCTGTGCCCTGGCTCAAGAATAGGCATTCACTTCAACAAACTGCGTACTGTTCCTCAAGTGTTGTTGTTTTCTCTCGTTTTCCTTCAGGTTTGTGGTTTTGTGGGCCTCTATTATAATGTGATTATCGGCTGGAGCATCTTCTACTTCTTCCAGTCTTTCCAGTATCCACTGCCTTGGGCTGAATGCCCCATCCAGAGAAATGGAACCCAAGCCAGTGAGTCAACAAAACACAATACACTGCACCACAAAGCTGCAAGTATAGAGTTGTACAGCAAAAGACAAATGCCCTTACAAAATAGCTTTCATTGTAAAGCCCTCAACATGAAGTACAGGAAAAAAAACGAATAGTGCAGAGTCCTTCAAGACAGTTCCATATTCAGCAAAGTATCTCAGCAGATGCAGACACACGGGCAGCTGAACACTGCGAAGGGCGGTGCTTAAAGCTGCAGAACGTGTCTTTGCATTGAAGCAGCTTTGCTGTGACTGTGTAGTCAAGCAGCCGTGTCTCTGCAGGCTAACAGAGAAGTGGTTGTGCGCTCTCTATAGTCAGGATGGTCCTGCACTTCATCCTACGTAGCAGCTGTGCTGGCCGAGCCCCGTCAGAGAGTATGACCCAGCCGACAGTGTCAGTGCCTCGAATGGCTGGCAGCTGGCAGCCCGTGGTGGAGGCACATACATGCTCTGGCAGAGTAAAGGGCATCAGCTTTCATTAGCATTCAAGGGCAGGATGTCGGCTCTGTTTATGATTATGAATGCAGTGGGGATGCTGTGGAGTGTCCAATAGGATTTATTTCAGCTATGTGCAGGAGTGGAAAGTACATTTACCAATGTACAGCTTTGAAGTACATGTATTTTACTGGGGCATTTCCATCTCCATTCCACATTACTGCCCCTTTTTACTATTCAATTCAATTTTATTTTTCAATTCAATTCAATTTTATTTATATAGCGCCTTCCACATTTAAAATAGCCTCAAAGCGCTTTTACATTTATCTGACAGCTGTAGTTACTAGTGACTCTGTAGATTTTAAAAAAATATATTCAAAACATTCTCTGGAAAGTTCAATATAAAGGCTGCAACATTTCATTATCAATAAATCTGCAGATTTATTGATTAATTGTTTTGTCTGCAAAGTGTCAGAATATAGTGACAAATTCCCAACACAGTTTCCCAGAGCTGAAAGTGACATCTTCCTATTGCCTGGTTTGTCCAGCATTTCCGAACCAAAAGTTTTTTTTCAGTTTACTATCAAATAACAGCAGCAAATCTTTGAGAAGCAGGAACCTGCAAATGAAAATGTTATTAATCAATTGTCAAAATAGTTGCCAACTAAAATATGCCAGTTGACTAACCATCGATTTGAATAATGTTTTCAGCTCTGCTCCATATTCCACATCATTTTTTCAATTATTGAACCTGTAAAAAAAAAAGGTGAAAAATTCAGTTTAGTGAGATGAACAATTCTTTAACACACATGAACTCATTTAAACAGTTTTCTGAAATAAGTAATCAGATTTTGTGACATTAAATCAAGAAAACGACACTTATTTTAGAAAATGCTTGAAACAAGTTGATCTGTTTATTTCGCTCTTTTTCCGTGTTACTGTTGTAGTCGTGGAGCCGGAGTGTGAGAAGAGCTCAGCCACCACTTACTTCTGGTACCGTCAGACGCTCAATATAACCAGCACCATTGACGACACCGGCGGCCTGAACTGGAAGATGACCCTGTCCCTGCTGGTGGCCTGGATCATGGTCTGCCTGGCTGTCATCAAGGGCATCCAGTCCTCTGGGAAGGTACAGTGTATCCATGGCTTCACAGCAGGCACTGGGCCTGAAAACTATAAAGATTAACCATGTGCATTTAATAAATGCACAGCTTTTGTTGAAATTAATAAATAATTTCAACAAAAGCTTTAAAATTCTATTTTTAATCAATGAATCATCCTTATCGGTGAATATTTTATTTACTCTGCTAATGCCTTTCAGTCAATAGGCAAGGCAATACACTAAAGCCTGTCATCAGCACATCTATTTTTGGATCTCATCTATATTATGGAAGAGAGAGACATGCAACATTAATAAGCTTAAACTGAACCAAGCAAAGACTGGTTCAGGATGTAGATGGAAAAATGCCCCATTTTGCAACAACTGCAACAACATCCTGTTATCTCGATCCAGAAAGTGAGTCATATACCACAGCGCATCATCCAGCCCACGGATTCAATAGGAAAATACACAACAGAGGGTGAATCGCCAAGGTCTGACACGGTTTTTTAAACACTAAACTTAGTAATCCAATTATCATAGGCCGTGCTGCAATGATTCCCAGAAATGCTGTAGGAAGGATTTTTGACTCATCTGCTCAAACCTCATGGAGTCCTCTCCACATTTGGGAAGATTTCACAGATTCAGTGCCAAGCAAACACAAAGCAGTTTTGGGATTTATTCATCTCCTCCTCCGTGTGTGAGGCCTCAGAAAAGCGTGTCCATGGCAACACTGTGAGATGTACTTGACTTTCTCTCTCTCGTAGGTGATGTACTTCAGCTCCCTCTTCCCGTACGTGGTGCTCTTCTGTTTTCTGGTACGAGGTTTGCTGCTGAAGGGAGCGGTGGACGGCATCGCTCACATGTTCACCCCCAAGGTGAGAAGAAAAACAGTGGTGACTTTGACCAAAAAAGTAAGCAATACCAAAATAGGGTTACCTCAGCAGGACTGGGGGAAATTTATCGAATAAAGGTAACATGTCTCAAAAATGTAATTGTGGTGTGTTGGAGGGGGAAATATGATCTCAAGCTTGCTGCTGTGTCACAGCAGATCCCTCATTCACGGACTGTTGGCCAGACAGACATGTAACTTAACTGACACTTTGTCTATGGAAGCTGTTCAGCCTTGAGTGTCTGATGGTTTCAGCTACTTCACCACCAAGGCCGTTTACATCCACTCCTAGAAAATGTCATTAATATCCACAATATGTGCTGGGTTGATGTTTCCCTCTAGTGGTGACTGTGTGTGATTGCATAGAAAAATGGACACTGAAAAGCTTCATTACTTCCTGGGAATTACTGCACAGTTACTTAATTATTTGCTCTCTGTGATTAGGAAATGTGAATTAATTTGTAGCTGGACTATCTAATGGACTACTAATGATAATAAATATGATCTGATCCGTCACTAATCTTTTACATATTTCCCTTTCTCACCTCCAGCTGGAAAAGATGCTGGAGCCGCAGGTGTGGAGAGAAGCAGCCACCCAGGTCTTCTTTGCCCTCGGTCTGGGCTTTGGAGGCGTCATCGCTTTCTCCAGCTACAACAAGCGAGACAACAACTGCCACTTCGATGCAGCGCTGGTGTCCATCATTAACTTTGTTACCTCCATCCTGGCCACTTTAGTGGTGTTTGCTGTGCTGGGGTTCAAGGCGAATGTAATGAACGAGAAGTGTGTCGTCGAGTGAGTGTGTCACACTGAAGCGCATGCTACATGACCTGTTTGTCTTTGGCAGCATTATTCACTATATTCTCCCCTCACTAACACTAACATCTTCTCCACATCTGCAATTTTTTTCGTGTGCAGGAATGCAGAGAAGATCTTGGGCTACCTGAACACTGGTGTGTTGAGCAGAGAGCTCATCCCTCCTCACATCAACTTCTCCCACTTGTCCTCTCAGGACTACGCAGAGATGTACGGCGTCATTAAGACCGTGAAGGAGGACAGCTTTGGCCAGCTGGGCCTGGACGCCTGCGTGCTGGAGGACGAACTCAACAAGGTCAGCGAGTGAGACTTTAGAGGCTGAGATGACAATATGATGCTTTATCTATGTGTTTTCATAAACATGTGAATAATAGTTGAGATGTCAAGAGGGAGTATATGTGTAAGTGATAATACAACAGAAGTGGTCCTACTATATAAAGAATAGCAGTTACAGCGGAGGCGAAGAAGCACCGTTAGGTGAGGAAGAATAATGTTTTCCCTGCTGGACCATTATTTTCTATACCAGGACACCCATTATCACACTTACTAAACAGCATTAGAAGCTCTTTTCAAACTATCATCCATTTGTATGTTGTCAGCTTGACCTAAGGTTAATGCGCTTTATCATGAAGCGAATGGAGATTTGGTGTAGTTACCTGCATCTTAATATGGGAATGGTGATCAAACTGTTATTTGAGTTGACTGTTTAAAGAACTTTATAACAGCTTGTTCAGTTTCACATTGCCCCTGAAGTCGAATCAGTGTCTTTGTCCACCCCTTTGTCACCAGCTGAATAAGTCTACCAAATGTAATGCTGTGTACAGATATATTGTCAGGACACTGTGATTCATAATTGCATTGTTTTTTTTTTGGTTTTTTTTGCCTGTCTTGTTGGTGATGTTGGAATTTTAAGTGTAATCTGCTAACACACTCAAAGTATGTCTGTATGAGCTCATCGCCTTAAATGACTGTACTATAATTAATTAACCTAGAAATGGAGGTTAAGTGGGTCATTTTCCACATAGGATGATTTTTTTTTTTTTAACCACCTTTGACCGTGATGAACCTCTTCATCTCCTTCTCTCCATCATCCAGGCGGTTCAGGGCACTGGTCTGGCATTCATTGCCTTCACGGAGGCCATGACACATTTCCCTGCCAGTCCCTTCTGGTCCGTGATGTTCTTCTTCATGCTAATCAACTTGGGGTTAGGGAGCATGATCGGCACCATGACCGGCATCACCACACCCATACTGGACGCTTTCAAGATCCGGAAGGAGATCCTGTGTGGTGAGTCTTTGATTCCGGTTATTCAGATCAAAATTCTTGTACGTAATGAAACTGAAGTTTTGTTTCTTTTCTCTCCTTCAGTGGTTTGCTGTGTCATAGCTTTCCTGTTGGGCCTGTTGTTTGTGCAACGTTCAGGCAACTACTTTGTCACCATGTTTGATGACTACTCAGCTGGTTTGCCGCTCACTGTGGTCGTGATCCTGGAGAACATCTCTGTAGCCTGGATCTATGGCACTAAGAGGTAACTCGACCGCTGTTGATTTTCAGGCAATATGTTTAGTGCCAGTAGACATTTGCGATGTCTGATCAATTTCGAAATTAGTTGAGTGCCCTCGCATAGTCATAGATTTATCACTTTCTCTCTCATTCTAAAGGAATGAGGGAGAAATCAAAATATTTGTCCTCTTACCTAGATTGTGTCTAATTTAATTTTCGTGTGCAGAAGTTCACTGGGTGCTGCTCATGTCAACACGGTCAACCACAAAGCGTTTCCAAATACCAAATAACAAATTATATTGTGACTGTGGTTCTTTGACAACAAACATAGTCAAAGACCGGTGTGCACGCCAGGCTTCATAGCTTCATCAAACTAAGCACAGAAAACTTGTTCATATTTCTCTATTGTATAGAGGATAGTGGCCATAACCACACCTTAATCCTAACTACACAGAGTGTAGAGAGAGAGAGAGAGAGAGAGACTAGTAACATTGGCTCTGTCCTATTCAAATGTCCCAGTAAGCCATAAGAGTGCGACAGTGAGCCAGCATGTACAAGACCAGCACCCTGAAACCGCAGCAGCTAAATGGAATTCAGCCATTCAGTCATTTCATTAGTTACCTGGGTATTTCATGTTAGAACACATCAAAATGTCTGTAAGGATTAATAAGATTAATAAATGCAACTTCTGATGGGACTTCTATTCTTCCTTTCTTTCTTCTTTCCTTCCCTCACAGGTTCATGCAGGATCTGGAAGACATGCTTGGTTTCAGGCCGTACTCTTTCTATTACTACATGTGGAGGTACGTGTCTCCAGCAGTCTTGGTGGTGCTCATTTTTGCCACTGTTATCGAGATGGCCATCAGTCCTGCAGGATACAACGCCTGGGTGGAGTCTGAGGTGAGTGTTCAGTTTCTATGAGTGTGTTCTCTCCTCACCTCTTCTCCTCTTTCCACTCTTTTCATATCTCTTTGTCTTTTTCTCCATCCTCTTCCCCCTAATAGGGCTCAGAGCGCTTCCAGAGCTACCCTCCTTGGGCTTTAGCCATGGCCTACGCCCTCATTGTTGTGGCCATGCTGCCTCTACCCATCGTCTTCATCGTCCGCCACTTCAACCTGATCTCAGACGGCTCCAACAAGCTGTCTGTCTCCTACCGTAAAGGCATGATGAAGGACATCTCCAACCTGGAAGAGCAGGACGAGCAGCGCTTCATCCTCAGCAAGAACCCCAGCGAGGCTCCCTCCCCAATGCCTGCCCACCGTGCTTACCTGGGCCCTGGTGGCACTCAGGAGATGACCAACACTAACTACGGCACCAGCACCAAGACCGGCTACCAGAACATCGGCTCACCCGAGTCTGAGCTATGATCCACTGAGTTCATAGATCCTCCCGTGCATTAAACCCCAGCTTGGAGAGAGGGAGACAGAAGAAGAAAGGGAGGAACAGAGGAAGTCAAGATGGAGAGAAAATTTACTGCCGGCTTTTGCGGCGTTCATCACACCTTAACCCCCAGAGCTGAATCCCTCTATCCCCGATTCTCTACTTCATCACTCCCTGCCTGTGGTTATTCGTTTCTTCCCTGTCATTGGATCCGTGCTGCTATTTGCCTGTCAATCCCAGCTGAGATGAAAGGATCATGGGAATTTGAGTCCCACCAGATCTGACCAGCTTTTCCATCTGTCAAGGTATTACCAGGGCAGAGAGAGAGGGACAGAGAGCGCAACAGAGGGAAGAATGAAGCTTAGAAAGGTCCACTGTGGGCTTAGATACAGGCTTTGTTTTGTAATAGGCTCTGGCTGAGGTTAAGGTGTGTGCAACGCCATAATGCTTAACGTTGTACTGAAATGTAATCCCACGTGTTTACCAGTCTGGAGGAGGTTATTTTTGAGACAGCCGGATGTTCCTAGCTCTAGGAGATCATTCTCTTATTCTGGTTCAGCTGTAGAGGATCGTTTTTTTGTGGGGACAGGATGGAAGGAGACTCAGAGAAAAAACACACACATCATCTAACCTGTATCACCGTATGAGAACATCTCTCATCTACAGCATATAACAAATTGATTACAAATGCATCCGTAACAGTATGTAGTGAGTGATTCTGACAGCATACGCAGTGTTACAAGCACATCATGTCTTTAAGTTTATTGTGCTTATCATGCCTCAGCAATAATAACCAGTTGAAGTAGGGTCCTCATAAAACCGTGGATCTCCTTCTATCCTCATTTTCCCCACTGATGTAGAATACCATACATACGTGTTGTGCAATAGTCTGAGATATCACCCTGAATCGTGTACATACACCGCAGTAGTGCGTAATGAGGGAAAACTTTTTGCCTCTTCATTTCTTCTCCGTGAACACTGAAGCACACACGCCCGCTATCGTTAGAGCATCTCTGAGCCTTAACACACAGCAGCACTTTTCTTTTAAACGATCTTCTCCTCCATAAAAAACAAGGCTCTGGAGTCGTTGCCAACAGCACTGGCCCAGTCGCAGCTGGCCTAGACAAAGCTTTTCCATTTTAATCAATCATTTTAATCAAGCGGTTTCATTTTAATCAATGCCTTAGAAGGGCAGAGGTGGCGGTGCACGAGTGGAGATAAGCAGAGTGGCTCGTTTTCGATCAGCGGGGCAGCTTCACGCTCGTCTGTCTCTGCGTTAAAGAGGCAGACAGAGAAGGAACTGGTAATGTGAGTTGTGTCTTTGTGTACGTGCAGATGTGCATGTGCAAGTGTGCGCGCGTCTGTGCGTCGTCGTCTGCCGCTGAATGAGAGCTCATTGTGACCCTGCCTGTTTAAAAATAGAGCCGTGTTACCCAGGGGAAGCCGTGGCAACGCACCATAGCTACAGATCCTCTTCTGATGTGGAGGAGGAAGAGGAGAGTGGACACCTCGCTTTGTCTGCTGCACCTGCGCGGCTGTTTGTTCAGCAATACAGAGATGAGACATTTTACCGTCGATGTCCTACAAGAATATCTCTCTAATGTTGTTACCGTGCATTGAGTAAGAGGTTCACTGCCATGTTCACTGCCTGTGGATTAATCATACCTCATCCCTGAGAAGATGATGTCTAGGTTTTAATTGTTGTACATTCCTGAAATTGTGACCACTATGGACATCATTTCATAAGCACTACAATCTACACTTTGATGTCTTTTTGTGAACTAAAGTGTGAAAACTAAAGCCTTTTTATTTTTAATGTATTATATTGTATGGCAATGTATGTTTAGGGGTGGAAAATGTACCATGATATAAATGTTTGGAATAAGTGGTAATACACAGTTCTCGCCACTGGGTGTCTCTGCTGGCCAGCGGAGGGGCCAGTGTCACACTCTCTACATCTCTGGCACCTCCCTGAGACAACACCAATACTTGAGACTGAACAGATGTAGTGTGAAGCACAGTCAGTCACATTGTTTTGGTGCCTGAACAGAATCTCTGTTGTCTGTTTGGCCTTCTGCTTTTGTCAGTTTGTTTTGTTTGAACCAACAATGTCTTGTCTCATTCACTTGAGCACTTTAATTAGATAGACACCCTGGAGTTGTTTGTTAAGCACAGATCTGACAAAAAAAAAATAAATAATAATAATAATAAAAAAGCTTTGTGGAGTTTAAACATTAATCAAACAGAATTGATTAGCAATAACATATGTTATCACAGAACATATTTGTCTTTGCACACAAACGTTTAGCATTTTAACAGGTTATAATCTGGTTTCTTATGATTTTTAAAGCATGTTGATATGTTGCACTTTGCCCTGTTGTCATGCCATTAATGAATGATGCCTCCATGCAGTTGGCTGGTACAATCACTGTAATGTAATTGTTGACCCATGCCCATGTGTTGGGTTATGTGGCTTCTTGTATCTGCTTGGGTTTCTGGCTACAATAAGTTGTGTGTTTGTCACATAACTAGCACCTCCAGTGGCTGTGATATATAGAATGGTATAAACTAAAGTCATCTACATAGATTTGCATGTTCTTTAACATTCTGCTGGCACATATTTTCTAATAATAATGGGGTTTTGTAATGCAGCGCAATAAGGATGTGAAGCACTGTGAAAGCACAACAGAAGAAAAAGGAAGTGATCTTGCCTCTTTGGTCTCTTGTCACACTGGTCTCCCCCCAGATCACCGGAAAAGTGGTTGTTCTCCACTTTGAATTTGAATTAAGACGTAACAAATGAGCATGTAAACACTATTTATGTCCTCAGTGGCTAAAATTCAGCATGCAAAGACATACAGATCTTTTGTGGTAATATACCAGACATTTTTGGCTAATTGGCTTGTGATACAAATGGCACATAACCTGAGGTGAAGGCACTCACCTGTATAAAAACTGCAGCTTTGGTTTGGAGTTTAAGCACATTTATGGAAGCACAGGAATGTAAGCACAGAGGAGTTCCATGCCTTTGTAGCGGTGAATCTTACCAGTCAATGAGCTAAAACTACTAAGTCAGAAACTTGTAGATCATGTTAGTTATGGTCTGATTCCTGCATCCTCCAAAAGGTCACTGGAGGATAAAGCTGCACTCTGAAATGCACTGCCATCTTCAGAGGACGCTTAACTGTTCCATTAGTTCCTGCACTTGTAGCTACACACTGATCTGCACAATATAGAGATACTGTATAGATGGCAAGCTACATCTAGTACTGATGTGGTGGAGCTGGCACAAAGAGAGCACAATCACAGCACATGAGTTTGTTTTGTCCTTTAGAAATGTTATGTCATATGATGCCACATTTCAAGAAAGAGTTCTCCCTATTTCCCACACCAGACACAGCAGGTCTTGCCTCTAATGTTTAAAAAACACGTCCAAGCACTGTTGTAATTCTCCCACACACTGGAAAAATGTCTTCGCATATTGGTTCAAATTTGCCAATAATAACGTATTGGCATTTAGTATTGATATTTCATATGCACTATTGAAAACAAAGACTCCAACTCCAGGGTCTCTTTGTCTTGTCCATGTGTCACCTGTGTTGAATTATGTACTGCAAAGCAACTTCTAGAGCTTATCTCGGTCAAGTAACTGAGATTAACTCAACAAAAATAGAGTAATAGTGTATTTATTTAACTGTGCAATTAGTCTTTACGTGACCAAACCATAGTTATATTTATAGTATTTAAGACTATGTATTTAATCTGTACATATTGATGTACATTCTGATAAATTCACACTGAGTATCTATAGTGAGAGTGACAGGGTGTATACTTGAGCTGTAAATAATAATTGTATATTTTGAGATATTTTTTGATTTTTGTACCGTAGGTAATGTTACTTTAGTGTCTGTTGGTTTGTGGTGTTAGTGTGTGGTTGTTCTCAATCAAAATAGCTGAGCGACTGTGACCATATGTGTGTGTGTGTATACGTATGAGTGTGTGTGTTAAAGTAAATGTAGGTTTTTGATGTTTAAACGTGTGTTTTTTTTCCCCTCTGTCAGTGTTGTGTGCTGCTGATCTAATCCAGTAGATAGAATCTCGTTGTTACAGTGAACTGGAACCACTAACATAAGCAATCTCTCCCCTGTGTTTCTCACCGGAGCTACAGTGGCTTCCAGCACAAAACTGGCAACACAATCAAGAAGAAATGTTTTGACTCTTAACAGTGAGACAGAAACTTTAGTTTTTTGGGTTTTTTTTTTTGGATAAAGCGATAAACTGTACAAACATGATGGATGAAGCAAACAGGAAATTAAAATAGTCACTTTTATTAAACAGAAATGTGTTGAGTGTGTTGTTTGTTTTGATTTACATGGAAGTTCATATGCAGAGATGTGCCGTTTTTGTTTATGCTGACTCATTCATTATGTTTATAATCTATAACTTTCAGTTGCAATAAGTATTATGAGCATCTGCTGCACTTAAAATACATTGATGCATTGAGTTAATGTATTTTGCTGCAATATCTGACCATAAGTAAAAAAAAATGTATCGTCCTGAACTCGAAATCAATACAGATGGGAACATCATGATTTCTGACTAATGCAAATCCCAGTGTGAATTAACTGTGAATGATAACACTTGTAATTTGTTATAATCCCAACATTTGTAAGGAGGAGGCATACGACAATATGACACAACAGCAGCAACAGCCCTCTGTTAAATTCTTCAACATTCGTTAGAAAATGTTAAACACTGTCACCATGTTATTGGATCTCTTTTCAAGAGATCCTGAAAAGGAGGCATTTAGCAGAAAAGGTTTGTTCACCTGACAGCAGTGATATTTTATTGTCTCAATAAAAATTGTAACACTCGTGATGATGTTGTTCTTAACTGTTAATGATAGAGTTAAAATCAATTGTTGTGCATGCACGTGCAAATTTTGTTATTTGCCAAAGTCAACCACCACACCTCATTTTGAGTCTCTGGACTCCTTTACTAATGTGGCTTACTTTTAAAAACCTCTTCCCACAACTAGGTTGACTAAATTATTTGGCTCGTGTCCTGCTGTGGCAGACTTTTGGTCAGAAATGGACGCAGTCGTTCGGTCTGGCAAACCCATGGTGGTTTGCACCATCTGCATTTTAACCTACCAAAGCGCCATGAGCTGAACTGCAGCATGAGCAGAGCTGCACAGAACAGAACCAGGCTCTGCCAGATCTAATATCTCAGCACTGACACAAATTGGGCCTGCAGCCAGAGTAAAGGCTGCACAGGCTCATACATCCATCGCAACGTAGACTTATTATGTACTGTCGACAGGGATACATCATCTGCCTTTTGAGCTGCAAGGTCCGTCACCTGCTGGCTCTTTACAGCTGCTCACAGTGGCTCATTGTTTGTACAAGTGCGGTCAGATGGTACAGATTTACATCAGGGTCGTACAAGAGACACATTTGCAGAACACATTTGGTCGCAGTGGTGTGAAAATATTCTTGCTGCCACTTGTAAACACATGGCTCCTGGTGTTTTCATGCACTTGAGCTTGAGAAATGGACGAGATGAGTGTTCCAGTCTAATTGTAGCTTCACTTCTGCTGAGTAGTGGATTTAATAAAATGCAGTTCCACTCCCACGGGCCATCTTGGAGTCTGCAGAGTGATGTTACTTTTATTGATATCGGACTGCATGCACTTAAGAGTTCCAATAAAGTAGGGACTGATGCTGCTGCCGCTGTGTTGGTTTTGGCCACACAGGCTGTGTGCGTAAATGTCAAGCTATTTGTCTCCCAGGCTGCATCACACTTCCTTTCTTGACTCAGCTGCCCGGTGCACTTTGAAGAATATCTAACTTTTCTCTATCCTGTAAACAAATCATTTCCCACCACAGTGAAACACACGTGAGATACAAATAGGCTGTGGTGACCTGACGATACACACACACAGTGTATATGCACACACATTAATGGGAATTCCACCTGTAGGCTCCCTTACAGATGATTATCTAAAAACAGCACAAGCAGCCAAGAGGCCACTTCCTATTTTCCCACTGCCCCGCCACCTGATCCAGGAAAAGACTGTGTTGGTGGACATTTTTCACACTTTGAGCGGCATTTTCCTGGCAGTTTGAGATTGCGTGGGCGGAGATCCATCCCTCAGATTCTCACATGGCTCTTTCAGCTGCTGTCAGCTTCCACAGCAGAGGCCAGATGGTCCTGTGTGAGACCTGCTCAGAGTACTGACCCGACAGCCACGACGGCTCATCACTGTTTGACCAGTTTCACTGCAAACAACACTGAGGATTAACAGCATTGTCAGTGAGGAGGGCCACATGTTGCTCAGTAGAAGGACAGGCAGTGATTTCATGCTTTGGAGATGGATGCTGTTTTCATTTTTTCTTGCTTATGATCTGATCAGTTCCTCGTTTTTAACATCGCAAGGTGACAAGTCAGCAGTTTGCAGAGATGTACTCCATGCATCGTTCTTCCTGGTAAAATCCTGGCATCTATGTTAACTACAATGCAGCTCGACCACCGACAGTTACGTCCGCGCTTCGGGTTATGCCAGCAGCTGCTAATGTAGTCTCAAGCCTCTAGCTTCAAGCAGAGATGAGGAGCAGGCCGATAGATTGATAAACTTACTTCTTACTGACTCCAGATTTTTTTTTCATTTTCTAACTTGCAGTCTTCAGCCTCAATCAATGCTGATTGAAGTGACATCATATGAGGCTTCTTACTAGAGTATCAAGTATTACTCCCCAAGACCAGTAAACAGACACTGATGGAGGAGTTTGTCTTTAATATGAAAGAGACTTCGCCACTGAGTGGACTCTTGCAGGGAATTAATATCAGTAGCAGGACTGATGTGCTCAAGTTCAAGAATTGTCAAATCTTGATGAATGATGTTTAAATACGCGGCCAGCACTTTCGTCATTTTACTATGTTGAATGGTTAGTAGGTGAAGTGGTGAGGGAAATGAACAGCAGGCGTAATCAGCTGGGACACTATTTGGACACAGAGAAGCAGGTAGAGCAGGTCATGAGAGGCTGCTGTTTCCGCTCCGTTTGTTTTTTCCTGTTGGATGAGCAACAAGCGGCGTACGAGACTTCATGCACTGCTGCAAGAGCTGGAGAGGTCAATTATCTGACGCAGAGTGAAGGGAAGCAGGAAGCAAGGAGACAGTTTTAAGAGGGGGGCCAAATTTATCCTGGAACATTTGTTTTTTTGTTTTTTTTTCCTGAAATATAATCAGACATGTTGGGAGGGATACAGCTGAGAAAACAAAACACTGATAGTTACAGTATAAAATCATGTTAAATATAATGATTGAGCACAGACCATCTCACAGAAAAACGTCAGAGCTGAGAAACATGGACAGCAGCAATTATCTCCACACTCACAACGCTGGACCACAATGCACCTTGTCTTCCTAGATCCCAATTAGCTGGTTGAAGCGACTGCTGTCCCAGACACCCGCTGACAACCAGCTACCTTTAACAACTGCAGTGTCGCCGTGAACTGTGAAGAGGGAAACCTTTCACGTTTCACTTGCATTGCAGCTTGTGCTGTATTAACAGAATGCCAGAAATATCTCAGAGTTGGACAATAAAGACAGAGGACCGTGTTTTCAACAAAGTGCATTTTTACCAAAGCAGAGCCGACTGGCCAGTAAAAGCAGCTGTTGATGGATGAGAGATAGAAAACCTCTTACAGTATGTGAACATAGGAAGTTAAAACAAAACAACACTCCATTACAGAGAAAAAACACAGTTACTGTTTCCTTTTTTTAGCGATAATGTTCGCATACACATTGAGAGTAGTTCCATTCATCTTCACATTAAACCTGTCTGTTTCTGTGAGGCTGAAGAGCCACAGATAAACAGGAAGACTTTTAAAAACCACCAGGAAGAGAGAGGTGGAGCGCACAGATCACAGGATCCATCAGAGGTAATACAGGACAAACAATCAAACCCAAAGACAAACACTGTCATCTGACTGTGTTAATCGGTAATATGGAAATTTATCTGGAAAACATCTGACGTAAAACAGAGACAATCTGACATTTAAACTGTTTTTAAAAACATGTCAGATTTGATTTATGTGAAACATCACAAGATCATTTTTCAACATGCATCCATCCAAAAGCACATTTAGTGCATGTGATTTTCTTTATTATTAAATGGAGGCTGTCCAAATATTAGCATAATATCTTAAATCTCTCCATAGGTGCATTTTAACATCCAGTTTTAGTTTTCCCCTTAGCAGCTTTAAGGTCTGTCTGTCAGTATCATATTCTATCTGTTGACTGTTAGAACAAATGGTTCTACACTGAACTTGTTTTATATCTTGGTAAATATACTGGATGGCCCAGACGGTTCAATAGAGAGCATTTTTCATTTTAAATGCAGCATTCCCACTCCAAGAAATATGGACACAGACACACAGATAACAAGAAAGACCTCTCAGCTAAAACAGAACCAAATAACAACACTCTCGCTCCATGGCACACAAATAATACAGTATTTAAGCTAAAGTCAGATTTTGCATGAGTAAAGTTGAATTAGCTACATGAGGCACTTTTGCAGTTTAACCTCTTTTACAAAAAAAGACTACACTTCTGATGTCACTATTAGAAATTGTTGCAAACTGAATTCTCAAAAAAAAAAAAAAGAAAAAGAAAATCAGAATGAAGGTTTGTAACACACAAAGTGGAAAAAATGCTCTACCAAAAAAAAAAAAACATTACTCGTCCAAAGCAAAGACCAGACCGATGAGCAGATGGAAACATCAACATGGCTTCCTGGGGTGGGAGTGGGGAGAGATCTGCCAGCAGGCGGGAAGATCTCTAGAAATATTTGGAACCGGTTTATTCTTTCATTTTCTTCTCCAGCAGCACTTGGCAGGAATCTTGTTAGTCAAGATTGTGATATTGATCTCTCTTAATCAGGCGTCTTAACTGAAAATACAACATCCTATCACATGTGACAGTGATAACTCGCACCAGGCGTACTGTATTTCCTACATGAGTGATCTTTACCTCCTGTACCATTTCCTGTAGGGAGCCTCTTCAAAAATGTGAGAAATCGCATTTTAATGCAAGAAATGGGTTTGTGGTTGCACCGTAAAACACTGATAGACATAAGAGCTGCAGCTGAATAACAATTTGTGTTTCAGGTATGTTCAAAATGAACCATCCATACTGAATATATATTTTTCCCCCCAATTCTGTGACAGATGATCACCAGAGCTGGAGGATGATTGCCCCACAGTGTGGAGGGGGTTAAGTTTAAGGTAATGTGGTTTCCCTTTCGTGAGTCTTCAGATGGCTGAGGGGGCCGATTTGTTGCATTGATTGAAGCCGCTCCTATTGCGATCCTCATCGGTTGCTATGGTTTCAGGACTACGCTAAATATGTCTGTTGACGCTGCCTCGCAGCAGCTTTTGCTCACACCAGGCAGGTTGATGTGAATGAAGGGAGGGAAATCACCACCTATGAAGAAATAACCCAGATGGTGATGACTAATGCACAGACATGATGTTGCAGGTAAACTTGTGTGTCTAGTCTTTTTAGAGTTTCATCAACAGATTTAGATGCAAGAGCTAAAGTGTGCATGAACATTTCCTTTTGATAGCTGTTTTTTTCAAGTTCTTTCAATAGGTCTAATAGTTAGAAACTCATACTGTATGAATATGCAAGGCCTGGTTGTTACTGCTGTTATTTATCTTTTAATTTTCTATCTTTCATCGCAAGAATCTCGAGTTAAACAGCAGAAATACAGTGTTCACCTTGAAAAGGAATCCACTAGGAACGCACCCTTGCATGCTTGTCATTAGCCAACACAGCACTTTGCCTTAGTCTTGTTAGTAACTGGTTTGGTCAGACCCTTTTAAAGTGAGTTAAACTGGCATCCAAGTCCAAGTCTCAAGCTTCCAGCTCTTTTTTTCGCTCTGCCAAATACCTCGGGGGGTCTTCACAAACCCAGCTTGAAAGCCCGATAATCCACCGGCAAAAGCAGGTTACTTGACTTGGCCGCAATTAGTAAATGGACAGCAATATCAAATATTTAACAACTTTACACTGTATACCGAGGAGCTGAAGGTAGCACAATAATCTCTTGATGAATAACGTTGGCGTCTTAACGATCCCCCCACCTACCTGGGGGAGGCCTCATCACTAATGCATTAGCCATTTAGTGTGTGCCGGCCCAGTCAAAAGGGATGATTACACCCATTCAACCATTCTGCTGGATGCAGCTCTGAAACACCCCATCCATAATGACAGCTGAAGAGCGCTGGGCACTGATTGGACCACTACTGAGAAACAACGCATGTTCGTATTCTCTAACTCATCATTGATTTCAGAAGGCTGTAAAGTCTTCATTATGCATAAGTAATGACGTACTGTAAGATCGAAAGTTTGCCACGCAGTGTTACTGTAAAGAGAAGATAGTCCGTCATGTTTTAACCGAGGCCTTTACAGTATGTGAGGAAGTGTTTTTGAGGGAAGTCACAGGAGCGATAAATATTCATGAGCTCCTACTGTTCACTTCTATTATACATTTTTTAATTATTTCCTTTCAAAGTGTCAGGAAGTGACTGCATGTGAACGTATCTAAATGGACCCAGTATTTCAGAGCCTTTAGAGGGGTTGGTAAAACGGCAAATGCACATACTAATGGGTGTTATTTCCCGCTTGTCTTTAGACATAATGGCCAAGCTCTTATACAAGACAGCTCTCCCATTTGAGAGGCAGCATCTCATCCCCAGTAACATGAATTTACTAAATGGTAGTAAAGAGCCCAAGGAGAAGCTGTCCAGACAACACTCGGTTCAAAGTTTCATAAACTTTCCTGCTGCTGGCTCCAGATTCAAACAGCCAATAATCAGTCAGTCAGTCACTTGTCAGTTTTATCAATGGTATTGTTTGTAAGTTTGTGCAGGATACATAAATATTTCTTGGAAAAACTTCCCATGATTGCTGAATTGTTTACGTGCACAGTCCACCTGTGGGATATCAGAATATGAGAGGCTGACTTCTCAGAAAAGCAGACTTGTGTTTTTTTTTTTTGTTTTTTTTTTCCAACAACTGGCACAAATCCAATGAGCAAGGCCACTTGGTGAAGGTTGATTACTGAGACATTGTCCTCTTACAGAGCAGGAACATGACCTAGATGTTTGACAATCAGGAGACTTGAGAGGGAAAAGGTTGAGCACACAGTGTTCAGATTGTGTCCAGTTCAAGCTTTCTGTTGTGTTAAATACCGGTGCGTGTTCTTGCTGCTTTAAATGCAGATTCTCGTTTCACAATATAGTACAGTATAAGATTTAAAAATATACATACTGAAAGCTAAAATCCGTATTCTTAAGATGTGTATCTGCCAGTTGCATAGGACATTTACAGTTGTTTACAATCTGTAGTCACTTTGTAACACTTGATTTTTTGGATTATTCTAAAATATAACATTTGCAAAAAAAAAAATCCCACTTGATTCCACATTTATAGATTTTTAAAGAAAATTTAAACCATTATTATTATGATCATCATTACTATGAGAGAACATTTCTAAAAATGACTCGACCTTTAAATGTGGATATTTTTTGGTAATGATGTTTTGAATGGATCCATACTTTGATCCCGTTTGCTTTAGAAGAACAGCTGTATGAACTAGATTCCTCATCACAAATCCAGATGCCACTTTCAGATATTTCCCTCCCTCAGTCAAGGCCAAATGACCTAAAACTCAAGTGGCCCTGCTGCCAGGACCTTTCCACTAACTCCACCTCAATTACTCATTACAATGCTGATATATAACATCTGAGTCTTCTGGACAGGTGATGGAAACAGAAAATAGCCGATTATTCACAACCACAGGCGTTTATGTTGTCCTAAAAACAAAAAACAACACACAATTATTTACTGCTTCATACACGTTTTACTGTTTCCATGATATCTGTATGTTGAAGCATTTTCAGCAGCATTAAAACATCACTCAAATCTTTCTCGTATTATTTGAATCACAAGCTGCCTGTGACTAAGCTGTTTTCCCATATGTCCTGATTAATTTCATCAGCCTCCTGTGGCTTGGCACTGCGTACACTGAGCTTCGTCAGTCCTTTTCAGTGTTAGCAGTGGCCAGTCATCACTCATTACAGCCATCGTCAGCTGAAGATAAAATGACCCTTAAACCAGACCAGAAAATCTCCCAGCCAGGATTCAAGTGCCAATTCAAATAAAGTGCAATTTAGCTTCTGATTAGACAGTTCCAGGGTGTTCGGCTGGCGTGTTGTTGGTGGTCTGAACATTATGTGAGAGTTGCAGAGGAAGAGAGTGGTGGCAGGAGTGGGGGAGCTGATGTGATCTACAGACCACCAAGGTCAACGCTGGCGGAGACGTAGATTCAAAGGGCAATATCAATGTTCTTTCACTCCTGGACATTTTGTCTCCCACGTTTTACCTCTCTCTCTCTCCACACACACACACACACACACACACACACACACACACACACACACACACACACACACGGGGGCACAGGAGAACAGGGAGTGCTGTCCATTAGTGACCAACAAGAGACAGACCCACTGCTGAACGCTTATTGCCTCTGCAGCAGAGGAAAAGTCCCTTTAGGATAGTTGACAGAAATAATTCTCCTGCTCTTCACAGATCATTACGTCTCTATTCCCGCTCACAGGGCTGGATAGGTTTCACTTATTATTTTTGGGCTTTGTTTCCATAGTCTGCGGGTCTTTCGCTTTAGGACAGTCATGATCATGAAGCACTCAGGCAGAACAACTGAGGGCTGCTGTGAAAAAAAAAAGTTGACATCTGGTGCCCTGATGATGTTATAGCTGCAAACGAGACCGTCTCCTCTTAAGGGCATGCCTACCTACCACAGCTTATTGGTGCAAGCAGCTTATTACGACCCACAGTTATGTTTCATTGTCAGGTAACATCCAGCAGTTGTGAGAGACAGCATCAGTCTTTTCATCAAACGTCCCAAAACATCACGTTCAATTGACAAAGCCCTCTAGTGGCCATACTGATTATGACGGGAGCAAAGGAGGAAGTCAGGTGATGTCAGTGTTCGTTTTAAACCAACAGTCAACGTTGTTTCTTCTGGCTACAATTTATTCTATAACCAACATGTTTATTACTGTAACCATGACGATGAAGACCCTCTAACCCATGCCACTACCTCGTATCAGAGGGTTAGTTTAGGTTGGAGTACCTGTTGATGCAAACGGGCAAGTACTGTACGAGTAGTCAGAGGATCAGACAGATGGTAAAGAAATTTATATCAATAAGTTTATTACCTATCATTATTACCTTTAAAATTGTTTAAATTGTTTATTTGTGATGATGTGATTCTAAAATAACTGGCCTAAACATAAGACATTGCTGGAGAATACATTTGAAAACAGGGTTTGTATCATATGTGAGGACTAGACAATTATGTTTTATTCACATAGCATCCAACAGAGTTAGTTAGCCCTAAAAATGTTTGAAAAGCCAAGTTTCTGATGGCTTGTGTAACATGTTTTACTGCTACACAGGAGGTAAATTCTCCACTGGTCAAAATGAGTTGAAAGCATCTCCTGGCGGAATTAATTGCGGAAACACACCAGGGGCCGAATCATCTGTCAGGCAGCCAAAAATTGCAGGTATCTGGGACGATGAGGAGGTGATCAGAAAATGCTGTCTGAGAAAATAATTCTGACCACGTCCAAGTGCCTGACTGGAGACTGCGTGACAAACGTGGGATTAAAGTTACGCTTTAACAGTGCTATTTCATGTTTTACATCTTATAATCAGGGTCATCTAATAATTAGGTCAAATACAAAAAACCATGAGATTGCTCAGTCTGCAACTGAGCGTACTACGTGACTACTCAGTGTGTGAAAATCAGGAGAATCAACATCCCTAATAATGAGTTGTGAGCTCAGTCCAGAAACAACATGACACAGGATCTTCTGCTCCCTGTAATGACGGCAGTGAAGAGCTCCTGTGGCTCCGCATCCACACAAGCTCCGCAGGCTAATAGAGGTTAGCTCTCCAAATGGGGTGGACCCTTGAACTCGGAAAGTGGATAGAGGAAAGGGGGAAAAAAAAAAAAAAAAAAAACCCAGAAAGCAGAGCCCCCAAAGCTCCATCTGCATAGCAACCACATAGTGACCCCATTTTCTTCCTCCTCTCATCAGTCTCCCAAGAGGCTGGTGGAGCTGGACTTGGTAAAGCCTGTCAATGCAGACAGAGTCAAAATAGCTGAGGATTCTGGCATTGGCAGTGGTGAGACGGTAATCATTGCACAGACACTTTATGGTGTTACATACGGCTTCAAAAGCTGATGCTGCATCTGCTCAGTGGACTTTTATCTTCACAGAAGGCATTCAAACAATAATAACTTCCCTCTTGAAATACGAATTCAAAGAGAGAAGTGAAAGCCAAATTCTTATCCTCAGTGTTTGAAAACATCTTCTCATAACAGAGCAACGGCCAAGTGTCGCACACAGATTAATGGAGAGTATTTTATTCCAAATGGAATGACTTGCACAAAGTGAGCTCCTTAAACTGATCCTACTTTACACATATCCTCATCATCCAAAGCGCTTTCAGATTTTGCAGGCCACAACAGTGCAATAATGATACATAATTTATATATTACATGGACGCTCCTTATCTCTTATGTATAGTGGAAAGTCCACATAGTCTATTATAGGCCACTCTCTGAATTACATCCTCATAAAGCTATAAATAAGTTAAAGTTTGTTATTCCACTGGGCAAGATAAGAGGTCAAGATGGTCCCTTTTTCCACAGCGTTGCACAAATGAATGGAAGGGTGAGATGGCTCAGACTCAGCCGTTCTCCATGGAAACAGTGTTCAATATTGTCATGACAACCTTCAACAGAGGAGGGAAAAAAAAAGAAAACAAGGAATGAGGGGAAACAATGAAAGGGAGTAATCAAGGATGACAGGACAAGCCCTAACAGATTCTCTCTCTCAACTTCCAGCTCCGGTTCTTTCTCCTCTGCCCGGGCTCATCTCGTTTCATGAATCACAGCCCCACAAATCTGTCAATCATCTTTTCTCTGGGGTCCCCTGAGCAGGTGATGCTGCTCCAGTAATGGAGTTATTCAGGTGTGAAAAACTATCAGCTACTAGCATGATAGCTGCTTTGTGTTGATAGAGTCATCAAAATATGGCATTCAACCAAATCAAAGGATCCAGCTGGGCAATTATCTCCTCTGAGCCGGGTGACGTACGCCGGTTTAAAGAGGACTGTTAAGGTGGTATTTTCCCCCTGGAGTTAGTGAGATCACTTGTATGTTATCGACAGCTCCATTTAAAAAAGCAGACATGGCAATCTGGACACATGCCATTAGTGATCTGAAATCAGGGTTTGTTTGTCTAGTGAATGCATTAATGAAGGTGACATTAATGCTGACATGTGGCAAAGAGTGAAATAAAATATTTAGATTTGCATTTAAAAATATATACATTTTATTAATCTAACCAGTGTAAAGCCATCGAACTGCAAAATAGCTTTCATTTGAATTCAGTTATCCTATTTAAAATGACCAAAATACACTGCTCACAAAAATTAAAGGAACACTTTTTTTATTGGGCCTGGCATGAAATCAGTTAAACCTGTCTGATA